>OZ030028.1:37100700-37593200 GCA_964023405.1 Apodemus agrarius
GGAGCGGGACAAGTACAGCTGCCGTAACTGGCCAGCCGGGGTCACCCCAGGCCTGCTCTCCCTGTGAGACCGGCCACTGCTCTCCCTCCTCGCCTCTCCCTGGGTCAATGATTAGAAATGTCCTCAACGTTGGCCTTAAAACCTACGACGATAACCTTGAACTTGATCACCCGGGAGGCTTGGATGCACACACCGAAGCCCTCAGGTCTCGCTGTGCTTGTGGACCTGCAGCAGAGAAAAGAGGACCTCTCGCCGAGGCCCCGCAGCTGGCCAGGAGCCCTTGCGGGACGCCGGCAGGAGCGGCCTCGCAGCTGTCTGTGTGACTCCTGTGCTAGGAAGATGCCAGTCCCTAAGAGAGCAAATGGAGGCCGTCAAGCTCAGGCGGCTGTGTTTGCAGCCCAGCTTCTAGCTGAGCGCGTAAGCAGGCCATGGCGGATGTGCACAGCGCTTGAGTTGGGCTGGGCCTCTACACAGGCCAGCCAGAGGCAGGACTGAGGCTCTCCCTTGCTCCGCAGTGTTCGCGCTGCTCTGGGGTAAAGTCTGAAGCCAGAGCAGTGACACGAGGTGCTGTCTGTAGAGGACTCCCCAGCATGGGGCATAGATAGCTTGCACCGGCCTCTCCCCAGTGCCTGATGCCATGGGCACGCTTCTGCCTCGGGTCTCCCTCAGTTGTATGGGGCACATACGAGCATTTGCTATAGCCAGTTGATGGCCCTCAACAAGTGTTGTGAGACAGATGACATGCTGGAAGCCATCTGCAGTCTCGGGGGGCTGTGGCCAAGGTTGGAGTTTGAGCATTCAAATATAAACATTGGTTGTAGGGATAGTTGGATTATCATGGAGGAAAAGATGTGTGTAAGTATACACATGTCAGTGTGTTACAGCCACACATGTCCACTGACACATGCTTGGTAACACCAGTGAAAATGAAAACATACAGACATGAAAGTGTTGGGGAGCACAGCTCCTCTGCACAGGGCTGACTGCCGACTGGTGAGCAGAGCACTCCCAACCCATTGTAACTCCAAGTCTGCTGTGACCTGGAGTCCGGGCCTTCGCCCTACCCCTTCCAGGCCTGCGTCTGAGCTGAATGGCAGCCTGGAACCCAGCTCAGTGGAGGCTCCTACTGGGCAGGCTCCAGCGACCTCTGGTGAGGGCCACAGAGGTACCCAGGGCAGGGCATTGAGCCGAGACCCCTCGGATGCCCCACTAGGCGGCTGCGAGTCCACGGTGGCAGGTCAGGTAGCCTGAGGCTGAGCAGAGTGCAGAAGGGCCAGCAGCCAGGTGTTTTTAAACTTGTCAAAAACTGAAGCCCTCGGTAGAAATGTTGACTGACAGTACTGAGTATGTTGGGGCAGAAGGCGGAGGGTTCTTTTCCACAGTAAAGAGCACGCACGGCCAGTGTGGGAGAGGAGCAGGTGTGTGTCCGGGCAGCTGCCACAGAGACCGGCAGCTCTGCCTGCCGAGGAGCCTGGGCTGGAGAGGGAGGGAAGCGGGGCATTAGGCATGTTCATTTCCAAGTGCTTTGGCTATTGTTGGGAAGGCGGCCTGCCCAATGCTGGCGACACCAGTGTACCTCGGTGACTATGCAGTGGGAGTCCCCAAGGGGGGAGAAGAGGCAGCAGACTATGATGTCTGAGTCGCGAGCTCGCCGTCACAGCGCTGGCCTGGGAGAGCAGCTGGAAGGAGCTAGTCTGGCTAGATCTTGGCGTGCCGCTCTGTTTCTCACTGCAGGAGTCAGGGACGTGATGGACAGAGCTGAGCTTTTTTCTGGGCCCCTGCATGGGATGGGATTTCCCATACTCCCCTTGGGCAGGCCTCTAGTGAGGAAGCTCTGCCGTGGGGAGCTGGAGTTCAGGACAGGCACCAGGAAGGCCGATGGGAGAAAGGGCTGGCTCCAGGCTGGGGAGAGGCAGGAGGGTGTGTGGTGTGCTGGCGCCTTGGCTGGGGCCGGCTGGCCTGACATCCTCTGTGCTCTGCAGACCCCTCCCTACCGTGTAGACTCTCCACTCTGTGGGGGCAGCGTTCCCTCCCCTAGCCCTACTGGCTGCTGTGTGTCTAACCAGGAGCTCCCGCCTCGCGCTGGGCACCTTCTGTGCCCCACCGCCTTACACACTTCCAGCACCACATCCACCTGCAGAGCTCAGGGCAGGCGCAGCCCCAGGCACCTCCGCCTCTTCCTTCACTTGGAGAGAAAGCAGAGCCAGGCCTCTGTTAGCACTGTCAAGTTCCATGAGCCTCTGGGGCAAGGAGGGCCTGCTCGCGCTCACCCGGTCCTGGAACCCCTGACTTGTCTGCACGAGCAACTCCCCCTTTTCAACCTTCTTGTCAAAAGCAGAAACCATTAGTAGAGATGATATTGACTGAGAGGACCGTCTGCGTCAGTGCAGAAGGCAGAGAGAAAGGGCTCTTTTCTATAGTAAAGAGCAGGTACAGATAGCTCTGTGTGTGTGTGTGTGTGTGTGTGTGTGTGTGTGTGTGTGTGTGTAGCTCCAGATCTTGTTAAAAGATTAATTCAATCTAATAATTCCCTGGGCCAAGAGTAATTGACTTTGATGGATCCCAGGGCTGCTCAAAGTACCAGTAATGCGATAACAACCCTGATGTAACAGGATTAAGCCTGGACAGACCTGTGTGAGCCGGCACTGACTTCATCGTGTTCATTTCATGGGGGAAATATTACACCCATCCATTACAACTAACTTTTCCAGCAAGCAGATTGGAAAGCAGTGTGTGACCTAGGGTGACCCTGGGTGGTCATGGAGAGCATCCCTGCTTGATCCCTGGGTGGGGGGTGCATGGGGGCCCCAGGCCTGCACCAGCCATCCCGGATGGCCGGGCCTCATGGCAGCCCCAGACCTGCACCAGCCTTCCCGATGGTCAGGCCTCATGGCGGCCCCAGGTCTGCACCAGCCTTCCCGGATGGTCGGGCCTCATGGCGGCCCCAGGCCTGCACTAGCCATCCCGGATGGCCGGGCCCCATGGCTCACCCTTGACTTATAGCCATGGTCAGTATAGGATGAGGAGGAGGAAGGCAGCCCAGTTCTGAGCTTGGCTCCTGTAGCCTTTGACCAAGGCAGTGCCGTGGTGGTAGGGGATTCTGGGACCCGCTCTGGGCCCTGGGGCTCCAGCTGCCAGGCACCTGCCTCACAGGGCTCTTCTGCTCCTAGGGGGTCGTGTGAAGACCTGGAAACGGCGCTGGTTCATCCTCACAGATAACTGCCTCTACTACTTCGAGTACACCACGGTAAGTGAGGCTGCACAGCCTCCTCAGTCCCGAGGCCCTCTGTGTCGGCCCTCCCCTCATCGCTCTCTCCCTCAGGACAAGGAGCCCAGGGGCATCATCCCCCTGGAGAACTTGAGCATCAGGGAGGTGGAGGACCCTCGGAAACCGGTATGTGCTGCATGTGCTGCCAAGCCCGTGTCTCTGCAGCACCGCCCCACCCCCGCCCCCATGCCCTGACACTCCCTTCTCTCTATCAGAACTGCTTTGAGCTGTACAACCCCAGTCATAAAGGGCAAGTCATCAAAGCCTGCAAGACAGAGGCGGACGGCCGCGTGGTGGAGGGGAACCATGTAGTATACCGGATCTCCGCACCCAGCCCTGAGGAGAAGGACGAGTGGATGAAGTCCATCAAGTGAGTGCGCACGGCCAGGCTGCTCACCATGTGGGGCAGGACTGTGCGGACGCGTGTGCATGCCAGATGCCTTTACTCAGTGTGTCGGACACCTAGCAGACCAGGCTGGCCACCTCATGCTTGGACCTGCTGCTTAGGAACCTGTGGGGTACAGTGGGCATCCAGGTCTTCTTGCAGCTACAACCCACTTAACGTCCTTTCTTCCCCAGAGCAAGCATCAGTAGGGACCCGTTCTATGACATGCTGGCCACGAGGAAACGGAGAATTGCCAATAAGAAATAGGTGACTGCCGAGATCAAGACTCCAGCAGACGCATTGGCCTCACATGCGGCAGGACTGGGGGCAGTGCGGTGCCCACGGGTCCTCCAAACAGCCACGAGGCCTGAGCCCTCAATCCTGTGCTCTGGGACATTGGTCAGCTGTGAGCGTCTCCTTCCTGCCACCGTCCTGGCGTTTACCTTTGGGGACCCTTGTCCACAACAGCACTTAGTGATATAGCCTCGCCTCCAGATCTGCACAGCCCACATGGGACTCCTTTTCTGGAGCCAGAGCCTCATCCACCATGCCACACCTGCTCTTTGGGCAGCACTAGATGTTCTAGAAGTCGCTGTTTTATATCAAAATGGGAAAGGAAAACCTACCACTTTTTTATTCAGAATTTTTCTCAGATATATAGGATTATAGCTTTTATATGCCTTTTTATATTCTGAAAATTATAATGAAAGATACTTAATTTCTAACAGTAGTATTTTTAGAATGGCAGCTATAAACTTAACTCCTGGACACAAGTATATACTGTGCACTGAAAACAGTCTATGTATGCAGCCCCCAAGCACCTGGGGCGGGAGCAGCTGGGACACAGGCAGCCACTCTGGGTAAGGCGGCATTGGGGTGAGCATGAGGACCAGTGTGCTTCGGGGACTCGGGCAGACTGCCCCTTCCCTCCCATGCTTCTCTACGATGAGTCAGTAAGACTGGCTATGGTTTGATATCTATGCTGTCAGGGCCCAGGCCTGGAGATGTTCTCTCTCTGCGAACAGGCCACTTATGTGCAGAACTCATTAAACTGTTTGGCCTTCATATAGGACAACTCCTTGTGGTCCGACTGCACTAGGCTCGTGACTTGGTACTTTCGGTACTTGCTGACATACATTTTGATGTAGTGAGTGGGCCAGAGCAGCCACAAGTACCCACTATCCTCTGGCAGTGCAGCTTTGCAACATTTGACATCGTTTTGAGGAGAAAAGCTGAAGACGGCAAGTGAGGGACACCTGTGGCATCTAGACCCCTAGACCAGCGTATGACCTGAGGGCACATGTGCTGGGGCCGAGGCATCTAGACCCCTAGACCAGCGTATGACCTGAGGGCACATGTGCTGGGGCCGAGGCATCTAGACCCCTAGACCAGCGTATGACCTGAGGGCACATGTGCTGGGGCCGAGGCATCTAGACCCCTAGACCAGCGTATGACCTGAGGGCACATGTGCTGGGGCCGAGACTGTGTAGGTAGGGCGACTGGTGACTTATTTGGAAATGGCTTTCCCCTGCAGACCTTTGCTGCTGTCTGCACACTCCTGGAGCCTGTGTTCTGAGGGCCCTGGAAACCGCCAACCAACTGCCCTTGCACAAGACTTTTGAGTGCGCTGTCTTGAGGCCTTTTGCCTCTGACCTTGGTGGTAGCTGTCATCTTGGATGGCACGGGGGACGTGAAGGCCAGAACTCCCTCCTGTACCAGACTGATCACTTTTTGGTTTATTTCCAAGCTTCTAGGCTTTATGTTTTTACTAATACCTCAAATCTGAAACCCTTGCATTTGAGCTGCCTGGCTGGTGTGTGTGCAGCCTGGCTCCCAGTCTTCCATCCCTGTCCCCTAGTCCCCACCCCCTGCCTTCGCCACCTCAGACCTGAACTTACTGCTGGTAGGGCACCTGTTGGGAGGTGGGAACTGGCATTCCTTCAATCAGGACCATGGTGAGCAGGTCCGACATTCAGCCCAGGTATGGCCCTGGGTCCGGAGCTCTCTGTCGGATACTGAGGAGGGGACGTTAAGTGTGAGGCTACCTAGTGTCTTTAATGCCATAGTCTTTGAGGGGACCTTACCTTACGGCTATTGGTTTGCCTGATGGCTGCTGGTGCTAAGAATCCTAAGTTACTGGCTCTTGGAGTATCCACATGGAGTCACTTAACTCAGGTCATGTTGTTGACAGTGTTAACCCCAGGGCACCTGCCACTTGGAGCTTCTGAAGGCTCAGGGGCCCCTGCCCTTCACCCTGTCTGCGCTCGTCCGTGAAGCACTAAGCCCTGCTCTGGCCAACGACAGCTTCCTCTCATGCTGGGCCTGGGCGTCCTCTCTGGGTTTCAGGACACGATGTGGAACTGCAGTGTAACGAGGAACTGTTGGAGACGCAGCGACTTACTGCGCTTCGTGTCATACCGAGTTGCTACAGACCAGAAACCATAAGTTGTGATTTCTTTTTACCTTAGAAAACATTTCTATTTACAATAGTTACTATGTAAATAATGTACATATGTATTAATTTCTTCAGTGTTACACAATGTACATACTCCTACAACCTGCATGAAGAAATATCCTATTAATGTTGATATCAGAATTTCTGGCTATTTTATTGCAAAGCAAACAGCGAGTAAAATGGAGGGCCTTACAGAGGCTGTGAGAACTATTGCAAATACTGTGTTCACTAAATAAAAACAGACTGCTAAAACCAAAACTGCCAAAGACTCAATTCTTCAAAAGAGACGTGGCTGTGAGCATGCGGAAGACAGAGGAAAACTGAGACAGTTGTTTAATTTGCTGCCATTTATATACTATATAAATCTTACATGCCGTATATATACAGTGGGGCAAGTGCTTTTTTAATCTTAAAAAAACAAAGATCAACTTTAGACATCTCTGAACAACACAAACTGTATAAACCATACAGATTATTCAGATACACACTGTATTAAATACAGTCTTCCCCCCACTCCCGTCTCCTGATGCAGGACCAGTGAATCATAAGTGTCACAGTTTTATAGCATATCCATATTAAAAATAAAATCACAGTATGATTTTTGTCTGTAACTAGAAACTTGAAGGGCTCAAGCTGACGACTCAGACTCCAATATCATATTGTCGAGACGAGACACAGTATAAAAAGTGTTAGGTAAAAAAAACATACTGTAGGCTTTACAAATAATGTCTGGATTATACATTCATAATGCAAATACTCATCATAACTGGTAAATTGATTGGAATAGTTCCACAAAGTTCAAAAACAGAACTTGTCTATAAAATACATCTTCAAATCTTGAATACAACTAAAATGTGAAGCAAATTAGTTTCTAGTATCAGACATTGCAGAGGAAGCCCTCGAAGGTCTCGCTGAGAGCTTGGGTCTTTAAATAAGTCTTTAAATTAAATAGACGCACTGTCGCTTGTCCTTTGGAAGTCCATGGTTCCCAGCTGGCCGTGCACCAGTGTCTAGCGTGGAGGAACATTACATGAGATACAAGGAGTCAACCTGAGTCTGTGGCTAAGCAGCATTTGAGATGGTCTATTCCAGGGCATTATTGTCAGTGTGATTTTATGTACACGGTAATTTACAACGTTCAGCAGTGTAGAAAGTATCCATTTGGAATAAGGGCAATTAAGAAAAGGTAAAAACAAAGAAAAAGAAAAATAAAAAAGGAAAAGAAAAAGTTGTCCATGGTAAAATCTGTACAGTATTTACTAAAGAAGCACCACGCAGTTTGGACAAAGTTATTTTCTATGTTTATAATTTAAGCTGGGTTGGGGATGGCTTCTGTTGAAAATGTTGAATCTGAAAGATAAGAGGTGCAGGCATTAGCCGAACAAAGGCCGGTCTCTCACTCTCTGGATGTATCCCCAAGGCTTCTGAGAAGTTCTTGAAATGGCCTCTCTGCCTTGCTGAACTGGGATGCCAGGGCAGCGCCACCTGCTGGGCCCCATAGCGGCAAATCACCTCAGACCTCAGATACCACTTTCACTGGGCAGAGAGGAGAGGCTTAGAGTGTCTCCATGACACAGTCTAAGCCTGGTAGTAGTTGCAAGCTGAGCTGCTGTAGCAGCTCATTTTAAAGCCTCTGCTTACTAGACCTGACAGCCGCTGTCCTCCTACACAAAGTACAGGCTCTGAGCTCCTGTCTCAGGACCACGAAACAGAACACCAGCATTAGGAAGCAGGATGTAGCCTGACCCTTTTGTGGTCTCTCGCTGCTCTCAGACACTTAACCCCATTTCTTAGCACAATGTCCACATCTGGGTGCTAGCTAGTGGCTGAGTGAGTGCTGGAGGCACAGACTCGCCAGGACCCTCCCCTTCCTCCCCACCCTGGTTTCCTCACAAGGAGACACGCCTATATCCACTCAGCACTTCCACAGATGACCAAAGGTGGACAATTGCTTACCGTAATTTTGTTGTTATGAGGCCAAGGCTTTTTAGTCACCTAGAAGGCAAAGTAAGGAAACAATTTTATTATGGATGTGTACCTGCAGACTAACCATAATCAATTCCTACAGTTCGTTATCAGCTGCTGAAAAGGAACTCCTACAGCAGGATGAGCTGGCAGTGGCACAAAGCACGGGCACAGGATGGCCATGAGCCACACAGGACCAGGTCCCAGCCCCAGCACAGTGCTGCACTCTCCTGTGGACGGACATTCCTTCAGGTTGAAGAAATGAGCTGGACTCAAAGAGCCGGAGGAAGGGCTGGTGTCCTTCAAGAAAGGGTCAGTGGTCAGGCCCCAGGGCAGAGGTGGGCGGAGGTGTGGGTGCAGAGGTGTTTAGCTGCAGTGCATGTATGTACTACCAAGGAGCAAAAAGTTCCATCAGGGCCACCAAGATGCCCACACTGTAGCAACACACACGTCCTTTATTTGTGACCATGATCTTTGGGTGTCTGAGGTAAAATTGTCAAGCTTTTTCTATCAAGGACTAGGTGATGAAAATCATTTCAGTGGACAGGCCGTGTCTCACTGCTACTGAGAGAAACCAAAGCTAACAAAGCACATGGGTTTCCAAAGTGTACTGACCCCAACCCTCCAACGTCACAGCACGCAACGTGAACAAATACCAGTCCTCTGCACTGTTAACTCTTCAGAGCCATCCCGAACTTCAGCTTAGACCGGCTGCAGGCTGCCAGCCTCTGCTCCGCCCTGCTGACATTCACAGCCCATGCAGTTTGCACAGCCCGAGGCTCCTGCCTAGAGAAGTGTTCCCAGAGAAAGGAGTGGCCAGGCACACAGGCCCATGATCACAGCACTCAGCATGCTGGCGTGCAACTGAGTCCTAGGCTAGCCTGGACTATGTAGGAAGATCGGGGCACAGGGGCTGCTGTGCAGAGTACAGTGTACAGACCTACTCATTTAGGGAGATCAGCAAGAACCACCCAGAAGCCAGCAGCCTGACGAACACCAGAGCCCCACACTGCAGCTACAGCTCTAGAGATCACTCTATCGATTCAGGACTTAGGAGCTGGGGTACACTAGTGCATTTAAGGGTTCAGAAATTAGTACAACACAGATGTGCACACGTGCACACACATAAAGACATCCATGGGCACAGAATGCTTTAGAAGCCAAAGTTCTACTGTGTGACGCGCATAGACGCTCTGGATCCAAGGACACAGGTGGCGCTGAGCCTAGCTCTGTGCAACTCAGGCCTTCCACAGAGCTAGCCAGCCAGAGCAAAGCCCGCCTCCGCTCACGGGCAGGCCTCGTGTGGGGCGTCTGGAGTCCACGCTCAGATCCTCTGTGCCTCTCACGCTTCTGTGCTTATCACCTTTCCCAAAACACTTTCTTCAGAGCTG
The DNA here is from genome assembly GCA_964023405.1 of Apodemus agrarius. Lineage (NCBI taxonomy): Eukaryota > Metazoa > Chordata > Mammalia > Rodentia > Muridae > Apodemus > Apodemus agrarius. The sequence continues at coordinate 37,110,165 of OZ030028.1, forward strand.
TGTTCTTACTTCCCTTACCCTGGCCATACTCTGACAGGTGGCATCTGTCAGGCCGGCTTTCCATCCTTAAATGCTTCGTTTTCTCCCGGGAAGGGCCGCTGTCTTCCACAGGCAGACCGTCAGCCAGTGGAAAGCTGCCCTCTGTTCTCCGGAAATGGCCAACGGCCTCATAGCTGGAGAGCTTCGGTGACTGCATCTCGACGTCCTTTATAAAGTCCTCCGACTTCCTCGAATGCCTTTTCTTTTTCTTCTTTTTCTTCCGGTGTCTATGGAGGTCAGCATCAGAGTGTGCTCCTGAAAAGTCAGACTCTTGCTGGTGCCTGCGAAAGAAGCAGTCAGAGTTCAGCACCAAGGAAAACTGCCATCCAGCCTCCCTGTTCCCAGGACCCCGGCTATGCGTGTGGGCAAACATTGCCTGCTAACAAGGGGTTTCCTCTCATGGAAACCAGTTTTTTTTTTTGTTTTTTTTTTTTGGTTTTTCGAGACAGGGTTTCTCTGTGTAGCCCTGGCTGTCCTGGAACTCACTCTGTAGACCAGGCTGGCCTCGAACTCAGAAATCCGCCTGCCTCTGCCTCCCAAGTGCTGGGATTACAGGCGTGCGTCACCACGCCCGGTTGGAAACCAGTTTTAAGTGCAGTCTTCAAATGCAGCGCCACCGTCCCCAGCACGGCTTCGCCCTACTCTACCATGTGCTCAAGCACAGGAGGGAGGCAGCTGTGATCTGCAGTTGGCTACAAAGGCCTACAGCCGTCTTCTAGTCCAGTGTTAAGTGGTGTTAGCTACAAAAATCCAGGATTCACATTCATGCTTACCAACCAGACATCCATTAAGACAATCACCAACAGTTACGCTCCTAAGTTACATAAAACCAATCAATCAGGTGCAGTGCCACAGCCTGGAACCCCAGCACTGGAGACACCGAGGCAGGAGGATCCAAGTTTGAGGCCAGCCCAGGCTTCACAAAGATACAAAAAACATTTAGACTTCAAAATGAGAAATGGTGCCCTAAAAAGGAGGCAAAAGGCAAAGAAATAAATGGTGTGTCTTAAACCCACTCTAAGCAGGCAAACAGGCAGAAAACAAAATTTCAAAGCTGTGTGAGATTGTAGAGATGTAAATAATGAAATCTCTAACTCAAGAGAAACGCAGTAGCTGCTGGCAGTGGCCCCGCCGGCTGGCTCTAGCCGGGACAGGAGGCGGGACCCGGGACCACCCCTCACCTGCTGTCTCGGTCCCGGCGTTTATCTTTGGACTTCTTCTTCTTTTTAGACTTTTTGTGCTTCTTCACCCTTGGCTCGTCTACTGCGTCCTTCTCCAGGCTTTTGTGGACTTTCTTGTCTAGCCGGCCATCGGTATTTTCAAGAGTCTCATACCTCCGTTTCCTCGATTTGACACCTTCGTGTTCATGAAAGCGCTCAGGGAGACTGTGGCTGCTGTCCTGTGCGCTCAGCGCAGCCTTCTCTTGGAGATGCCTCTCGAGGGGCACAGCAAGGCCAGGGGCCTCTCGGAGGCTTTGGAAGTGGGGCCGGTCCTTCCCCCGGGACTGCAGCTCCCAGCCCTTGCGGCCCCAGTAGCTGTCCTTGTGTGGCCGTCCAGACTGGACAAGGCGTTCATGCTCACGACCATGCGGAGGCCGCCACTCTCGGGCCTCGCGGGCCGTGTACAGGGGCGTGTACCTGTCGGGGTAATACCTGCACTTGTCCCACCGCATCTTATCTGGGTAGAATCTCTCCCTGACCCAGGCAGGCTCATTTTCCAAATGGTGGTACCGGCTCCAGTCCTGCTCCAGGCCACTCCTAATCCGTGAGTGGTGGTGGCTGTACCTGCTCATGGAGCGCCGCTCAGGGCTGGCTCTGTCCCCGTGGCCCAGGTGCTGGCCCCCATTGCAGTGTGTATTAGCAGGGTGGCGCTCCTGCTTGGGCCGCTCCCGGCTGTAGCAGCGCCGCTTCTTATGGTGATGGTCCTCTGGCCGGGGCCTGCTGTCCCTCGCGTGCTCCCCACTGGAGGAGCGGTCTCTCCGGCTCCGATAGTGCCCCCGGTCCACTCTCCGAAGGCTGCTCATCTTTCCCTTGGCTGGGGAAGGCTCCTGAGCTCTGGGTCCCACATCAGCTCCACCGCCTCCCTCCCCAGCAGCCTGCTCGGCAGCCCCTTCACAAGAGCTGCTGGTGGTCCTGTCAGGCTGAGGGGGCATCGTGTCAGCAGAGACCCCCGAGCTTCTGGAAGAGTCTTCCGCCTCCTCTGAGCCTTCTGTGCTGAGGTAAAGGAAGAGTTTCTGCTCACAGACGTCCCCTGTGAGTACTGAGGGAGCAGGGCTCAGCCTCTCCACCTCAGCCACGGCGGAGTCCTGAGCGTTCTCAGCTGTGTCACTTTTCACCGCTTGGGCTGGCTGGCTCGAGATGGCAGTCAAGTCTCCAGGGTCACACGATTCGGGCACTGGGGCATCCCCCAAGGTAGTACCGGTGCTGTTACAAAGAGCAGGGACAGAAGGCAAAGCCTCCACAGGTTCGGCTGAGACACCGACGGACGAGTCTTCTTTGGTACAGCTGGTGGTAGGCTCCGGGGGTGGCGTGATGGAAGGGGTCTTCGTGCTCCCGTTGGTGACTGCCTCCGGTGGGATCTCAAGGGGACTGGTCTCATCACTGATGGGCTCCGGCTGTGAAACAGGGTCCTTTGGAGAGCTTCCCCCTGCCGTAGTCCAACTAGAGCAAGACAGAGAAACCAAGTCACAGTTAGCCTGCCTGCCACACCGGACTGCCTGGCAGTCTACTCACCATCCCTCGACTTGAGCGTATCTGATTAAAGCCAGGATCAAGCTTATCATTCCTGGAAACCAACTTGTTCTTTTCCCTCATTCAGTAAGTGAGATTTGAATCAGGACCACCCTCTGTTTTGACAACTCTGCAGTTCTAGACACCTCATACTGTCAGGTGAGTATCTATCTAACCCATCTAAAGAGCCCGGTGCAGACAGAATGGGAGCTACACATACTCATAACCCCAGAATTTGTGAAACTGGGCAAAATTTTGAAATAAGACTGATCTACAAAGGAAGCTCCAGGCCAGCCTGCACTACACAATGAGCTCCTGTGTGGACAAGCCCAGGGCTGAGGGTGTGGCTCAGAGAGCAGTGCTCCCCCAGCACACACAGAGCCCTGGGGTTGTGGCCTCAGTTCTAACACAGCAGGTGTGGAGGCGCACACCCAGGAGCACGGCTCCTACCTCTCTTCGTCCGCTGGACCCTTTGCCTGGTTGGTGAGCTTGAAGGTCTCAAGGATTCTGTCCTCAGGAACAGACTGCAAAGGCGCAGGCGTCACCTACAATGAAACAAAGGTACTTGAGCTCCTGAGGCCAGCTCCATGCCTACTGACACCCGCTGTGTGAGCTATGAGGTTTGAGACCTCCCTCCCTGCCACTCACCTTTCCGGGAAGACCATTAAGTTTGGAAAAGAGGTTGTCTGTGTGTAGATCGGGCTGGACCTGGCAGCTGGCACTGTCAAACGCCAGGCTGCTCTCTCTCGAGTCACTGTCTGCGCTATTAGCACCATTTAGCATGACGGACTCTTGAAGCTCCTGAGGGGAAGCCTCGCCATCCTCATCTGCAGCAGCTTCTGGCCTGTCGGGGTGAGCGCTGGCCATCGCGTCCACACCGTTCTCCTTGGCCAGGCCCTTTGACTCCTCGTCAGACTCTTCAGAGGACTCGGCCCCATAGGGGACGAGCACACTGGAGCCCACTCTAGCCTTGCCATTCATCACAGGCTTGGAACAGGACTCACCCGGGGAAACTGGTTTTGCTACTTTGTTAGAGACTGATGTGGTGGGTACGTTCGAGGTAGACTGTATTGCAGAAGGGTTAGTGATGGTGGAGGAGGGCGCCGCTGTGCTAGGGGCCTCCGGACAAGTGCCATGGAGGTTGTTATTCAGCTGGGCCTGACCTTGGCGAACAGGCAACTTGTTGTGAATACTGATGGTAATTTTTTGTTTCTTGGGGTGCTCTGGAGTCACTGAGGGCCTGTTAACAGACCAGTTCTGCACAGAAGTCGAAGCAGTAGCAGGACTGGCCCTATTGACGCTGGTGTTTCCGTTAGGGCTTGACACAGAACTACTTGGTGTGTCTTTCACTGGCGTGGTACCATTCAAGTGTGGTGTGTTCTAGAAGGGAGAGAACAGCTAGGTCAGCACTCTGGACACAGGGTGCACAATGGCTAGGGCCCTTCTTATTTTGGTCTTGGTAACTGACAAGTTCGCCTCTGTAGAATACCTACCATTCTCTCATCTACTGATGAGCCCAAAACCTTTTTACACTTCCACACTCCTAAGATGACCCCACAGACAGAAACAAAATGTTTCTGAAAGAGCATCACTTCCCTGAGTCAAACTTTAGTGCAAACCCCACTATTTGGCCTGTAAGGAGTGTGGGTGCGCAGCAAGTGGGCCTGCTACAGTGTCCCTGAGCGGCCACGGGACGGATGGCTCCCCACCCGGAGGCCTCTGCAATACAGGGCTGCAGTGCCCTCGGCAGGAAGCACAGCTTAGAGGAGGCAATCCCCGCAGCGATCCCAGGCTGGGATTCAAGCAGAAAGGAAATAAATCCCGCCTTCCGGTGTTACCTTCATCACATGGGAAGGCAGCTGGGGTCCAATAAAGCCAGGTGCCGCCTGCTTGTTGACCACCCGCTGACTGATTCCGGGGCGGGGAGAGGCCTGGCCAGGGCTGTGGGCAGGATGAGCCGGCTCCCCTCCATTTTTCACATCATGGGACCTGGGGACACAGAATGAAATGGCTTGTGTGAGGAAGAATAGGACCTGAAAAGATTCATTTCCAAATTCAACACTCCTGAGCCTGTGGGACAGGAACTGGAGCTTGCGTGTCACCTCACGGAGCTACCCACAGCGCCTCTATTAGGGGCTGCACCATGAAGGCAGGACACAGGACCTGACCGTGACCCCCACCTCCCCACTGAGACACAGTGTATGGCCCTGGCTAGTCTGGAACTGGGTGTGTGGACTAGGTTGACTTCGGATCTAGAGACGCCTCTGCCTCTGAGCGCTGCTGTGTGCCACCACACCTAGCACCCAATGAGTCAACGGAATGCTTCAGTTTGGGATGTTTTGTTAAGGTTCTGTCTTTTGTTACTGTTTTGGAGAAGGCCTCATTCTAAAGCTCTGGAGGGCTTGGAACTCACTCATGTAGTTTTTGCTGGCCTCAAACTTGAGGCAATCCTTCTGCCTGAGGATGATGGGCCTCCATGGCTGGCTCTCAACTGATGTTTTGAACTGTATATCCTGTTAGTTTTGCTATCTGACAAACTATTTTTTTGTTTGTTTTCAATTATAAATATATACCATTATAGAAAAACCTGTAATATGCAACACTCAGAGAACGGTCGCTGAGCCCACATCCCCCCTTCTGACTGACACTATCCCACAGGCTTTCTGCCCACTGCTCTTTTCAACACCTGCATTTAATATTTCAACCTGTTTCCCTTCCATATACATCAAGCACTTTCTCAGAACATTTTTTAAAATGCTTTATGCGATCATTCTTAGTAGACAGATCCAAGACATCAAGGCCAGCCTAACAGCCAGACCCTCATCTCCCCCAACTTCCCAAACAAACCCACCACTCTGAACACTGTCATAGTGTTTCAATGCGTGGATATGGTCATTTTGTCATGGGTACTGGAGATACCGTTAATTTTCAGCTATTTGGGATACCTTGTGGGGCTGTGGCTGGGACTGACAAAAGGTGTGGCTACTACACATGAGGAGGCCCTGGATTCTAATCCAAGCACCTTACAAGGAGAAGCCAGCCTGGAGCAGGCACCCCATCTCTCTAGAGAGCTGCTGAGTTAAGAGCTTATACCTACAGCAGGTCAGACCCCGGGGCCGGCAGGGCCCGACCATGCTCAAGCTGCTGAGGGACTTACTGGCTCAGAGCACACCGGCACTCAGAGCCCGTTCCCAGGGCTTCCACTGTGCCTAGACCACTCCTCAGGGCTGTCCCCGCCTTCTACACCTGTCAGAAGTGACAACAAACTCATCACTCAGAAAGGCCTCCTTGTGCTCAGGTGCACAGCAGCTCAGGTTTAACTTGCTGTTTGTACAAATTAGCTCAAAGTTTAACTTAAATATATGGATGAGGGGAAAAAAATCGATATAATGATAAAGCTGACGACTTGTTTCTAAAACAATACCTGATATAAAAGAGCACATAAGCTTGCTGGTTAAGCACCGATCTAATATCACTGGTGGACACGATGGAGTCATTCATCTGATACCAGAGGCCATTGCTAGCCTGCAAAGAGACAGGGTGGGGTAGGGGTAGTAGGTGGATTTAGTCTGATGTCAAAACCCACAGTAAAAAAACACCCAAGAAAAACAGACCTTCACACCCCACTGTGAGAGCTCCACCGTTATGAACACAGTGCTGTCCCATAACAGACGTCTCAGTCACCCAACAGCTTACCTTGATGTAGCAAAAGTAGTGGCCAGCATGACAGTTAAAACCAGTGTGCACCAGCACAGCATACAAAACATAGATAATTGGCTCTCCATTGGGCTGAGACATATAGGGCCGAATATCAAGGTACTCGGGATATTTTACATCCTACAAGTAAATGGAAAAAAGAGACAGTTTTGCCATTTCTGAAGACACAGGCACCCCATGCTTTCAGCTACAGGCATAACTCCTGAGGACGGTGCCTGAGGAAGGGACTCGCAGGACCTACAGCTGCTGACCCCAGAAACCTCAGGCATGGAACAGGAGGGCCCTGAGGAAGCCCCACTGTTTTGGTTTGCCATCAGTAAGGAAGGATCCATACTGCAAACGTTCAACAACTGTAATAAAAGCAACAGCTATAGACATTACTCATAACTTTATCTTAAGTGACTTGAGCACGTGTTATATCTCTTGCACATTACTGTGTATCTTGACCACTTCTCCCTTCATTAATTGTGAAGAAAAGAGGAGAAAACTCAATGTACAGAGATGAGAAAAATCATAAATCATGTACCTACCTTAGCAATTTTTCCACCGGTAAAGTTGGCAAAACGCTTCAGTGAAATAGTGAGAACATTAGAGGACCGATGGATGGTGAACCTCTTTGAAGCTGGAACCATTTTTTTGCACCTTGAAGCATAGGAAGGAAAGGTTAGGATGCTCGGTGTAAAAATGTCTCAAGTGTGTTACTTTTTACTTTCTAAAAAACATTACATTAAGATTTTAAAACAAGGGCTGGAGAGGTGGCTCAGCAGTGAAGAGCACTGGCTGCTCTTCCAGAGGTCCTGAGTTCAATTCCCAGCACCCATGCAGCAGCTCACAACTGTCTGGAATTTCTGTTCCAGTATATGAGAGAGAGAGAGAGAGAGAGAGAGAGAGAGAGAGAGAGAGACACAGACACACACACACACACACACACACACACACACACACAGTGTCAAATCACCAATGTAGATAAAATAAAAATAAAATATTTTAAAACAAGGAAACTAAACAAAACAATAAACCACCCCCTTAGACCAACAGTTCAAATTGTAAAATTAAACATTCCATGAGGCCTGGAGGTCGGCAGTGAAGCATTCACTTAGTATGCACCAGGGCCCAGGTTTAAATCTCTGTAACAGCCACATACACAGCAGAGTAATAATAACTACAGAGGGAGCTGACCAACATCATGAAAGAGATGTAAGCTGGCAGTTCAGAATAATCAAAGATCAAAACCCAGGGCGGGCCACACAGAAGACATGCACTCGATAAAGGACATTAAGTGGCTAACAGCATTTACCTATCACATGTGAGACTCTGGACTCAGACATCCAATACCAAAACCAACCAACCAACCAAACACACACACAAACAAATAATAAACAAAGAAAAATCAATTAAAAAAAAAAAGCACTGAAAATTGAGCCAATTTCTAAGTTGGAATCGTCCGGGAAGGGGGAAGAAGCCCGTCACCCAGTCATACTTGCTACACTTGTAGGAGTTTTCTCCATCCAGTTGTTCTGGCTTCACAAACTGCTCTAAGGCCTTGGTAACACTCTGTGCAGCCTAGGGAAGGGGCATAAACATCACGTCAGCATGCATGCATACTGCCGGAGGTTGAGCTGAAGAGACAGATGAAACATGCATGCGTGCACACAGATGCACACTTACAGGCATACATCGAAGATTATAAACATTCTTTTTTAAAAGCAAGCAATTTACTTGTGGAGCAGTATAGATCACAGCACTAAAGAATGAATTCTGAGAGGCAGATTTTACATTTCTCTGAAATATTTCTCTTTATATAGTAAGCTAATCAGAAAAACAAAAGCTCCAAGCAACAAGAGTGTGAAAAAAATTCAATGAGCTAAAGTTTCTACGAGTAACAACCATCTAAGTTTGATTGAGATGAGAATCCATTAAAAAGTCCATGGCGACAGAAGAATGCGTAACTTCGTTACTGTTAACTACTGAGCTCACCTTAATCTCCAACGTTATGTCCAGATATGGATCAAAGGTATCTGAAACACCCTTGCAATTTAAACATTTGACTGAAATAAAAGAAAACGTGAACAGTGAGTAAGGTCTGTCTACTTATTGCCTTACCAACTACTGAAAGAACAGAAAATACTTCAAAATGAAGAAAAAGAGTACAACATTTTATTATAATGAAAAAGCACCTGTAAAATCTCTGTGCTGTGGGCAGAAGTACACTGAGCCCAGCCCTTGGAGCTCCTGGTTGGAATATTAATTACTATACCCTCTAGATACTGTGTGATTCAGAAATTAGAAAACTTTACCCTGAACACACAGGTGCACACATGAAGGTACGTGTGTTTGGATTCCACCAGAACAGAAACTGACTTATCCCACAACAGGAAATAAGATGAAACAGATTTCTTACATTCTCTGTGCTCACATATAAGCTTTCTAAGGGTAAGAGAAATATGAAAATCTTATGCATAACATGCTTCCAGCGTATGCATGCATAAGGAAGCACCAGAAGGCTACACTGTAACAGAAATCTGGACAGACCTGGGATCTACTTTTCACTACTATCCTGCTCCTACTTATTAACATTTAAAGCTGTAAGCATGCATGCTATGATGAACCTTCAAACAAAAATTTTACCTCGAGATCTTAGGTAGCCTCCAAATATCTGGCAGACCAGGGTGGTGGCCTGGGTGTGTCTGTCTAATCTGAAAAACAGGCAGACGGTGACATGAGAGGAGGGTCTGGCAAACACTGTTATAGATACTGGGTCTACATTCTAAAAGCATCTATGATTATACAGGAGTAAGAATTCAGGAGAGTCACAAAGGAAGGTATCAAAATGAGTCACAGCTATGGACATGAAGAGGACACAGGCACTCTGTCATGAGGACACATGAGGCAGAGAACGGCGAAGGCGCTCTCTGTGAACCTGGCCTTCTTTTCTTCCCCAAGGCCAGGCAAGGGGAGCTGAGGGCAGAACGGCTTCCCCTGCTCAGCACTCGCGCCCACTCGGCCCTCGTCTTACGATCATGAGAGAGAGAGCAAGGCTCGGGGTGTAGGCAGCTGTCTGGCCGCCTGCAACCCAGGAGGTGCCTTAGCACCCTCATCTTCAGTCCTCCTGAGTCTGCATTTGGGTTTTAAGAAACTACAGACTTGCTGACTGAAGTGGGGTTAGGGAAAATTGTTGAGTCTAAAGGTGAACAAGGAAACCATTAAGCATGGCAAAAAAGTAAAAGGAGTGCCATTCTGGGAACTAAACAGCAACAAGACTGAAGCCTACTGCCCAGCATCTAAGAGCAACCAAATCAAATAGAGTAAGCCATCATCTTAAGAGTATGCAATCTTGGTGATGAGACACCAAGGTACAGCGGAGAGCTCTGCGTGCCTTCCAGGAGCCAGGCTGGTGCGTGATCTAATAGAGCAGCATGCGCTCTGCCATACGTACTTATTGCTGCCATTTAGACATGCTTTCTGCATGGCATCGACCGTGTACTGAAGAAACTCATGGGCATCTTCCTGGTTTCCAAAACGGAAGTGTCGAGCTATACCTATAAGATTTAAAGAAAGACAAGGCTTTATTATTACATACCTTATGCCATAGCAACACCCCTAAAAGCAACACCTTGAAGCTTGTGCCTGGAAAATCCCCGAATGACTTGTTTTTTGAGGCTGAATTTTTTTTTTTTAAGATTTATTTATCTATTATATGTAAGTACACTGTCGCTGTGTTCAGACACCCCAGAAAAGGACATCGGATCTCATTACAGATGGATGTGAGCCACCATGTGGGTGCTGGGAATTGAACTCAGGACCTGTCAGTGTTCTTAACCGCTGAGAGGTCCCTCTAGCCCTGAAGCTGAGTCTTATGGATCTCAGTCAGGCCTCCAACTCAGATGACCTTGGACTCCTGATCCTCCTGCCTTCAATTTCCAAGTGTTGGGACTACAAGTATGTACCACCACACTCAGGTAATCTCTGACTTCCAGCAGCTTTTTAAGCAGAAGGATTATAGCTGTCTCTGTGTAATTACCTCATCGCCCAACTACTCAGCTAGAAGCCTTACCAAGTTTTCTGTTCATTTTTTATTACAACTTGGCTAATTAAAATGATAAAAAGTTACAGTACAAAAAGCAAAAAGCACATCAATACAGTGGGCATAACAGCATACACCTATGCTCTAGCGTTTGGGACGTGGAAACCAGAGGATAAGGAATTAGGCCTGACTGACACAAAGGAGACCCTGTCTCAGAAAACAAAAAGTGTGTAAGAAAAAAGCAAAGTGCATACAAGCCCCGCACGGGGTTACACACCTATGACCCTGTCAGCATTTGAGAGGATGATTTGGGAGGCGTGTCAAGAAGGAAAAGGTACAGACAACTAGACATGGGATATGGCTCTGAGTTACTGCAGTTGAGACTTACGCCGCATTTCATTGATGACGAACATTGGCTTGATAACATCCCCAGGGTTGCTAAGTGCCTGGGTAATGTGCGTCTGCATTGTGCACATCATACAAAATCCTTCTGCATGGCCTGCAAGACAATGAGAATCCAAATGAGCAAACTGACAATGTGCCACAGGAAGGTAGACCAGAAACGCGGGCAGATGCCGGTGCAGCACAGTCAGTACCAGCTACCACGTGTGCGCAGAGCTCGCTGCTATTACTAGTGCTCATTGAATTCATCAAGGAAGCCTGGGGTGAGTATGTCCTGACTACTTTAAAACCAAGAGAAGAAACAAACCCAAAGTCAGGTGTTTATTAAGTAGCAGATATGCAAGACAAAGGTGCCGAATGTTTCAGTGGAGGAAGGCTCCCACTACCCTCTGAGTACAAACGGCGAACTGCAACAGTAGAGACATTTGGAGCACGGTGGGCAAAGCATTCACTTAGCATATGTGAGGCCCTGCGTTCAACTCCCCAGCACTGAAAGAAAAAAAAAAAAAAAACTACATTCTTCATATGACAGACAAAAATTAACTAAAAAAGGTAGCACGGGCCCTTTGGGTAATGTATAAAAGAAAAGTAGGTAATGTATAGAAGAAAAGGTAGTAAAAATATCTCTGACCTCAGACGAGGTAAAGATTTTTTTACATTTTACTTATTGTGTGTGTGTTATGTTTGGAAATACATGCTAGTGTGTAGAGGGCAGAGGAGCACTTGTGGGAGTCGACCCTTCCGTCTACAGCAGGGGTCCCGGTACTAAGCTCAGGTTGTCAGGCCTGGCAGCAAGTGACCTGGCCGCCCAGTCATCTGGCCCGCTCAATATTTCTTAATAGAACATTTAAGATACAACTGATAAAAAAAAAAAAAAGAACTACAAATTCTGACAAGTAAAAACACATTGTCCAAAAGACACTGAGATGAATGAAAAGACACCTGTGAGATAATAGGAAAAGACATTTACAAATCTCAGTCTACCTTTTCAAAAACTATAAAACTCTCAAAATTCAACATATTGGAAAATGATTTTCAGACAGACAAACTGAAAGGGAGAGGGAGCTGCGGCTCAGCCGGCAGCCTGGCACCCGGCGTGCAGGAAGCCCTGGGCATGGACACCCGGAAGTGCAGCACGCGACTCAAGAGTAAAGCAGGAGGCCGGGCGTGGAGGTGCACGCCTGTAATCCCAGCACTTGGGAGGCAGAGGCAGGCGGATTTCTGAGTTCGAGGCCAGCCTGGTCTACAGAGTGAGTTCCAGGACAGCCAGGGCTATACAGAGAAACCCTGTCTCGTAAAACCAAAAAAAAAAAAAAAAAAAAGAGTAAAGCAGGAGGATCACAAGTGGCTGAGCCTGGGCTACATGAGATCCTATCGCAGGAAAAACAATTGAACAGACATTTCATTTCAGCCAAGTAAACATCTAGAGTTCAAATACCCACAAGATGTTTTCGTCACTGCTCATCAGAGAAGTGCAGAGAAAAGTCATAAGAGCCAACAGTCACTACTAAACACTGAGTGACCCCAAGACAGGGCCGAGGGTGCAACTGAGGGACAGACCATCTGTCTCACCTAGCAGGTGTGGCACTCTAGTCTCACGCCCCAATAGCCCCCCACCCTCCCCAAAAAAAGAGCCCTGAGCACATCTTGTGTTGGAAAAGGGTGTGAACAGAACTTGTATCCCCTGCTGGCTTTGAAAAGTCTAAAAGTTATGTGCCCAGAACAGGACGAAGCCATTTCATTCTTACACATGTACCTAAGAGAAAAAATATATGTATTTGTTTTATAAAGACTTGGCTTTTTGATTATTTATTGGAGACAGGATCCCAGGTAACCCAGACTGGCCTGGAAGTAGCTCTGGAGATCATCTTGTCTTCACTTCCCAAGTGTGTAGCTGTGTAATGTGTGATAGTTCAGAACAAGCTGATACACACAACCAACAGAATAATGTTGAATTATGTCAAATTGGGCAAAATAAAACTATATATGTTGTAACTCCATCTAAGCAAAATACGAAAAATAAAAAACATCAAGCTAATCTGTTGGGAAGGGGCATATCAGCCAGTTGCCTGGGGCAGAGGAAGTGGGACTGTGAAGAGGTGGCAGGAAATTTTCAGATTTGATGAATATAACTGTGGTCATAGTCTCAGAAATGTACACAAAGTCAACTTGCCTCAACTTGTGACTATAAAGTACAGGTTTTCTATCAATCACACCTCAAAAGAACTGTGGCGAAGGGTAGGGACAGCAGACAACCTTCAAACTAAATTATTTAATTCCAAATTTCACTAGCCAACACTAAGCTGGGCTTTGACTGAGTTAAAAGAAATGTAAAAAACTCGGAATGCCAGGTTACATCTGGTAGGCTGAGGAGGGTGCTGGACTTGATTTTAAGATTACATAGTGAGATTGAGAAACACAGACACACGCACACAAATCAAGGGCTTCTAAAATGTCAAAAGCTAACAAAATAAGCTTCTTTTAAAATACTTACAGAACAGATTTGGTGTGAAATGTTCCTTATGCAACCCAAAACCAATCCTAAAAGTCCCCCCACCCCAGTTTCTAAACCAGCAAACCAACTTCTTGGTGATCACTGAATTGGGTTTCTTGTTGACTGTTTTTGAATGCAGGCTGAGGGCTAAACCTAGGGCCTGCCTTCTACACACTAGGTGAGCATATCGCCACTAAGCTAAACCCCAAGCCCATGGTAATGTCACGTCACAAAACACTTCATGTTCATTTCAGAGGACAGCATCAGGGAAGCAAACCCCAGCACTAACAGCATGCACTCAAGAGCACGAGGCACTCACATGTCTTGGAGTGTTCATGAGATAACATGTAATTGGCGAGGGGTGGCGTGTAAGTCAGACATTGCAATGCGGCATTGGCAAAACAGGTATTGCCCAAATTCTGGAGCCCAGCGCCAACTCGATGACTTTGTTGCCACTTAAGACAAATCTTCTCAGATGGAAATAGGACCTTTTGAGGGGGAGCAATACCATCACCTAGGACTTAAAAAATAAAGAGAGCAAAAAATTAAAAACAAATAAGCAAAACACACAGCAATGTCTGAGTCTGACCGAGGTTCTATGCTGCATTACCAGCCTGCTACAACCCAGAGGACAAAGTCCAGAGCCTAGGACGACATTAACTCCACATCCACTTGGTTTCTTCAATAAATCATCTTCAAGAACACGGGGTTGGGTACAAATTAAAGAATCTTCAGATACATAAATCCACCCAAAGCGAAGTGTAGACTTCATTTACACTATTTAAATTTTTTTTTTCTGGGGAGGCAGAGGCAGGAAGATTTCTGAGTTCGAGGCCAGCCTGGTCTACAGAGTGAGTTCCAGGACAGCCAGGGCTACACAAAGAAACCCTGTCTCGAAAAGCCAAAAACAAAACAAAACAAAAACAAACAACATCATCCCCCAAAAAAACTTAAAAAAAAAAAGTCTGAGGGCCTGCAGGAGGAGGTACAACCTGCTGCCCAAGCATGGCGACCAAGTTTAATCCTGGGACCTCAGCCGGAGCAGAGAATCCGACCCTGGAAACTTACACCTTAACATGGACAAACATATAATAATACAATTTTTAAAAATTATATAAGAGCTATCTAAATACTGAGTAGGTTTATTTGTATTTCTGTGTGTGCCACACCTATGCACACACAAGCACCAGTGCTGTAAAGGCCAGAGGCAGGTGTAAGTCACACAGACACACACAGGGAGGCCTGAGGGTGGAGGTTGAGCTAAGAGATCATGAATTGTTGGCAGCTGGCTGTTGTATATATGACAGTTTATTGGACCTACAACCTACAATTTAATATTTTCTCATGCTTTTCTATAATAATGGTCTGGAAATTTAGCTCAATTAACAGGATTCTTCCTTAGAATGCAGAGCAAGTCCTGGGTTTGATCCCCAGCACCCCCTGTAATCCCAGCATTCAGGAGGTAGAGGCAAGAACTGAGAAGACAAAACAATCAGGCCAGCTTTGGCTACATAATGAATTTGAGGCCAAGATAAAAGTCTTAGGAATTAAAAAGAATCGTACCTGGCAACTAGAACTCAACCTATCCTATTTGTGATACACAGGAATAATGGCCTATGGGTGGGCGGGTAGGTAAACTAGTGAATGCTCATTAGAGCAAATGAAATAGTGTCCACCTTGGAAACCAATGCCCTTCTAAATCCTCTGTACATGAGTTCCCAGCAGTAACTCTGCAATCATACCTTGATCCTTTGGTGGTGATGGTTTTGATTTTTCAGGTACAGACGAATTAGAATAAACTACAGCACCGGGCACTGGCCCTAAGGAAAGTGTATGATTTGATACTTCACTTATTGAAGACACAGCACCCCAGCTGGCAGAGCCTGTGTCCATGTCTTCAGGTGAGACCGCCTCACAACTGCCAGGCTGCTTCTGACAGGTTGATGGGTCTGAAGGTTCAGTTTTGTCAACTATGGTCATTTTTCAACCCTGCAAAAGACAGAAAGTCCATTGGTTTCAAAGGGTAAGAGTAGCAGTCTACTTGCTGGTCACTGTATCCTCGAAATGTGTGTCTAACCAAGTAAAATTGTTTTTAAACAATCATCCAACAAATAGAAAACATTAGTAGGGGTAGAGATGCAGCTCCGTAATTTTTTCAGGGGAAAATCAATTCAATTGCATAAAGAGAATATTTAGCTTTAATTTTAAACACAAAGTCTAAAACAAAACAAAACAAAACAAAACAAAAAAAACAAAACACTGTATGAAATTTGAAGTTTTGAAAAATTTTAGCTACAGAAAAGTCTTACCAGTGAAATAAATGCATTTCTCTGAAGAAGTCCAGTATATAGTATTTTAACTTTTAAAATTAAACCTGTAATTTTACTAACATCAAACTTTGGATTTAAATCTCAATCTTATTTTTAAATCTACTAATTGAGTTTTTTTTCGATGTGCTAGGTATCATATTAATTGCTGAATATGAATATATATTTACTTGCTAAATTTTCATGATAAACCTTTGGAAGATCAGCCAAAATCTGCAAGGTCAGTGATTGAGCCAAAACACCCAGCAGGGCCATTGTCTAGCCATTATGCAACCTAAGTCAGCAAAGTGCTTTTAGGAATGGTCCTCAAAATGTCCAGGCAGCCAAATGTATGGGTCACACCTTGAAGAAACCCTTAGGAGTGCTCCACTGCCCCATCTTCTTCCCAGCATCTGAGTCCGGCATGCTTCTGTCTCGGCAACACTCTGCACATCACGCTCCCACCATAGACAGGGACCCTTTTTAGTCCCTGCTCTTCCTGAGCTCTTGCAAGCTATTCTTACATATTCTTCTCCATTTCCCTACCTCTGGCTAGTTAACACTTTTAGTTGTCAGGTTTAGAACTCATTCCTCTGGAATGCTTTGTCTGACAATTCCTTTCATTCCAAGACTGGATTAGAAACCCACCCTAAAGGGTTTCCTTGACAACGCCTTTCACCCCAAGATTGGGTCAGAAACCAATCCTAAAAACTCAGTGTGCTGATTTCTATGGTAGCATGCAGTGAAAACTTACTCCACCCTACCTGGCACGGGAAAGCTTTCCAAACATGTGTTCAACAAATGAATGAAATCATGCAACAGGAAGTGAACAGTGCCAGCTTCTAGCGGCAGCTTGTGCAGCTCGCGCAACGCGTGCTGAGTGAATTATATATGGTACCTGATTTAATTCTTTAGAACCTCTGAATTAAGGCAGTACCTCTAAAATTTGGCCTTTAAAAACCTCACCACTTTCAAAGTCCAAGGGTAATAAAATGCTCATGAACTTGCCACTCCAGTGGCAGATGTCACCATGTGCTTGGTGCTTACAATAAAGTTGTTAAAAGTTTCAACCTTCTTGTTTGCAAGTTTTTAATTCAAGTGAAGTTACAACCTTAACAATGTAGGAACAGTTACATAAAATCGGACAGTAACTTGAATACTTCATCAATTGAAGATAAATCACCTTTGGTCACAAGAACACTTGGGCCAATTATCCAGATAAAATTTATATATTTCTCATGCTATAGGCAAAAGAAATATATATGATTTATATGATTATATATGTATGTATATGTATATTGTGTGTGTGTGTGTGTGTGTGTATATATATATATATATATATATAATGTATAAAGTATGTTGATGAAAGAAAAGGAACAGGAGGAAGAGTTAAAGGAAGAAAGCCAAAATTCAGTAATAAGGAAAGGCTAGTCTACTTAATAGTAAAATCTCTTAATTTTCCTGGGACAAGCAACTTTTCCATACAATGATTAACAAACAACCAAACAAAACACTGTACTTATTTTAGCCGGATGATAGGCTTAAGAGATAAATATTAAAGAAAACACAATTCAAGTCATCAATATGTTATCGTTTTGATTCTGGCAAAAAACACAAAATCCATCTTCTTCACTTAGATATTCAGCTAATGAAATCTCACCCTAAAGTCACCAGGGATCAAACTAAACTCTACCTATATTAGAGACAACCTTTCTTAAAACCCAACTACATTGTGTAAGTCAGGATTCGTGTGGTTCTGGTTTTTATTCTAGGTAAAGCTTCTGAAAGTTAGTGTTCCAAATGGACCATAAAAGTTAACTACTTTAATCAAAGCTGAGCCTTTCCCAACACCTTTTCATGATATACAAAGTTACAACCCATTTGAAACCTTAGCCGGGACCAAAGCTGGTTAAATGTGCAAGACTAAGAACCTTTACTTGCTTGGGTCTCTTTTATGATGGGTAAAATGCCAGGCTACATTTATCTTTTTCATTTTAAGAAAGAATACCACTATTTAAACATTGTGTCACTCCACATACGCTGAAGAAATAAGGTCAACACATTAAAAAAAAAATCTATGCTGGGCGGTGGTGGCGCACGCCTGTAATCCCAGCACTTGGGAGGCAGAGGCAGGCGGGTTTCTGAGTTCGAGGCCAGCCTGGTCTAGAGTGAGTACCAGGACAGCCAGGGCTACATAGAAAAACCCTGTCTCGGGAAAAAAAAAAATCTATTATATGCGAGTTCTTTATAAACAATATTATACAAGTTCTTATAACATTTCCGTTTTAAGAAACTTTAAAAAAGATACCACTTGGTTTTTAATTGTATTTTGGTAAACAGAATAAGCTGTAAAACTCTGCAAACCAAATACTTAGTCTTGAGTCAATGATTACAGAAAAGAAAGTGAAACTGTCCCTGAGTAAAAACAAGTAAGTGTAACATTATTCACAGACCTAAGCATCTGAATGAGTGAGATAGTAAAAGCAGAATGTTTAAAATGCACGCTTTGAAGAAAAGTTATCCTCCATAAACAGCTGTGAGAACCTGGATCTGGTTGTTACTTTGTAAAAGGGGCGTTAACTAGTTTCCCAACACTTTTTGTTACTTGAGTGTATTTACTTGAAAGAAACACAAACAAGCAAGTCCTAAGGCCTTCAAATATAAAAGAGCTATTCAACAAAAGTAATCTCAACTATATTCTAGGGAGGTTAAAGTCCTAGATTGTAAAACTTTGGTCCCGTCAAATATTCATTTCAAACATCTGAATCCGATCCCTCCCACCCGCCTTTTCCTCCAGGTAAGTTGGTTCTTCGTGCCCCAAAGATAAAGAACCTGAGGGAGGAAGGCACACTTGCTTTTTTCAGAGGGAAAAGAGCTACGGGGCTCCTCCCCCCACCCCAACACCCCCGGCTGTCCGCCTCTCCTTTAGGGTGTCCGCTCCGGCGTGGGCAACTCGGGTGTTCTGCTGAGGAGCCGAGTGGACCGCGCCCGGGTGGGAAAGTTTGTCGGGGTGGGGTGGGGGCGGGGAGGCCAGCCCCGAGCTCCGAGGGGCGCCCTGGAGCCGAAGGTGGCAGCCACGCGGGGGGCGGCGGGCGGGCCCCGGACGCCGGCTACACTGTCCCGGCGTGCACACGCCCACCCCGGCAGCTCCAAATGCGCCGAGCGGCCCGGGAGCTGCCGGCTGCAGCCGGGCCGGAGCAGCGGACCGAGGGGGCGGGCTGGGGCCGGTGGGGGTGGGAGCGCGGTGGCCATGGCAACCAGGGGGGGTCCGGCCCTTCCCCTGCAACCCCAGCGCTGCCTTCGCTGCGAGCCCGCCCGCCGTGGCCACCGCCTCCTGCTCTGCGGGCCTGGCCCGGGCGGGCGGCAGCAGCGCCGGTCCCGCAGCCGTGGGGTCCTCGGGCCGCCCGGCGGCTGTAGAGGGGGCGGCGGGCGAGGGGCCGCGCTAGTCCCGGCGGGCCGCGGCCGGCTAAAGGTGGCGGGGCGACTGAGGCCGCGAAGCAGGGACACGCGGCCCGGCCCCACGCCGGTCTGCAGCGGGCAGGAAGGAGGCGGGAGCTTACCTGACCCGGCTCGGCACTCGCTCCATCCCCCTCGGCCGCCGCCGCCGCCGCCGCCGCACACAGCCCAGCCGCCCGGCGGGGGACAATGACGTGCCTCCATCCGGGCACCGCCGCCGCCGCCTCCGGGTCAGCGCCGCACCCGCAGCTTGCCGGCCGGGCCGCCAGGGGGCGCGCCAGGGCCGCGCCGGCACGCGCCGCCGCCACGGCCTCCGCCGCCCAGGGGCCGTCGCGCAAGAGGCACGGCGCGCAGCTAACGGGCCCGGCAAGCGCGGGAGGGGCCGTCGCCCAAGGGCGGCGGGGCGCGGGTTGGCCTCATGCGTCAGCTAAGCGCCGGGCGCCGTGGAGAAAGCACGCTGATTGGTCCAACGCCCTGATTGGCGGGACGCACTGATTGGCTGGGTGTCCAGGGCGGGGAGGGGCCGCTTCCGTCCAGAGTTCCTGGAGCGGCCCCGACTGGGGCCCTAAAGCTACCGTACACCTGAGCTTGCATCCCGGGAGACTGATGCCTCTCCTGCTCTTGGCCCTGCAGACTACCGCGGCGAGGCCACTGGGCTCCGCAATCTCTAGCTATTAGACCCACGGGCCCTCACTGCGACGGGGGCTCCGCTGTCTCTACCTTACGTAGCCCTGCTGGGCAAAAGGACAGAACATGCACCCCCACCTACATCTCACTTCAAGCCTTAGCTTTGCAGTTTGAGTTAACTGGGTGGACTCCTGCGCCCCAGTCCTACAGTCTTACTTCTTGTCACTTCCTGGATCCCAAGACTGAACAAAGTAGTTCATTCTTGCATTCTCTCCCCTCCAGCGCTTACCTTGACACCCATTTAGGACACACCCTGAAATGCATTCACTGCTGACCAGACACCCCTTACACCACCAGTTCACTACACCCTACTGACCCAAAGAGCTGTGGCCCTGACCACCACCCACTTGCCTTTTCTCTCACTAAGCCTAGTCTGACTCCTCCATCACTCCACTCTGGTTTCACTTTACTATTGTGGACACAGTTTTTTGTTTTGTTTTAAAACAGCTCAGAGCATGTCATTTCCCCTCTTCAGAGTCTTCCCCCGGCCAGAGAAGACGCTAAACTCCTTAGCTTGGGCATTAAAAATCCCATTTTAATGATTCCCAGTACAGGTGAGTCTGAGGCAGGAGGATCACAGGTTTGAAGGCACCCTGTGCTACAGAGGGATTCCCAGTCTCAAAACAACAAAACTCCAACTCCACATTTCCTTTTTTCTTTCATTTGTTCCAATCAGCCTGCAATGCTAAGCTTTTAACATTATAAAGAGGTCAGGAGCCTATACATACTCATGCTACCAATTTCATTACAGTTCCTGCAGGTTGGCCATAAAATTTCCATTGTGTATTTGGAGCAAAAAAACTCAAGTACTTTGAGAAAAAAAATCCTAGTTGCTCACATTTCCGCATCTCGTCAAGATTAACACCTCAACTTTCTTCTTTACAAAAAATGGTTATGGAATTTCACCACTGTAGACCTTTAAACATTATTAAGAGGCCGGGTGTGGTGGCACACGCCTGTAATGCCAGCACTTGGGAGGCAGAGGCAGGTGGATTTCTGAGTTCGAGGCCAGCTTGGTCTACAGAGTGAGTTCCAGGACAGCCAGGACTACACAGAGAAACCCTGTCTCGAAAAAACAAACAAACAAACAAACAAAAAAAACAAAAAAAAACATTATTAAGAGATTTGCAAAAGGTAAAGTAACTCATGTCTGTGATCCTAGAATTCAGCTTGCCATGAGTGCAAGCCAGCCTGGACTACAAAGTGAGATCCTGTCTGAAAACACACACACACACACACACACACACACACACACACACACACGCACACACACGTACGCACATACATACGTACATGAGACGGTGTATGTCTGTCATTCAGGTCAGCCAAGACTATAGAGACCCTGTCTCATAGAAGATGACAGATGTGTGAGACTAGAACTGGCTGGCTCAGCACTCTGCCTTTCCAGGCGACTAAATTCAAATGCTAAGGAACTGAGGAACTCATTATTCAACTAAACTTTATGGCATTTCAAAACACTTCCCTTGAAGTCACAGAAGTTCCCCCTGCTCCCGCTGGGATTTATTAAGAAGGGGCTTTGGTGTTTGTTTTTAGAGGCAGGGTCTTAGTCTGAAAACTGGGTTTAAACTCAACACCCTCCACCTCAATCTGCAAGTTCTGGGCTTACAGATTTAAATGAGGGAAGAAAGAGAAAATATGGCCCCAGTGTATGGGACATTCTCAAATGGCCCTCATTTCTAATTTCATTTTGCACAAAGTTTGATGTTCTTTAATTCAGATCACGGGGTGTGTGTGTGTGTGTGTGTGTGTGTGTGTGTGTATGTGTGTGTGAGTGTGTGTGTGTGTGTGTGTGTGTGTGTGTGAGAGAGAGAGAGAGAGAGAGAGAGAGAGAGGAGAGAGAGAGAGAGAGAGAGAGAGGTCTGTGTGCTTGTGTATATCAAAAATAGAGGTCAACATCAGGTGGGTTTTTTTTTTTCAACTGCTACCATATTTGTGTAGTTTGTATATGGACACATTTGCAGGTGTGCATACTCATTGGGAAGCCAACTGTTAATAGTTCCTGTATTTCTGTGTGTGTGTGTGTGTGTGTGTGTGTGTGTATGTGTGTGTGTAGAACAGAGGGTAACTTCTTACATCTTCATACAGCACACTGAGCTGCTTGGTTAGATGGTGTCCATTAAGCTCCTGAGATCCATGTCCTGTGCTGTGTCCCCTCTCCCGGGCAGTGTAAGGACAGATAGAATCTACAGAAGACCACTGCATCTGTGCCTGAAACACTGTCCTGGCGTGAGCACTTGAGGTTGTCTGCCGTGGCCTTGGAAAGCAGTATCCCTAAAGCGTAGAGTGCATTCTAGAATGTCGTGCAGACATCTTGGAGCTAAGAGAAGTGCCTCCTTGCAAGTCTTGCCATATCCACCACTCTAGGCAATATAAGTGGGCTATGGCCACATCATTCCTCTTCTCAGGGCAGGCTCTTTTGAGAAGAGGTATCATATAGTCGTGGCTGGCCTAAAACTAGCTGTGTAGCTGACTGTGAACCACTGATCCTCCTGCACCAATCTCAGGAGAACTAAGATAACTGGGGTACACAATCATGTCCAGCATCTGGGGAGGGGGGTGTACCAGGGGAAAACTTCAGGTAGATGCTATTGCCTTTTTTTTTTTTTTATTAAGACTTTGACTAGCCTGGAACATCCCAAGGCGGCTAGACTGGTTGGCCAGAAAGGCTCAGGGACCTGACTTATTTCACCATCCCAGACATAGGCAAGCAAGTCCTTGTCACCACACCTGGCAGTTGAATATGAGTTATGGCCGTCTATCTCAGTAGGAAGAACTTTACTGAAGGATCAGTGGGCAGACCAGCGGAATGGTGAAGTAGTTTGAAAGGTACTGGCTAAAAGCCATAGGCCTGATAGATTTCTGGGACCAACATAGTGGAAGGAAGAGAACTAATCTCAAGTTGCCCTTTGATTTCCATCACAAGCATGCCACAGCATATAAATGCCAAGCATCCCACGCCAAATAAATGTAAAACTATTTCAATAAAGGACCCATCTCCTTCATCCACTGCTACATTCATTGGGACAGGGTCTCACTGTGTGGCCCAGGCTAGCCTAGAACTCAAAGCAATCCTCCTACCTTGGCCCTCTGAATGCTGGGTATGCAAATATGAAGCACTAGATGTAACTTACATCTTGTATCTTATGACATTTGACCTCATCTAAACCAACTTTTCAGATTTGGGAAGACGTCCCCCTCCTACAGAAGCTGACTCTGTTGAAAGACCAGGAGGATGTCTTCCATCCACAAAGAAACTAGCTGAGGTTCTATCCCCCAAAACATCTTACCCCACTCACTGTCAAACATGTATGTTGCTACCACTAAGTCATGAAAAACAAGTGACAGGCAACCATGTCTCCACTAAAATTATTATAATTTCCCAGTGCTAACTTGCCTAACTGCCTAATCAAAAATGCCAGTAAAGATTATTCCTAAGACTCTCCCAAAATTCCACTTTTGTTGTTGTTGTCGATGTCCTTGCTGTTGTTGTTGTTGACAGTCCAGACTAGTCCTGGAATACCCTTTGCTTCTCAGGCTAAATCCAAACCTGAGCATCCTGAGTTTCGGGATTACAAGCCCATACCACACACTGCTTTTTGTCTTCATTCTAACTCTTGTTCCAACCTGGGACCCGCTTGACCCTACTTGCCACGGATCAAGACCCTGTTGGGTAGAGCTGCTGTTACTTTCTTCCAGATCTCCTTTGGATTGCTACCTGGAGCTATAGTGTCTTTATCACTCCATCTCTGATACCTGCATCCTTAATATACTACAGGAATCTGGAAAAGGGAGAATGGAGGTGTAGGACAGCAGACACATCAATTGTCCAACTTACCTCAAGAACTGGAGGAAGTAATGGACAAACTTTCCTCAACTGGGGAGATCCAATTGGTTGGAGGCTGGCAATAGACTTAACCCTGAGGGTCAGAGGTCTTAGGGCCTGATGGTGCTGGTTCTGAGGGCTGCCTTCACCAGTGAGTCTCCTAGAGAAGCAGAGGTAGGCTTGTCATTAAGAATAATGACTCACCGCCGGGCGTGGTGGCACACGCCTGTAATCCCAGCACTTGGGAGGCAGAGGCAGGCGGATTTCTGAGTTCCAGGCCAGCCTGATCTACAGAGTGAGTTCCAGGATAGCCAGGACCACACAGAGAAACCCTGTCTCGAAAAAACCAAAAAAAAAAAAAAAAAAAGAATAATGACTCAGCCTCTAAGTTCAATGACCTGAATCCCATCCCTACGACAGTGGAAGGAGACAAGTACTATAAGCTGGCTCTAACCTCCCAGCACACTGGAAATGTAGTATATAACCTTTTTAAAAGAAAGACACCAGGGTGGTGGAACCTCTTCGCTTAGAGGGTAGCGTGATTCCCTGTCCATGAATAAACCAAGGGCACACAGTAGCTCGGACTTGCAGTGTTGGCGCTCCTGAGGCAGGAAGCACTACTTCAGGAGTGTAGTCTCATCCTGAGCAGCACAGTGAAGCCCACGGCCATCCTACACGGTCACACGAGAACATGAAACACTAAAGGCTCTGCCCCAGAACCTCTACGAATTCGCTTGTAAGCATTTTAAGTATCTCAGAGGGGAGGGGGACAGGAGACAGGTGCCAGTGGACAGCCTCTGGTGTTGTCCCTAGCCTTTCATCTTAAAAAAAAATTATTTTTCTGAGTATGAGTACTTTGTCTGCATGTGTTTAAGTGTACTGCATGCATTCCTGGTGCCTGCAGAGGCCAGAAGAGAGCACCAGAACACCCAGAACAGGATTCACAGGTAGTTGTAAAGTGCCTTGTTGATGATGGGGAGTGAAACAAGGTCCTCTGAAGAGCAGTGGGTGCTCTGAACCACTGATCCTTCTCTCTAGCCCACCTCTCTCTCCATTGTTAAGGCAATCTCTTGCTATCTGCTGTGTATGCTAAGCTAACTGCCCCAGCAGCTTCCAGACTGTCTCTGGTCTCGGCCTGCCTTCTCTCCGTAATGAAACTAGAGTGCTGGCACACCATCTCAGCTTCAGCAAGCCTAAAGTGGAACATAAACCTCAGGTCCTCATGCTTGCTGAGCACACGTTTTTATCCATAAATTCATCTCCTCAGTGCTTCCCAGTCCCCATTTTTGATAGTCCAGGCTAATCAGGAACATCCTATGTTTCCCAAGATGACCTCCAACTAATAAATTTCCTGCTTTAGGCTGCTGAGGCTTGAGTTACAGACCTATGGTGTGGCTTTGGGACCTCATTCTGGTATATGTCACTTCGGCGAGCCTGGGACTCACCTTGATCCTGCCCCTGGTGGGATGCAGCGCCCTGTCTAGACAGGTTCTGTGACTGAGTGACCGTATTTCTAACACGTCTTCCAGTGCACTACTGGGGCCGTAAGAGTGAACCTGGACCCTGCTCTGACATCTACACGCTCAGAACTCAGCAGGCATCTCAGAAAAGGGAGATGGAGGCTTGCTTCAGCACCAAGTGTCCAACTTACCTCAATTACAGGAAGTAATGTGGGAGACGAAGAATTCTCAACTGGGGAGGAGATTTCCCCTAGGGTCAGAGGTCTTGGAACCTGGTGGCCTTGGTCCCTGTTATGGTTTGTATATGTTTTTCCCAGGGAGTGGCACTATTAGGAGGTGTGGCCTTGTTGGAGTAGGTATGTCACTGTGGGTGTGGGCTTAAGACCTTCACCCTAGTTGCCTGGAAGTCAGTCTTCTACTAGCAACCTTCAGATGAAGATGTAGAACTCCTGTACCATGCCTGCCTGGATGCTGCCATGTTTCTGCCTTGATGACAATGGACTGAACCTCTGAGCCTGTAAGCCAATCCCAATTAAATGTTGTCTTTTATAAAATTTGCATTGGTCATGGTGTCTGTTCACAGCAGTAAAACCCAAACTAAGACAGAAGTTGGTACCAGGAGTTGGGTATTGCTGTGATAGGCCTGACCATGCTTTTGTTTGGAAGAATGTGGATTTTAGGAATTTGGATTTGGAAAGCCATGGAATTCTTTAAGTGGGGCTTAATGGGCCAGACTAGTAGGAATATGGAAGACAGTGGTGCTGAGGGTCATTTTAACTCTGTAGGCCTGACAGCCCAAGAGGTTTCAGTGGAAAAGAACTTTAATATGTGGCGGAGAAACTGTTTTTGTAATGTTTTGGTCAAGAACATGGCTGCTGTTTCCATTGTCTGAAGAGACTGCCTAGGGCTAAGGTAAAGAGATTTATATTAATTGCATCTGCAAAGGAAATCTCAAAAAAGCCCAACAAAGACTTTGTTCTCTGGTTAAGTCTGATGAAGAGAATTTTGAACAAACATAGTAAGATGAGAAAGGAAAAGTACAAAATATATAGTTTGAGTATTAAAGGGACTCCAGGAAGTGAAATGGAGCTGAATTCAAGGATATTAAATTGAATTAAAGGAGTGGTGACCTTGGGGGCAAGATTCCACCCAGCTAAATTTAGGGTCAGGCATGGTAGTACAACCCTTTAATCCCAGGAAGCTAAGATAAGCAGATCTCTGAGTTCAAGGCCAGCCTAGAACAGAGCAAATTCTAGGTGAAGAAAAACTTAAATCCAGGCTTGGTGGACCACACCTTTAATCCCAGTGCTTAGGAGATAGGCCTGTAGATCTCTTGAGTTCAAAGTCAGTCTAAGGAGCAAGATTCAGGACAGCCAACTTAGGCAGTGAAGGAGCTGGGAAAAAGGAAGCTAGTGATAATGTAATAGAAGAAGGGGGACAATGTTCCAGCTCCTGCAAGCAGCAGAACTCAGCAGCTTCAGCCATGTGTCTCAGGCTTTATATTCAAGAGGAGAAAGAGACTACTGGGGCAATCGATGCTGGTTAGCTGGAGCTAAGAAATTAGTGGTGAATAAGAAAAGACCAGCATCACTGAGGTGAAATATGGGAAGTGTTTTCTGAGAGCACAAAGAAGCTGTATTCCAGAGATAGCCACGTGTTCCTCATGCTGCAGCTGTACTTGGTAACGTGCAAGAATCATCCAGGTGGTACTGGTTTTGAAGGCATGAAGGCATCATGAAGAACAGCTGAGGCTTGGTACTGTGAAAGTGTACCCTCAGTTGTAATTGACAGCCCAGGACCGAAGGGGTCATGCAAAGAAGTTGAGGCTTGGTACCATGAAGAGAGCATATGAGAGGCTTTGGTGAAGCATAGTTGCAGTGGAAGACCCTAGCATATTGGAGATGCCAGTACCATGGGATGACCACCAAGAACAGCAGTGGCAGTGGAGTGGATTAATATGAACTTAGAGTGCTACAGAGGGCAGAGTTGGAGAATTGACACCAGCTCTTTGGAGATACACAGAAGATCATGTGTGGATCTCAGACTTGGAATAAGAAGCTGTGAAGCTGAAATTGACTTGGGGTACCCAAGATGTTAAAGATGCCAGAACCACATGATGCCTGCCAAGGAAAGCTGCTAACAGGGAGAACAAGCCCAGGAGAAAGAACCTTGTTGAAGTCAACAAAGATGAAAAAGGAGTTGGATATCTGAAGACTGCTTTGCCATCAGAAGTGGAGATGAAGAGTTTTGACTTTGCCCAGCTGATTTCCTGTCTTGCTTGGAGGATTACATTTAAGTGATTGGATGAATCTCAAAAGAGACCTTGAACTTTGGACTTTTAACTCTGTTGAGACTGCTATAGATTACAGAGACTTATGAAGTTGGACTAAATGTATTTTGCGTTATGCTATGTTTAAGTATGGCCCCCATAGACTAATGTTTGAACAAGCCTATGGGGACCAGGGAGTGGAATGTTATGGTTTGTATATGTTTTTCCCAGGGAGTGGCACTATTAGGAGGTGTAGCCTTGTTGGAGTAGGTGTGTCACTGTGAGTGTGGGCTTAAGACCTTCACCCTAGTTGCCTGGAAGTCAGTCTTCTACTAGCAACCTTCAGATGAAGATGTAGAACTACTCCTGTACCATGCCTGCCAGGATGCTGCCATGTTTCTGCCTTGATGACAATGGACTGAACCTCTGAGCCTGTAAGCCAGTCCCAATTAAATGTTGTCTTTTATAAAACTTGCATTGGTCATGGTGTCTGTTCACAGCAGTAAAACCCAAACTAAGACAGTCCCTATAGGCTGACCTCACAAATATGCCCCCTATGAGCCAAGATATAAGATTGTTATTAAGAACTGGCAAGATGGCTTAGGAATAAAGGTGTTTTCTGCGAGACCAGACTACTCAGGTTTGATGTGCAAGACCCAAGTGGGTCTCCTGTAGTGAAAGGGGGACAAAGAACACTCTGACATTGCAAACTCTATAGAGCACATAGAGTAATGAAACATTTTAACAAAAGAAATTACTTTAGACTGTCAAAGAAATTCATTGTGTGGAATGCTAGCATAGCACACAGGACACCATGGGCTCCTTCCCCTGCACAGCAGAAAGGGCACATGGGAGGTCAGGCTTGAATCCCAACATGTGCAGGCAAAAGCTGGTGATAGTGGCACACAACTTTTATTCCAACACTTAGCAGGCAGAGGCAGGCAGATCTCTAAGTTGCAGGATAGCAAGGGATACGCAGTGAGAATCTGTCTTGAAACAAAAACAAAGGTGCAGGAACTGAGTCAGGAGTTCAGTGTCATGGTGAGAGAGGGAGAGAGTCCATGGCCATCCTCTGTGAGAAGGTGGAGTGGCATTAAAAGCGCCTCCCTTCAGATCCTTGTCATTTTCAGTATGTGTGCGTTTGTGACTGAGGATGAAGTGTACCGAGCCCTCCCTCTGGTGTGATCCTAGGCATACACCTGCTTTAAAGTGGTGTTTCTTCCTCTCTACTTCGGTGAGTTCTCTAGAGTTATCGGGAAAAGGGGATACCGGGAAAAGCCAAGAATCTAGCTCACCTAAAAAATGTAGGGAAAGTAGCTTTGGAGAGGGGAAGTCCAATTGGTGGGGGTGGCACAGGACTTGAGCCCAAGGGTCACAGGTCCCGAAACCTGCTGATATAGGGTATCTGCCTACAACAAAAGAGAAAGGATTGTCATTAAGGATAGTTCTTAGCAACAAGGCAGATGGGGTTTATTTGTTTATTTGTTTTTGTTTTGTTTTGTTTTTTGTTTTGTTTTTTTTGGTTTTTCGAGACAGGGTTTCTCTGTGTAGCCCTGGCTGTCCTGGAACTCACTCTGTAGACCAGGCTGGTCTCGAACTCAGAAATCCGACAAGGAAGATGGTTTAACTGATAAAAACACTTGCCACCAGTCTGACGGTCTGAGCTCTGTATAGGTACAGCAATGAGTCTCTTAAGATAAAAGAAATGCATTTTCGTGAGGAAAGCCTGAGCAGCTGGAAGATATCCGGCAGACAAAGGCCTTTGAGAACTGACCACCAGAGTTCAGTCTATGGGTGTGGACAGTGCAGGGGGAGGTGCTGACTACATGACGTCATCTCTCACCTCCTGAGTGCTGTGAGAGACCCGCATAGCATTAGAGGTAAATGCTATAACTATAGTAAAAATTTAAGAACAACAAAAAAGACATTTAGACTTGGAAATAAAGTCAGCTGGTGGAGAGCTAGCCAAGGCTGCAAGGAGGCACGAGTTCTCTCCCAGCACCCACTGAAGGCTGCATGGTGGCTTGGGACTGTCATATCAGTCCTCCTGAAGACAGACACAGCTGGAACCAGTGTTTAAAATATCCCTTGGTGACATGCTGGTCATCCATCTTAGTAACATGAAATGATTAAATCCCACTAAAGGATCTGCCTTAGAACCTCAGACACTTTTTTTTTTAAAAGAAAATCCATTCTGGCCAGGCAGTTGTGGTGCATGCCTTTAGTGCAAGCACTCAGGAGGCAGAGACAGGCAGATCCATGTGAGTTCCAGGCCAGACTGTAGTTGGGGTTCCTATTCCAGGACAGCACATGCTACCCAGAGAAACCTGTTCTTGAAAAGCAAAAGAAATAAACAATAAATCGCCGGTGTGGTGTGTGTGTGTGTGTGTGTGTGTGTGTGTGTGTGTGTGGTGTATTTAAAGGTGGTGGGAGCCATTCTGCACATTTTGCTGTCCTCAGGTAGCTGTCTTTATTCTCCATCATTTCTGATGAAGTGAGTCTTCACTGTCTCCCCATGGGCCAGGCAGAACGCTGTTGCCACTTTCAAGATGGGTATTCCCTACTGGGTTTACATGTCTTCTTGGAATATGGACCCAGGTTGACACTTGTCAGCAAGTACTTGGTCCACTGAGACTTGCTCAGATCTCCCCTGACCCTCCTCCCATGAGCTCAGGCTATCCTGCAGCATGGTTCCTTGGCTGACCTCAACCAGTAAATCCCCAGCCAGGGCTTCATAGGTGTTGGCACTGGGGACTCAGATCACTACTTGAGTCAGTCCCAACTCTCTCCTCCCACTTGATCTGACTTGCGACTTCCCTGTCCCCTGTCAAAGTGGAATCGCCTCTGTGAGAAGGATCTGTGACTACACAGGAAATCAATGCCCTCCCTATCTCCTCCAGGCTTCTCCTTAGAGGATGAGAGCTTTTTAACCTCCCACCTCTGACATCTCCCTCTGGTACCCGTGAGAGGGGCTAAGGACACAAAGGAAGGAGAGGGGCCCAGGGTTCCATTCACCTCACAGACTAGTAGGATTAACTTGGGAGAGTTGGAGAATTTACCTGCAGAGAAAGTACTCGAATTGTACTGAGCAGACTCCCTCACACTAACCAACAGTGGACTTGACCCAAAGGGTCAGAGGTCCTGGGACCTGATGTCCTTTGGTCCCCTCTGGTTAGGCACGGCAATGAGTCTCCTAGAAGCAGAAGGAAGGCTTATCATTAAAAAACAAAACCAACTAACCAAACAAAAGCCATCTTGGGAGCTGGCCAGATGTTCTAGCAGATAAAGGCAACTTTTTGTGACCTAAAGTGATTTTGATCACTGGGATCCACAGAGCAGAGAGAAGAGACTCCCACTGATCCACTGTACAGAATACCCTGCACACACTGGAATGCACACACAGTAGAAATACATTTCTTAATAATATTTAACAGGGCTGGAGAAATAGCTCAGTGGTTAACAACACTGACTGCTCTTCTGAAGTTCCTTAGTTCAAATCCCAGCTCCCACATGGTATGGCAACCATTCATAATGAAATCTGATGCCCTCTTCTGGTTTGTCTGAAGACAACTACAGTGTTCTTACATATAACAATAAATAAACCTTGAAAAAATATTTTAACAAAGCCAAATGTATTAAGAGAGGGGGATAACCTTGGTAGGGTGCTAGCCTAGACTACATAATTCCACTGCACTAAATAAGGAGTCCAAGGCAGATCAGGCTATAATTTGGGCAGTTCCGAAGGTTGCAGGCATCAGAAGTAGGTTCGTGCCATCACTGGTGAGATAGGAGTCCTTGGTCATCCTAGGTGCTACATAAAATCATTCTATTGTATAAAAGTCTATCCCTAAGAGTCTGCTCAAAATGGAGAGATTGCTCAGTGGTTAAAAACACTGACTGCTCTTCCACGGGTCCTTAATTCAAATCCCAGTAAGGTGGCTCACAACCATCTGTAATGAGATCTGATGAACTCTTGAAAAAAGTCTGCCCATTATCCTTTGTAATGTTTTTGTATTTTGTCTGACGGTTGTGACATGTCAGAGTGGACATTTGGAGGACAGAAGACACCCTCACTGTCCACCGTTTTCCTTTAGTGTCTCATTCTCTTTTCTCTCTCCCATGGACTTGCAGACACTCTCTCTCTGCCTGCCTGCACTCTGGTCAGAGGAGAGCAGGGACTGCCCGCACTCACTGTCTTCCAGGCCTGTGCCCGTGTTCCTGGGACTCATCTCAGGTGTTCACACTTGTTCAATGGAAAATTGATGCTGCATTAATCCACCTTTCATGCTCCCCAATTTCTGATAACCCAGACAAACCTGGCACATATTTACTTGTTAGGCTGATGGTGTACTGTTAAGTCACCTGCCTGGATCTTCAGAGTGTTGGGATTACTGCCCAAACCACCACATGCTGCTTCAAGCCTCATTTTTATCTTCTGTCACTTAACCAAACTGGGAGCCCTCACATGCCTGACTGGCAGGGGAAGCCTCCGCTCTGGTGGGTGGGTGACTAGATAACCTCCTCCTTCCAGGTCTGCTCTAGGTCAGCTGCTGAGGCTGTAGGGTTTTCATCAGCTCAGCGCTACCCTCCCCACCCACTAATACGCTGCCGGTGTCTGAGGAAGGAGTTGAGGGCTGTGATGGTTTGTATATGCTCAGTACAGAGTGGCTCTATTAGGAGTGGCCCAGTTGAAGTAGGTGTGTCTCTGTGGGCATGGTCTTAAGACCCACATCCTAGCTGTCTGGAAGCCAGTGTTCTGCTAGCAGCCTCCAGCTGAAGATGTAGAACTCTCAGCTCCTCCTGCACCATGCCTTGCTGGATGCTGGCATGTTCCCACCTAGATGGTAATGGACTGAACATCTGAACCTGTAAGCCAGCCCCAGTTCAATGTTGTCCTCTTAAGAGTTACCTTGCTCATGGTGCCTGTTCACAGCAATAAAACCCTGACTAAGACAAGAGCAGAGAAGACAGAAAATAGGACAAATGTCTAACTCACCTCAGGAAATAAGAAATGTAACTTGGGAGACTTGGAGAATCTGCAATTACAGGGGAGCTCCAATAGGTGGGGGGCGGGACCCAAAGGGTCAGAGGTCGAGGGTCTCGATGGCCTTGGTTCCCTCTGTATAGGTACAGCAATGAGTCTCTTAAGATAAAAGAAATGCATTTTCGTGAGGAAAGCCTGAGCAGCTGGAAGATATCCGGCAGACAAAGGCCTCTGAGAACTGACCACCAGAGTTCAGTCTATGGGTGTGGACGGTGCAGGGGGAGGTGCTGACTACATGACGTCATCTCTCACCTCCTGAGTGCTGTGAGAGACCCGCATAGCATTATAGGTAAATGCTATAACTATAGTAAACATTTGTTAAGAACAACAAAATAGACATTTAGACTTGGAAATAAAGTCAGCTGGTGGAGAGCTAGCCAAGGCTGCAAGGAGGCACGAGTTCTCTCCCAGCACCCACTGAAGGCTGCATGGTGGCTTGGGACTGTCATATCAGTCCTCCTGAAGACAGACACAGCTGGAACCCGTGTTTAAAATATCCCTTGGTGAAATGCTGGTCATCCATCTTTGTAACATGAAATGATTAAATCCCACTAAAGGATCTGCCTTAGAACCACAGATCCTTTTTGTTTTCATGAAAATCACGTCTGGCCAGGCAGTGGTGGTGCATGCCTTTAGTCCAAGTACTCAGGAGGCAGAGACGGGCAGATTTCTGTGAGTTCCAGGCCAGACTGTAGTTGGGGTTCCTGTTCCAGGACAGCCCAGGCTACCCAGAGAAACCCTGTCTTCAAAAGCAAAACAAACATACAAACAAACAAAATCGCCGGTGTGGTGTGTGTGTGAGTGTGTGTGTGTGTGTGTGTGTGTGTGTGTGTGTGTGTGTGTGTGTGGTGTATTTGAAGGTGGGGAGAACCATTCTGGACATTTTGCCCTCCTCACGTAGCTGTCTTTATCCTCCATCATGTCTGCAGCACTGAGTCTTCACTGTCTCCCCATGGGCCAGGCAGAACGCTGTTGCCACTTGAGATGGGTATTCCCTACTGGGTTTACATGTCTTCTTGGAACTTGAACCCACGCTGACACTTGTAGGCAAGTACTTGGTCCACTGAGTCTTGTTCAAAGCTCCCCTGACCCTCCTCCCATGAGCTCAGGCTATCCTGCAGCATGGTTCCTTGGCTGACCTCAACCAGTAAATCCCCAGCCAGGGCTTCATAGGTGTTGGCACTGGGGAGTCGGATCAGTACTTGATAAGTCAGGCCCAACTCTCTCCTCCCACTTGGTCTGACTTGGGACTTCCCTGTCCCCTGTCAAAGTGGAATCACCTCTGTGAGAAGGATCTGTGACTACGCAGGAAATCAATGACCTCCCTATCACCTCCAGACTTCTCCTTAGAAGGTGAGAGCTTTTTTTGTTTGTTTGTTTGTTTGTTTGTTGGGTATTTTTTTTGAGACAGGGTTTCTCTCTGTAGTCCTGGCTGTCCTGGGAACTCACTCTGTAGACCAGGCTGGCCTCAAACTCAGAAATCTGCCTGCCTCTGCCTCCCAAGTGCTGGGATTACAGGCGTTCGCCACCACACCAGCAAGGTGAGAGCTTTTTAACCTCCCACCTCTGGCATCTCCCTCTGGTACCAATGAGAGGGGCTAAGGACACAAAGGAAGAAGAGAAGCCCAGGGTTTCATTCACTTCACAGACTAGTGGGATTAACTTGGGAGAGTTGGAGAATTTACCTGCAGAGAAAGTACTCGAATTGTACTGAGCAGACTCCCTCACACTAACCAACAGTGGACTTGACCCAAAGGGTCAGAGGTCCTGGGGGGACCTGATGTCCTTTGGTTCCCTCTGGTTAGGCACGACAATGAGTCTCCTAGAAGCAGAAGGAAGGCTTATCATTAAAAAACAAAACCAACTAACCAAACAAAAATCATCGTGTGTGCTGGCCAGATGTTTTAGCAGATAAAGGCAACTTTCTGTGGCCTAATGTGATTTTGATCACTGGAATCCATGGATCAGAGAGAGAAGAGACTCCTACTGATCCACTGTACAGAATGCCCTGCACACACTGGCATGCACACACAGTAGAAATACATTTCATAAGAATATTTTAGGAGGGCTGAAGATTTAGCTCGGTGGTTAAAAACACTGACTGCTCCTCTGAAGTTCCTTAGTTCAAATCCCAACAACCACATGGTAGTTCACAACCATCTGTAATGAAATCTGATGACCTCTTAAAAAAAGAGTCTGCCCATTATCCTTTGTAATGTTTTTGTATTTTGTCTGACGGTTGTGACATGTCAGAGTGGACATTTGGAGGACAGAAGACACCCTCACTGTCCACCGTTTTTGTTTAGTGTCCATTCTCTGTTGTCTCTCCCATGGAGTTGCAGACTCTCTCTCTGCCTGCCTGCACTCTGGTCAGAGGAGAGCAGGGACTGCCCGCACTCACTGTCTTCCAGGCCTGTGCCCGTGTTCCTGGGACTCATCTCAGGTGTTCACACTTGTTCATTGGAAAACTGATGCTGCATTAATCCACCTTTCATGCTCCCCTGATTCCTGATAACCCAGACAAACCTGGCACATATTTACTTGTTAGGCTGTCTTCATACTGTTAAGTCACCTGCCTCATCCTTCAGCGTGTTAGGATTACTGCCCAAACCACCACATGCTGCTTCAAGCCTCATTTTTGTCTTCTGTCGCTTGACCAAACTGGGAGCCCTCACATGCCTGACTGGTGGGGAAAGCCTCCACTCTGGTGGGTGAGTGACTGGATAAGCTCCTCCTTCCAGGTCTGCTCTAGGTCAGCTGCTGAGGCTGTAGGGTTTTCATCAGCTCAGCGCTACCCTCCCCACCCACTAATACACTGCCGGTGTCTGAGGAAGGAGTTGAGGGCTGTGATGGTTTGTATATGCTCAGTACAGAGTGGCTCTATTAGGAGTGGCCCTGTTGAAGTAGGTGTGTCTCTGTGGGCGTGGTCTTCAGACCCACATCCTAGCTATCTGGAAGGCAGTATTCTGCTAGCAGCCTCCAGCTGAAGATGTAGAACTCTCAGCTCCTCCTGCACCATGCCTTGCTGGATGCTGCTATGTTCCATGCTGATAATGGACTGAATCTCTGAACCTGTAAGCCAGCCCTTAAAAGTTAAAAAATTAAAAGTTGTCCTTATAAGCCGGGCGGTGGTGGCGCACGCCTTTAATCCCAGCACTTGGGAGGCAGAGACAGGCGGATTTCTGAGTTCGAGGCCAGCCTGGTCTACAGAGTGAGTTCAGGACAGCCGGAACTACACAGAGAAACCCTGTCTCGAAAAACCAAAAAAAAAAAAAAAAAAAAAAAAAAAAAGTTGTCCTTATAAGTGTCACCTTGCTCATGGTGCCGGGTCATAGCAGTAAAACCCTGGCTAAGACAAGAGCACAGAAGACAGAAGATATGACAAATGTCTAACTCACCTCAGGAAATAAGAAATGTAACTTGGGAGACTTGGAGAATTCTGCACCTGCAGGGGAGCTCCAATAGGTGGGGGGCGGGACCCAAAGGGTCAGAGGTCGAGGGTCTCGATGGCCTTGGTTCCCTCTTTATAGGTACAGCAATGAGTCTCTTAAGATAAAAGAAATGCATTTTCGTGAGGAAAGCCTGAGCAGCTGGAAGATATCCGGCAGACAAAGGCCTTTGAGAACCACCAGAGTTCAGTCTATGGGTGTGGACGGTGCAGGGGGAGGTGCTGACTACATGACGTCATCTCTCACCTCCTGAGTGCTGTGAAAGACCCGCATAGCATTAGAGGTAAATGCTATAACTATAGTAAACATTTGTTAAGAACAACAAAATAGACATTTAGACTTGGAAATAAAGTCAGCTGGTGGAGAGCTAGCCAAGGCTGCAAGGAGGCACGAGTTGTCTCCCAGTACCCACTGAAGGCTGCATGGTGGCTTGGGACTGTCATATTAGTCCTCCTGAAGACAGACACAGCTGGAACCAGTGTTTAAAATATCCCTTGGTGACATGCTGGTCATCCAACTTAGCAACATGAAACGATTAATTCCCACTAAAGGATCTGCCTTAGAACCTCATATACTTTTTTTTTTTTTTTTTTTAAAGAAAATCCATTCTGGCCAGGCAGTTGTGGTGCATGCCTTTAGTGCAAGCACTCAGGAGGCAGAGACAGGCAGATCCATGTGAGTTCCAGGCCAGATTGTAGTTGGGGTTCCTATTCCAGGACAGCACATGCTACCCAGAGAAACCTGTTCTTGAAAAGCAAAAGAAATAAACAATAAATCGCCTGTGTGCTGTGTGTGTGTGTGTGTGTGTGTGTGTGTGTGTGTGTGTGTGTGGTGTATTTAAAGGTGGGGAGAACCATTCTGGACATTTTGCCCTCCTCACGTAGCTGTCTTTATCCTCCATCATGTCTGAAGCACTGAGTCTTCACTGTCTCCCCATGGGCCAGGCAGAACACTGTTGCCACTTTCAAGATGGGTATTCCCTACTGGGTTTACATGTCTTCTTGGAATATGGACCCAAGTTGACACTTGTAGGCAAGTACTTGGTCCACTGAGTCTTGCTCAGAGCTCCCCTGACCCTCTTCCCATGAGCTCAGGCAATCCTGCAGCATGGTTCCTTGGCTGACCTCAACCAGTAAATCCCCAGCCAGGGCTTCATAGGTGTTGGCACTGGGGAGTCGGGTCACCACACGCTAAGTCAGCCCAATTTTCTTCTCCCACTTGGTCTGACCTGAGACTTCCCTGTCCCCTGTCAAAGTGGAATCACCTCTGTGAGAGGGATGTGTGACTACACAGGAAATCAATGCCCTCCCTATCTCCTCCAGGCTTCTCCTTGGAGGATGAGAGCTTTTTAACCTCCCACCTCTGGCATCTCCCTCTGGTACCAGTCAGAGGGGCTAAGGACACAAAGGAAGGAGAGAAGCCCAGGGTTTCATTCACCTCACAGACTAGTGGGATTAACTTGGGAGAGTTGGAGAATTTACCTGCAGAGAAAGTACTCGAATTGTAGTGAGCAGACTCCCTCACACTAACCAACAGTGGACTTGACCCAAAGGGTCAGAGGTCCTGGGACCTGATGTCCTTTGGTCCCCTTCGGTTAGGCACGACAATGAGTCTCCTAGAAGTAGAAGGAAGGCTTATCATTAAACAAGACCAACTAGCCAAACAAAAGCCATCTTGGGAGATGGCCAGATGTCTTAGTAGATAAAGGCAACTTTCTTTGATCCCTGGATCCACTGAGCAAAGAGAGAAGAGACTCCCACTGATGCACACACTTGCATGCAAACAAATACATTTCATAAGAATATTTTACCTCAGTGAATTGTATTAAGAGTTGGGGATAAACGTGATAGAGTGGTAGCCAAGTCTACAAGATTAACCCTCAGTAAATAAGGATTCCAATGCTGATCAAGCTATTATTCTGGGATTTCTGAGGGTTGCAGGCAGCTGAAGTGGGTTCAGAGCCCTCACTGGTGAGATAGGAGTCATTGGTCATCCTAAGGGCTATATAAAATCATTATATGCCATGAAAGTCTATCCCTAAGAGTCTCTGCTCAAGATGGAGAGATGGCTTAGTGGTTAAGAGCACTGACTGCTCTTCCAGAGGTCCTCAGTTCAAATCCCAGCAACCACATAGGGGCTCAGAACCAACTGTTATGCGATCTGATGACTCTTTAAAAAAAAAAAAAAAAAAAAAAAAGAGCCAGGCGGTGGTGGTGCACGCTTTTAATCCCAGCACTTGGGAGGCAGAGGCAGGTGGATTTCTGAGTTTGAGGACAGTCTGGTCTACAGAGTGAGTTCCAGGACAGCCAGGACTACACAGAGAAACCCTGTCTTGAAACACCAAACATAAATAAATAAATAAATAAATAAATAAATAAATAAAATTAAAAAAAAAAGAGTCTGCCCATTATCCTTTGTATTTTGTCTGAGGGTTTTGACATGTCAGAGTAGACATTTGGAGGACAGAAGACACCCTCACTGTCCACCGTTTTTGTTTAGTGTCTTATTCTCTGTTGTCTCTCCCATGGAGTTGCAGACACTCTCTCTGCCTGCCTGTACTCTGGTCACAGGAGAGCAGGGGCTGCCCGCACTCACTGTCTTCCAGGCCTGTGCCCGTGTTCCTGGGACTCATCTCAGGTGTTCACACTTGTTCAATGGAAAACTGATGCTGCATTAATCCACCTTTCATGCTCCCCCGATTCCTGATAACCCAGACAAACCTGGCACATATTTACTTGTTAGGCTGTCTTCATACTGTTAAGTCACCTGCCTGGACCTTCAGAGTGTTGGGATGACTGCCCAAACCACCACACGCTGTTTCAAGCCTCATTTTTGTCTTCTGTCGCTTGACCAAACTGGGAGCCCTCACATGCCTGACTGGCGGGGGAAGCCTCCGCTCTGGTGGGTGGGTGACTGGATAAGCTCCTCCTTCCAGGTCTGCTCTAGGTCAGCTGCTGAGGCTGTAGGGTTTTCATCAGCTCAGCGCTACCCTCCCCACCCACTAATACGCTGCCGGTGTCTGAGGAAGGTGTTGAGGGCCCAGAAGACAGACAATAAGACAAGTTCTAACTCACCTCAGGAAATAAGGGATATAACGTGGGAGATCCTCAGGGGAGCTCTGATAGGATCGGATGGGCAATGGACCTGACCCCAAGGGTCAGAGGTCCTCGGACCTGGTGACCTCGGTCCCTACTGGCCCAGCACACCGATGAGCCTCCTAGGAGCAGAGAGGAAGTTTCTTCATTAATAAAGCTCTTAGGGGTGCTGTGAGATGGCCTAAGAAATGAAGGTGCCTTCCAGCAGCCCAATGTTCAGTCTGCAGGTTCCACACGGTCAAAGGAGATAAAAGAGTTCCCCCTGTTGTGCTCTACTGTCCCCACACTTTTGACTTGGGAGTAAACTTAGTTGGCAAAGTTCTAGGCAAGCAGACAGGGAGGCATGGGTCCTCTCCCAACCGTAAAGAACATGGCCGTGTTCTAGCCCTTCTGACAGTGGAAGCATCTGCATCAGCACAGGGTCCTCTTTTGCAACATAAGGAAGTACTTGGCCATCCAAGACCGTGAAATGTCACTGAAGGGTCTCTCTCAGCTACTCTGCTGTCCTCCTAGGCCTACTGTCTAATTCACCTCAAAAAATAAAGGAATTAAATTGAGAGGGATACTTCTCCATCTTCA
Organism: Apodemus agrarius; assembly: GCA_964023405.1. Classification (NCBI taxonomy): domain Eukaryota; kingdom Metazoa; phylum Chordata; class Mammalia; order Rodentia; family Muridae; genus Apodemus; species Apodemus agrarius. Next base: position 37,149,759 of record OZ030028.1, read on the forward strand.
GCGAAACTCCAAAAGGTAGAAATGAACAATGGATTTGACCCCAAAGGTCAAAGGTCCTAGGATCTGAAGACCTTGATTTCCACTGTCCAGTTACACCAACAAGCTCCCTGGGGGGGGGTGGTATTTAGATTTTCTGCTATTGAGAAAGCATATTTGAACACTGCAGAGACAGCTCAGCGGTTAAGAGCACCAACTGCTCTTCCAGAGTTCCCGAGTTCAAATCCCAGCAACCACATGGTGGCTCACAGTCATCTGTAATTGGATCCAATGCCCTCTTCTGGTGTGTCTGACGACAGCAACAGTGTACTCATAAATATAATAAATGTTAAAAAAAAAAAGCATATTTGTAGCTAGGAAGATGTCTTCAAATCTGATGATAGGAGTTCAATTCCTGGGACACAGATAGTAGACTGAAAGACCTGACTGCCTTAATCTATTCATGCTCTAACCTTTGTAGATAAGGAGCCATGGAGGTGTGTGTGTGTGTGTGTGTGTGTGTGTGTGTAGTAATTTTTGGGGGGGGGTTCGAGATAGGGTTTCTCTGTGTAGCCCTGGCTATCCTGGAACTCATTCTGTAGGCCAGGCTGGCCTCGAACTCAGAAATCCGCCTGCCTCTGCCTCCCAGAGTGCTGGGATTACAGGCGTGCACCACCACTGCCTGGCAGTAACTTTTTAACAGAAGAAAATACACTTAGACTTAGAAATGAGGTCAGCTGGTAGAGAGCTAGCAGGAGTGGAGGGATTCCTTCCCTGCAGAAAATAAATGGCGCATGGCCAATCAGCCTGCCATCCTAGTTTCCTGAAGGTGTGGTCAGCTGGAACAAAAGTGTAATCTTTTATGACATACTGTGGCTGTGTTACCATGTATTGTTTCATGAAAATGAGGAACTTCATGAAGAACTCTCCTACAGAGTACTCTTGTTTTTTTTTTTTAAACTTGTGTTTGGGGAAATAGTTGTGATTAGGCTATTGGGCACATGGGATGAACAACAGGTGTTGGTCCTCACTGTGCACCTTCCTAGTTTGGGGATCTCTTGATCTCTGTTGCATGCACAAGGCTACCTGTCCCATGGGATTCTAGATAATCTCCTACATCTGCCTGCCATGTGGTCACATGCTGCTGGTGGACTCTCATCCACCCCTTCTCCTTCTTTTTAATCTTTTGTGTGGTTTTGTTTGAGGGATGGCTGTGACATGTTCCACACTGCCTCCTTGGCATGTTAGTCCTCATTGTCAGCATCTGAGTCACCTCGAGAAATAGGGAAAGCCGTATGGGAGGCTTGGAGAAATTTACTTCAGGGAGGCTCCAAATGGTGGGGGGGTCAAAGTGGACCTGACTCCAAGAGTCAGAGGTCCTGGGCCTGCTGCCCCAGGTCCCTACTGGCCAAGCACACAATGAGCCTTCTGGGAGCAAAGGGGGGGGTGCTTCATCATTAAGAGAACAAGATATTTTAGGAACGAAAAGCTCTCATGGGCCCCAGCTTGACTATCTAAGTTTGATCTTCAGATCCACATAGAAAGAAAACAGACTCTTGAAAGTTGTCCTCTGCCTTGTGGTGCACACACAGAATAGTGAATGCATCCTCACCCTCAGCACCCTGCAGGCATCTCAGAAAGGGGCTAGACAACCATAGGACAAAAGGCAAGCCAAGTGTCTAACTCACCTCAAGAAAGGGGGGGAGTAACTTGGGAGGCTTGGAGAAGTCTCCAGCAGGGGAGCTCCAATGGGTGTGGGGAGGCCAGTACTGGACTTGACCCAGTCCAGTAGTCTTCAGACCTGATGTCCTGGGTCTCTACTGGGTAGGCACACCAATGGACCTCCTAGGAGCAAAGATGAAGGACTTCCATTAAGAAAGGACTTTAGGAGTGAGTGAGCGGTTCAGTTGATAAAGGCTTTTGCTCCATGTCCAAGTACTGGAGTGAACTATGCCTCCCTTCAAGACCCACAAGGGTGCAGACAGCTGACACCCTCCGGTGTCCTCAGACCTATCCACGTGTGTGCTGGGTTCACACCTCAAACAGTCCACGGGATACAGAGAACTTTAATAACAGAAGCCGTGGTGTTAATACGGAATACCTTTAGTTGGCAGACTGCTCGTCTGCCATGCAGGAAGCTATTGGTTCCCTACTTAGGACTGAGAAGCACGTGGTAGTACAGGCCTGTGTCCCTGGCACTCCCAAAGATGGCAGCAGCGGTCACAGCAGTTTGAAGTCCTCCGTGGAAATACATCAAGGCCCTGGCAGCCCCACATGTTTTCATGAAGGCCAGAGGAGCCATAATGGCTCTCCCTCAGAAACCCCCTTATTCTGCCTCACGTCATTAGTTGTATTTGTGTGGCTCCACACGTGTAGACTCATGCACACTCGACTGGGAGTAGGCACATCATGTCCCGCGAGATATTTGGAGGACACCGGGTATCACCGGGTGGGGTTCTACCCTTGCTCCATTTGATCCAGTCCCTTTGCTCTGTGAAGTCCTCCCAGCTATCTGTCCTGTGAGCTCCTAGGCTTTTTCCATTTCTGCCTCCCAGGCAGACAGACAGACACACACACACACACACACACACACACACACACACACTTAGGGAGTACCATTTTGCCTGTGTTCCTAGGACTCAAATTTGGATCCTCATGCTGGCTGGGAATTATCTTCCCCATTAAAACCATCTCCACAGCACTCTCTCTCCTTCACTGCTGAGGGTCCAGACAAGCATATAAACGGTAAGGCAATGTCTAAATAGTAAATCTCTGTTGGAACATCACATCCCACTGCTTCAACCACGTGTTCTCTTGGCTGTCATTCTTGTCTTTTACAATTCATCCAGGTCTTTTCCCTACTGCCACCATGAGAACCACTGCTTCTGCATGTGGGACCGGTGAGTGTGGAGCCATCTTCCTTCCAAGGCTTCTCTGGACCCCTGGGGGCCAAAAGGTCTTTACCATCCCACCTCCAACCTCTGCAAATGTAAGATCCTTCAGGTGTCTAGAGAAGGAGCTGGGGTAGGGGGCAAGAGACAGAGGAGAATCCAAGTATCCCACTCACCTCAAGAAATAGGGGAGTAACTTGGGAGGTGTGTAGAAGTCTCCTCCTGCAGGGGAGCTCCAGGGAGTGGTGGGGTGGGAATGGACTTGACCCAGAGGGTCAGAGGCCCTAAGGCCTGACGGCCTAGGCCTTGGCCTAGGCCCAGGGAAACCAATGAGCCTCCTAGGAGAAAGACACAGGGTTGTCACCAACATGATATATTGGGCCAGTAAGATCGTCCTTAAATTAGGGCTTTTACTACCACACTTTGACAGTCTTCGATCCTCAAGAACCTTATGATACGATGTGCAGTCCCCACTCAGTAGGTGTGACCCACACAGCTGCCTCATTTCATACTAGCACACCCTCCCTACCCCCAATATACCCAGTATTTTAAAATGTCTGTATGTAGAGAAAAGTCCTCATGGTGATGTTAAGGTCGGTTGATATAGTGCTGCTTAGCATGGGGTGCGCCATTTATCCCTTCCCATCCTTGCATACAGGGCACATGTAGCTTCCTTGTAGAAGTCTAGCTCTCCCGGAGACGGAGGCAGCTAATCACTAGTTTGATGTTATTGTAGTAGAAGCTCTCCATCAGACTCTCATCTCATTTCCATATTCTGTGTGGTGACAAACACATGCCCTGGCTCCTCTTAACGGATGCCATGGGATTTCAGCTGGGGTGGTCCCCACTAACTTATCAGAAACAAAGCCTCTTCTTTTGCACTATGTGGTTTAGGCTGGATGCATACACACTTCCACATAGGCTTCCTCCCCTGCGATTGCACCATAGACGTGCTGGCCTATGGCACTCCCTTGCTTTTTCAATGTGCTTTGGGTACTCAGACTCTGCATCCTCGAGCTTGTTGTGAAAGGACTTCCTATGCTTTAAACCATCTCCCCAATATTCTTCATCTCCATGTGCTTGTGACATGGGACATCCTCTGTTCCCCCGACTGGGCTGGATTTAATACACCTTTCGCCTGCAGATGCTTAGTGTTAGAAATCTTGATCCACGCTCCCACACATTGCTTTCTGACCCCCTTTTTGATTCTGATTCAACCTGAGATTCCCTGTCTGCGAAGTAACCCCCCTTTCTGTAGATATGACTATCTATCTCCCCAGTGTCCTTTATCTCCCCTCCTGCTGCTGTGAGGTTTTGACCTCCCACTTCTTGGCATTTCTGTTTAGTAGTAGGGATGCAGAAGTATCTGTGTATAGGACACATGTTAAGCCAAGTGTGTAACTCACCTCAAGCTATAGATGAAGGTAACTTGGAGGCTCTGGAAAAAAAATCTACTGCAGGGGAGATCTTCTTGGTATGGGTAGAGTAATGGACGTAACCACAAGGGTCAGAGGTCCTGGGACCGGACGACACTGGTACCAACTATCCACACACACCAACAAGCCTTCTAGAAACAAATATTTGAAAAGTCATTAAGTATCTTACTTAAATCAGTTACATGATTTTTAAAGTCATTTATAATTTTTGTGATCATGCACAAAGAAATTACACGTTTCTTGTGTCTGCACACATGCCACGGTACGCATACGGAGGTCAGAAGGCAACTGGCAAAGGTTGTTTCTGTCCTCTGACCACACATGTGAGCCCCCCACATGCTGGGACTGGGACTCCGGTTCTCAGGCTCGGCAGCATTACTCACTGCCCCCTCTGGTCCTCTCGTCAGTCTGTGTAGTGTTCAAGTGCATGAAGCCTTGGTGTGTTTTGTTTCTTTGCCCTGGTGCATGTGTGCACATACGTCCCATGCATACTTATTTTCATGCAAATATCGTAATCAACGTAGGACACTTGGTCCTTTATTTCTCTGCACCTTACTTTTGTACTCTTACATTGTACTTTGTACTCTCATTAAATCTGAAGCTCGCTATTTTGGCTTCGCTTGTCTTTGTCCCTCTTTATTTCCAAGCATGTGTGCCCATGCCTGGCTTTTTCCATAGCTGTTGGAGATTTGATTTCATGTCCCCTTGCTTATGCTGTGATTGCCCTTACTGAGTGAACCATCTCCCCAGCCCCCAAACCTTGGTTGTCACTAGCATCACGGAAATATTCTGCAGGAACCCCATTTCCGCCCAGCAAGCACTCTAGGAGGTGCGAGCCGATGTGTCTGATTGGCTAGGCTGTCTTCTGCTCCTGTGCTGTCAGCCCCCCACGCCCCCCAACTTGGGTTATATAATTATCAAGCCGTACAGCCCTTACGAGACTGTTTTAGTTGTTCCTTTACTTTTCATGTTGTAGTTTCTAGGTTTGGTTGATCACAATCAAATAATGAGTGTCATGCCGTGTGCCTGAGGATGGAAGGGTTGCCTTGGTTGATGTAATTGCCTACGTAAAAGTAGATGTAAGAAGGTAGGAGGCCTCTGTTGGTAGCTTCTTTTGGCTGTCATTGGACAAAAATTATATATCTATGAAGAATATATAATTCCTCACGGTTTAGCAAGTGTGTAAATCCAGTAAGATGTACACCAAAGGATGTAGAAGAGTTCAAGGTTTTTGTCCACTACGGCCAGCCTAGGTCACATGATCACCCTATTCCAAAAGCGCCAACAGAGAAAGGCATTGCTGTGGCGTGGGAACTGCCTGTCACGCACACCCTCGCTGTCGGGGAGAGGCGCTCTCTCATGGCAGTTCCCATGCCGTCGGTCCACACTACAGTCACCATGAGGACACCTCAGCAGCTGCGCCACAGGCATGGATGAAGATCCACCATAGTTACGGCCAGTCTAGGCTGCCTGCTGTGGTCTTAGAAAGCAGCATTCCTAAACAAGACTGAATGAAGGAGACTCTAGATGACCCTGAAGCCATTTCCTGGGAGCCAGACGGTGCTACTGCCCTGCCCAACTCTCCCTGAAGGCCTTTGGTAACAGACTCGGTCCTTCACTGGCATTATGGACACTGCCTTGGCTGCTGGGATATCTTGCAACACATACCCTCTGGCTCAGCCGTCTCGGACGGGGGCTTCCCGTGGCCCTTACCTAACTAACTGCGTAGTTACTGACTTCCTCCCCATCCTATTTATTTCCGTTATTTGCCATATGTTCAGATTACAAACATTGAGACCTCACTAGGTTTAACTAAGGTTTAGAAGCAGGAAACCATTGCTATCTTTTTTACATTAGGCCCATAAATCTTTTGAAATAAGTATGGCGCGGCTTGAGGTGCTAATATGAGGAGGAGACTACTGGTTAGGGCCCGGGGGGCCCAAAAACATAAGCTTGTAAATCTCAGGACTTCGATAGTCCAGGCTAGCTCCTGTTTTGAACTCGGAGGCCCAGGTCAACTAGCCAACTACCCGGGACTCCTCACCAGCTCGGCATCTCCTCTCTTCTCTGTCTCTTTTCTCCTTTCCTCCCTCCCTCTTTCTATAACTACTGGGCTTCCTGAACGTAGCCCAGGTACTCATCAAATGGTCTATACACCTCAGAATGATATATAACTCTCGACGCACTTGCTTTCTACTCTAAGTGCCGGGGGTTCTGACACGGGCTCTCACACAGGGCTCCTGATTCATGATGTCTGATAAGACAAAAGAGCCAACCCAGATGACTCAAATATATATTACATGGATGTACAGTGATCAGGAGTATAGACTAGGAGGGCATTCTGGACACAGCGCTTACTTTCGGTCACAGCAGAATGACTGAAATTAGATGTCATGGTCAAAGGGGGTTAGGTTCTCTGCAAGACAGTTTGCAAAGGCAGCGGGAGGTCAGGCCTGAGTCCAGGGCCACACGGTGTAATGCGACCCTTGGCTGCCGCCCCCAAAACGTCGCCACTAAAATCTTCCAGCCAGTTTTCGCCCATGTGGGACCAACCCATTCTTCCCTACCGGAAGTGGAAGGGGCGGAGCCGGCGGAAATTCTATCTCCACCAGGCGCAAGAGGCCAATGTGTAACTTCCTCTCGGGGAGGGGGCACTTCCAGTTACTGCGCCCAGCCTGGCCCTACGGGTGCCGAGCGCGGCCAGCGCCAGCGCAGTGTGCCCGCCGGGCCGTCCCTGCATCCCGCGCGCAGTGGGCGTTACTAACGGACAGCACCCGCCTCCGGGAGCTCAGATACACTGATGCTTCAGGAACTGTGGACCCTCCGACCCAGCCCCTGTTACTGTGGAAGGACCGGGGGAATGTGAATCTAGGTAGCTGCAGCTGTGGCTCTAGCTAAGGACCATGAGAAGCGTGTTGGAGAATGTGTTTCCAGCTCACCAAAGTAAAAAAAAAAAAAAGACCATCCGACTGCGCACATTCGCAGTCGAGTTGAGAAATCGATCTGGGGAGGAAAAAAAAAAAACAAAAAACAAAAACAAAAAAAGAATTGGTACACGTTAATTTGAACCAAATCTCCCAAGAGCCAAGACTAAAAGGATCGGAGCTCACCAAAGGAGATCACCACACGGGGTATGAGTTCCTGAGAATCTGCTGTATTATACGCCAGCTATTTAATATCCCTTGGAACCTGCATGTTAGGTAACATCCAGATCTCCTTCCCAAATGAAGGACCGTGGCACAGGTTAAGTAAAACTTCATCCTTATTCACCAGTGTGTGCATGTGCGTGTATGTGAATATAATAAAAATTTTCTAAACCCTGGCCCAAAAAATGACATTATTTGAGGACCCACTGTTATGATGGTACTAAAAGTATAAGGGTATTGTTTTTCCCATTTATGTTTGAGATGAGGTCTTGCTGTGAACACACACTTGTGCTATTCCTCCTGACTTTGCCTGACAGTGAGTGCTGCGGTTACAGGGCCCGACTCCACGCCCAGCCTCCTTGGTTGTTTTTTTTTTTTTTTTTCAGACTGGGTGAGCTTTAGTTCTGCTGTCCGTAAACTTGGGATAGAGTTCAGGTTCGCCTCGGAGCCCTCCACCTCTCATCCTGTGTAAGTGCTGGGAATACAGCATTGTGGCTACTCTGCCTGGCTAGGTGTTTGTGTAAAAGATTGTCTTTGTGCGCCTCGGTTGCCTTGTACTGGCCTTGAGGCCTCGAAGCTGAAAGGATTGAACTTGGAGCAGCCCTCTCATACTGGCAGTTAGCTGTGGAAATCACCGTGTGAGAGAGGTCTTCGTTGACCCAAGGAATAGCGAGAGTCGGTTTCAGTGAGGGTCCCTCAGCCATTCACCTTTGGGGAAGGGGAGAAGCTAGCCAGATGTGGTACACCTCTGTAATCCCAACACTCGGGAGACCGAGGCACAAGGATCCCTGACTTAGGGGCTAGCCTGGATGACACTGTGTGTTCTAAACCAGCCTGGGCTACAGAGTGATCCCTCGTGCCAGAAAGCTGAAAAGAGGAAAAATATATTTGGAAAGAAGAACCACAGCAGAAGTGGCAGGGGGCGTGGCTCGGTAGTACATTGCGTGTCTAGGTCAGGCGAGGCCCTGGGTTGGACCCCCCAGTACCACTAAATCGAAAGGAAGAGGAGAGAGCAAAAGTAGGTGTGCTCACCTGCTAGGTCAGCAGAATCTGAGCTAACTGTCACTGTGTAGGTGAGGACCTACCTAGTGAGGGTTCTACCCTCGATGACATCACAAGTGTTGCCTGGTGTCAAGTAAACAAAATTTTTACCGGCCAGTTCTCACCCCAGCATGATGCTCGAGACGCGGTTTAACTGGTTTATTCGTTCTTCCTGTGTCATATAGTACCCCTCAACAAATGCCTTAGAGTGTCTCAAAGTCTGGATATCAGTGTGATTTTTTTCTTCTTCCCTTAAAAAAACAGATGAGAGGGTCAAGACATCCAATCTGATGTCTTGAACTTATCTTAGAGGTATGCAGTGTTCGCTCTGTGGTCTCGAGCACACAGACCAATCTCAACAAGAGTGCAAGGGAAGATGGGCGGGGGGCATGGCAGCCAGAAGTAACTATTGGTGGGTGCCATCTTGAGGCTAGCAATGGTCCTTTTTCAAAGTCTGATTTAAAGCACACCCTCCCCTTCTCCCTCAGACCAGGCAGGACTCACAACTCTGCCTTTCTAGTGCTGGGATTATAGTTAATGTCCCAACATGCCCACCATACCTGATCCTCTAAATTTTGGGAGTCCAGTTATCATGCAGCCCAGCTGGCCTCCCTGTCGGCTAGGAAGTCCTTGGTAACCTCAAACTCGAGGTAGCTCCCCTGCCTTTACCACCCAAGTGTGTATGTATTACCGGGGTGAGTCACTCTGCCTGGCTAGGCACTTTTTAGCCAGGCTTTGCTAAAAGTCTGGCACCTGACAGTTTTGTGACCCTATATCAAGACAAAAAATAAATCTTTATAACAATGTGTTTGCCTCTTGACATTGAGACCTCAAGGCTGAAAGGACTGGCAGTGAGCTGTGGAAATCACCATGTAAGATGTCTTAGTTGAACCAAAGAATAACAGGAGTCTGTTTCAGTGAGGATCCCTTTGGGGAAGTGAAGGCCAGCCAGATGTGGTAGTACACTCCTGTAAGCAGTGTGATCCAGCACTTGCCAGATGTGGTGGTACACTCCTGTAAGCAGTGTGATCCAGCACTGGGATCCCTGACTCAGAGGCTAGTCTGGGCTACGCTGTGTGTTCTAGACCAGCCTGAGCGGTCACAGTATAGGCCATAATCTATAAGCAAATCTTGATCGCAAACATTGCTTGGTAGCTAGTCAAATCAACAAAAGTTTTATTAGTCAGTCTTCCCCCCTAATATGACAGGTTAGTTTAATTTATGTATTCCTTCTTCCTATGTCACGTTACCCCTAAACAAACACTTAAGAGTTTTTAAAAAAGTAAAAGATGGACAGGCAGTGGTGGTGCACGCCTGTAATCCCAGCACTTGGGAGGCAGAGACAGGTGGATTTCTGAGTTCGAGGCCAGCCTGGTCTACAGAGTGAGTTCCAGGATAGCCAGGGCTACACAGAGGAACCCTGTCTCGAAAAACCAAAATCAAACAAACAAACGAACAAACAAACAAAAAGTCTAAGATCTGTATGCATTGGTGGGTTCTACACCCAACCCCAAAACAGAATTTAGAGGTGACACGGTGATCACCATCTTAAAGTTGTGGAACACTATCTGACAGGGATTGAACAGACTATTCTCACTTGGGTGAAAGGGAACTTTGCAAGAGTATGGAAGCCAAAAGGAGATTACTAGGAACTGTCCTGAAGCTACTAGCTACCTCCATTACCCAAACTCTCATTGGTATTTACTAAATATCTACAAAGTGCCCAGAACTGTTAAAGAAATGAAGCAAAGTCACTATATGATACCTTATATAACACACATATGTTTATTGGTCTTAACTCCCTGCTTCCAAATAGATAGTTTTATCCATGCACAGCAGTTAGTTAGTAACCTTATTTAAATATCCAGGCAATCATGACGGCAGTATCTGCTTGAGTCTTCTTTTGGCACTCCTAACTTGTAGTAATTTATAAAGCTGAGCTTGTGATGCTAGTGGTCAAATCCGGAACCTCCTGCATGCTAGGCAAGTCCTGCACCACTCAGCCACATCTCTAGCCTGAAAGGGCTGATCCTAAGTCTACAGTGATGTAGACGGAAAGACCCATATTAGAGTCTGTGCTGTTAGAGGAGAACATAGGTAGATAGAGATAGAGAGGGGGAGGGGATAGATAGATAGATAGATAGATAGATAGATAGAGGGAATGGGTGGATAGATGGATGGATGGATGGATGGATGGATGGATGGATGGATGGATGGATAGATAGATAGATAGATAGATAGACAGATAGAGGGAATGGGTGGATAGATAGATAGATAGATAGATAGATAGATAGATAGAGGGAATGGGTGGATAGATAGATAGATAGATAGATAGATAGATAGATAGATAGAGGGAATGGGTGGATAGATAGATAGATAGATAGATAGATAGATAGATAGATAGAGGGAATGGGTGGATAGATGGATAGATAGATAGATAGATAGATAGATAGATAGATAGATGGATGGATGGATGGATGGATGGATGGATGGATGGATAGATAGATAGATAGATAGATAGATAGATAGATGGGGGAATGGGTGGATAGATGGATGGATGGATGGATAGATAGATAGATAGATAGATAGATAGATAGATTACAGATCAACATTGCTTTAGAGTTTGCCCTTACTGTGTCGTGAAGAAAACCTCTATTTTTAATATGATCTGGATGCAGAAGGTGGGCATTAGCCAGGTCCGTTGGCCACCTTACTCTCGCCTGGATCTCGGTGGCGCCCAGTGCTGTGTGGATTAGGTAATCCCTGTACTGAGCTGGGCACACAGCCGCCCAGGGTGATTTCCATTCAGTTTTCACAGATGGCTGATGACGCTGAACACTTTTCCAGCATATTGGTTATCTGTATCTTTTCAGAACCGGCTGATCAGTTCATTAGCACACTCATCCGCTGGGTCGCTTGAATTAATTGTATATATTGCAGATGTAATCCCAGGTGAGATTCCTAGCAGAGGGTCTCGGCACTGGCACGCTATGTCTTCGTCCCGTGCCGTCCTATGAGTTGCTAGCAGTGCTTGAGTGAGGTCGGCTCTGCCCAGCACAACCTTGTCTGTGTCCCTCCAGACAGTGTCTGAGCTTCTCTTACACCAGACTCTTCAATCACAGGGAACGACAATACAGACCTAGCTCCACCCGTCCACATGTTTCCCCAATACTGTTGAAAGAGGCCACCTTTTCTCCAGTGTATGTTTAGGAACCTTTGCCAAAAATGAGGTGACTGGTTATGTAGGTTTGTATCGGGGCCGCCACCCCAGTCTGTTGTCTAAGTGTCTGTCTGGTGTGGGCGCCACGATGTTTGTTGCTGTGGCTTCGCAAGCGATCTTGAATATGACCAGAGCTCCCGCGCCGCTCTCTTTGTCCGCAGCATCTTGCTGTTATAGGGCGATTTTATTTATTTTTATTATTTATTGACGGTCCATGCCAGCCTGGAACTTGCTAGTAAGGATGACTTCGATCTCCAGATTCGCTTCTATCTCCTGAGTGCTATGATTTCAGGAGTGCTTCACCTTATCTGGATAATGTGGTGCTGGGGATTGAACCCAGGGTTTCCTGTATAGAGGTCAAAGCACTCTACCAGCTAAGCCACACTATAGGCACACTTGTCAGTTTCTGAGACAGGGTCTCATAGTGTAGACGAGGCTAGCCTGGAATTTAACCGTAGCTGGTCTTGTCCTCAGCGGGTCTTATGCTCCAGGTATATCACACATGACTTTTTTAAAAGTGATTTTTAAAAATTTATTTAGTTTTTATTAAAAAGGAAAATAAAAACACTTTATGATAAAATTAAAGATTTACATGGAAAATATTTCAGATAAACATGTTAAAATTGACAATTTTCATGGAAAATTAAAGAGTAAAGTGGTAGACATGTAAAACATTGCTAAATTAATTGAAATATGGAATAGAAACATTGTATGATAAAATGGAAGATTTATGTGGAAAATATTTCTGATAAAATTTTAGAAAAATGTAGAAAAACATGTTAGAATTGAAGATTATCATGGGAAATTTTATATAGATATAATAATGGTAGGCATAAAAGTATTCCTAAGATGAATGAAAGTGGAATTGTAGCCGGGCGGTGGTGGCGCACGCCTGTAATCACAGCATTCTGGGAGGCAGAGGCAGGTGGATTTCTGTGTTCGAGGCCAGCCTGGTCTACAAAGTGAGTTTCAGGACAGCCAGGGCTACACAGAGAAACCCTATCTAAAAAAAAAAAAAAAAAAAAGTGGAATTATAAAAATTTCCTGATAAACTTAAAGATTTACATGGAAAATATTTCTGATAAAATTGAAGAAAAATATAGAAAAACATGTTAAAATTAAAGATTATCAGGCCGGGCAGTGGTGGCACACGCCTTTAATCCCAGCACTTGGGAGGCAGAGGCAGGCGGATTTCTGAGTTTGAGGCCAGCCTGGTCTACAGAGTGAGTTCCAGGACAGCCAGGACTACACTGAGAAACCCTGTCTCGAAAAACCAAAAAAACCAAAAAAAACAAAAAAAAAAAAAAAAGATTGTTTATCATGAAAAATAATGCAGATAAAATGGTAGACATAAAAAAATTACTAAATTAATTAAAGGGGGAATTACAAACATTTTCTGATAAAATTGAAGATTTACATGAGAAATATTTCGTTAGTCTATGTCTTTTTATTGGGGAGTTGAGTCCATTGTTGTTAAGAGATAGTAAGGAATAGTGATTGTTGCTTCCTGTTATTTTTGATGTTATTTTTATGTTTGTGGGAAGAAGATTGCTTTTTTGCTTTTTCTAGGGTGTAGTTTCCCTCCTTGTGTTGGCATTTTCCATCAGTTATCCTTTGTAAGACTGGATTTGTGGACAGATATTGTGTAAATTTAGTTTTATCATGGAATATCTTAGTTTCTCCATCTATGATGATTGAGAGTTTTGCTGGGTATAGTAGCCTGGGCTGGCATTTGTGTTCTCTTAGGGTCTGTATGAGATCTGCCCAGGATCTTCTAGTTTTCATCATCTCTGGTGAGAAGTCTAGTGTAATTCTGATAGGTCTGCCTTTATAAGTAGTTACTTGCCCTTTTTCCCTTACTGCCTTTAATATTCTTTCTTTGTTTAGTGAATTTGATGTTTTGATTATTATGTGCGCCAGGCGGTGGTGGCGCACGCCTGTAATCCCAGCACTTGGGAGGCAGAGGCAGGTAGATTTCTGAGTTCGAGGCCAGCCTGGTCTACAGAGTGAGTTTCAGGACAGCCAGGGCTACACAGAAAAACCCTGCCTCGAAAAACCTGAAAAAAAAAAAAAAGATTATGTGCCGGAAGGACTTTCTGTTCTGGTCCAGTCTGTTTGGAGTTCTGAAGGCTTCTTGTATGTTCATGGGCATCTCTTTCTCTAGGTTAGGGACGTTTTCTTCTACAATTTTGTTGAAGATATTTACTGGCCATTTATGATGTAAATCCTCACTCTCCTCTATACCTATCATCCTTAGGTTTGGTCTTCTTATTGTGTCCTGGAGTTCCTGGGTGTTTTGGGTTACCAGCTTTAAGCATTTTTTTTTTTTTGACTGTTGAGTAATGTTTTCTATGGTATCTTCAACACCTGAGGTTCTTTCTTATATCTCTTGTATTCTGTTGTTGATGCTTGCATCTATGACTCCTGGATTCTTTCCAAGGTTTTCTATCTCCAGAGATGTCTCACTTTGTGATTTCTTTATTGTTTCTACTTCCACTTTTAGATCCTGGATGGTTTTGTTCAGTTCCTTCACTTGATTGTGTTTTCCTCTAATTCTTTAAGGGATTTTTGTGTTTCTTCTTTAAGGGCTTCTGCCTGTTGACCCATGATCTCCTGTATTTCTTTAAGGGATTTTTTGTTTCCTCTTTAAGGGCTTTTGCCTGTTGACCCATGATCTCCTGTATTTCTTTTCTTTTTTCTTTCTTTCTTTCTTTCTTTCTTTCTTTCTTTTTCTTTTTCTTTTTCTTTTTCTCTCTTTTTTTTCTTTTTCTTTCTTTCTTTTTTTTTTTTTTTTGGTTTTTCGAGACAGGATTTCTCTGTGTAGCCCTGGCTGTCCTGGAATTCACTTTGTTGACTAGGCTGGCCTCAAACTCAGAAATCTGCCTGCCTCTGCCTCCCAAGTGCTGGGATTAAAGACGTGCGCCACCACGTCCACTTCCTGTATTTCTCTTCAAGGGAGTTATTTAAGTCTTTCTTGAAGCCTTCTATTAGCATCATGAGATACAATTTGAAATCCAATTCTTGCTTTTCCAGTGTGTTGGGGTATCCGGGACTTGCTGTGGTGGGAGAACTGAGTTCTGATGTTGCCATGTGGCCTTGGTTTCTGTTGGTAGGGTTCTTGTGCTTGCCTTTCACCATCTGGTTATCTCTGGTGCTAGTTGGTATTGTTGTCTCTGGCTGGAGTTTGTTCCTCCTGTGGGCCTGTAAGCCTGTGTCCTTACTCTGAGCTCAAAAGTGAAGGCACTGCTGGCTCTCCTGGCGGGCTATGCACAGAAGGCTGTGGAGTTTCCTGGCTCTCTGGTGCAAATGGTGGTCGGAAGACTTCCATCCCAGTTGCTCCACTGATCTTATGCCTTGTGTACTCCTAGCTGGTCGCCTCCAGAGAGAAGGTGGAGATCTCACCTCTGCGCTCAGAAGTGAAGGCGCTGCTGGGTGAGAGATCACTCTCTCCTGGTGTGCTGTGCACAGAAGGCTGTGGAGTCTTTCGGCAAATGGCAGCGAGAAGACCGTGATTTTTTTTTTTTTTAAGAGAAAGTTATCTCATTCTGTTCTCAGGCTAGTTTCAAATCTCTGAGCTCAAGTGATCCTCCTGCCTCAGCCTCCCTAGTAGCTGGGACTACAAGGATAATGGTACTACTTTATCCAGATTTTTAATAACTGAAGTGACAGCTGAGAGGGAAGCCTCACGGTCTTGTCCACTGTGCCTGCTCCTCCCCCTCCTCCTTAAGGCTTTGCATGCTAATCAGCTGCAGGCAGAGGGCATGGTGCAGATAGCGATTGAAACAGAGTCTCAGTCCACAACTCAGGGTGGTCTCAAACTTGAAATCTTAGCTTAATGTGGTATCTTAAGTCTGAAATCCCAGCACTTAGAATGCCAAGGCAAGAGGATTTTATTATACTTGAGACCACAGCCTATGGCTTACACAGTGACTTCTATCCAGTCTGGGGTAGGACTATAAGACATTGCTTCAAAGTAACAATAGACAAACTAATGATCTCATAATCTTCTAGACTGAGCCTTCCACATACTAGTACTATAGGCAAACACTAAACTGCATCAAATTTGTTAATTTTTATTAACAAATGTCTCCCTCTGCCTTTTTTTAGGTGTCCTTGGATGACCTGAAACTCACACCGAGCAGCCTGGCTTTTGACTTGTGGGCAAGCGTACTGCATCAGCTTCCAGAGTGCTGGGATTATAGGCATGTGCCACCACGCAGAGCTCTGTTGTGTATTTTGAGAAAGGGTCTCACTTCTAGCCCAGATGAGTTAGAGCAAGCCGCCTGCCCCGGCCTCCAGAGTGCTGGGTTTTCAGGTGTATATGGCCACACCCAATTTACTTTCTGTATCTTAGGATGTTTTGCCATTTCCCAAAGCTTGAAGGCTTGGGGGAGGTTTATGCTGTTAGGGTAGGTCATTGTTTGGGGCCACAAAAAAACAAAAAAAAAAACAAAAAAAACAAAAAAACAAAAAACAAAACAACCCCCTCCCCCTCTATCAGGGGCGTGGCTGTCTTGAACAAACTAACCAGTCCTGAGTCTGTATTCCTGACAACTTCCTGACTTAAGTCTGACACTCAAGCCAGCTTTTCTCTTCTTCTAACTTACCCAGAGCCAGGTATCAGGCGATGAGCCGCCACTTCTGGGCCGAGACCCACTGAACTATGCTAGTTTGCCCGTGCTGAGCACATTGCTGTGCCTGGGTCTGCTTTTCCGTGGCTCCCTCGGGCTTTCCTCCACATTTCTGCTTCTTTGTTTTAAGAGCCTGGGCTACTCGGCAGCTTCCCAGGTAGCCCACTGACCTTGAGCTTGTGATTCTCCTGCGTCAGGCTCCTGAGTGCTAAGACAGCATGTGTACATCGGCACCTGAGCGTCTTCCCACGCATTTGTGTTCTACTGCATCAGACAGATGTGGTGCTCACCCCTGGCCCTGCCCAGCCAGGGCGCACCCCCTTCTCTGGGGAGGATCTGTGACTGTAGAACCATCTTCCTTCCCTGTCTCTTTCTGGTCCCCTCCTGGGGGCTCTAAGAGCTTTACCATCCCGCCTTCAGTGTCTGCATCCTTAGCAAGTGCAGGTGTCTAGGAAAGCGGCCATGAGGACACAGGGCAGATGATAAGCCAAAAAGCCTTAACTCACCTTGAGAAATAGATGAAAGAAACTCGGAGACTACTGGGAATTCTCCTCTTTGAGTTATGATCCTCTTAGCGAGGGGCTGGCCACAGGAGTCAGAGGTCCTAGGACCTGATGACTTGGTCACTATCTGTCACACCAATAAGCCTTCTGGAAAGAAAGATGAGGGGTTGTTATTAAAAAAAGGATACTAGGGGCCAGAAGGATGGCTCAGTGGGTAAACAGTGATGACTCCTCCAAGTGTCCCCTGATCTCCACATGTGCACTGAGGCCTGCATGCCCACTGCCAACACACATAAAATGAATGAATGTAGTAAAACATTTATAGAAAGGGCATTAGGACTGAGGAACAATGTGTTTTTCTATATATTTCTTCAATTTTGTCAGAAATATTTTCCATGTAAATCTTCAGTTTTATAAAATGTTTTTACTTCCTTTTTCAATTTAAAAAAAAAAAAAGGACTGAGGAACAAAAGCAATTGGTAGAGTGCCACCCTCGTGTGCAGGAAGCTCTGGTTCCTTCTGCCAAGACACACAAAGGGCAGTTCGGAGGAGTCCTACACCCCTTCACGCCTGAGGGTATGGCTAGCTGGATCAGGAGTTGTCTTCTCTGGTGACATAGTGAGTCCTTCGTTATCACATGGCTACATGAGACCATGAAATGCCATTAAAGGCTCTCTCCCTCAGAATTGCTACCCATTCTCATTCTATTTAATCTGGATGTGTGTGCGTGCATGCATAAGCAATGTATGACATAGTAGATAGATATAGGCCACAGGGTCTCCCTGAGCGTCAGAACTTGGTTTTGGCCTTTCTTGGGGTGGGGTCTCTAGCGTGCACTGCCTCACTTGTTGGGATTAGGGGCCCACATCACCACGTGCAGGTTTTGGCCCTCGTTCTTATCTTCTACCACTCGATCCAGTCCAGGACCTCCCTCCACTCTGCCTGCCATGAATTAACTCCTCTCTGGGTAGGATCTGTGACTGTATAACCATCTTTCTTCTAAGTCTGCTTCAGGTCCTCTCTTGGAATTATAAAGTCTTTACCAAGACACCTCCCACTTCTGCAACATTAGTATACATGGCAGGTGTGGGGGAAAGGGGCTGGGTGGGGCATAGGACAGATAGCAAGCCAGGGATATAATTTACCTCAAGAAATAGAGGGAAGAGACTTGGGACTTCTCTCTGAAGGGAGATCCTAAGGGGGAATGGTAATGAAGGGAAATGACCACTGAGGTCACAGGTCCTCTGGGAGGAATGACGTCAGTCAGCACTGGCAGCCCAGCTCAGAGGCCTGAAGGCCAAGGTTCAGGACTATTCTTAGAAAAGCCTAAGGGCTGCGGGGGTGTAACTCAGTAGTAGAGTGCTTGCTTAACTTGCCTGAAGCCCTGGGTTTGATTCCCAGCACCAAATGTAAATGTGGCTGCCTATGCCCGCAATCACAGCTCCTGGGGAGGTACAGAGAAGAGGATCAGGTCATCCTGTGCTACACTGCAAGGCTGAGGCTAGCCAGGGCTACCTGAGTCCCAGTCTCAGAAAAGTTTAAAGAAAAATCACTGGGAGAAAGGGGGTTGCAAAGAGTGCTCAGAGGGCAGTGTCAGAAGCCAGGTCTTCTAACCACTGCTCCCTCTCCCCAGGAGGAGGCCACACCCCTCAGTCTCTCAAGGCCAGCTAGAGAGCTGCTGTGACCTCACAGCTCTTAGAGTTCCTGTCTCTCTAACCCCCCTACAGCGCCAAGCCCAGACACTCTGATGCCCAGACAGACAACCTTGACTTGTAACTTTACTTTTATCTAGTTCCTTCCTGTCTTCTGACTCACACCACATAGGCTAGGTCAGGTGATGTGGAGCTTATCACCCCCCAAAAACCCTTCAGGGTCCCATCGTGCTATACCTGGTGGCTCTCTTTCCTTAAGCTCTCCCGCTTCAGGCCCCATCATGGCCGCCTCTGCTCAGGAGCCTGTAGCTCTCATAAAGCTCTATGAAGGGTGATTCCCTTCAGCCTCTGTTTCCTATGACCTTGTCTTTGTTAGTATATATAGCAGAAAGCTTGTCTCTAAGAGTTACTAGGGGAAATTCAAGGCTCTCTGAAAAATACGTTTAAAGCCAGACATGGTGGCTGTCATGTTAGGAGGTGGAACCAGGAGGAGCATCAGGACTTCATGGGGATCCTCAGCTACTGGCCGTATGAATCCCTACTTCAAAAACCCAACCTGAAAACTGTCAACAACAAGAATTTTGAGCAGGGGACCATCAGCAACCCTTCGACTGGCAAGTGGCTGCACTGTGGGCATCACAGCCCTGGTACCTTAGATTCTTTATAATCACTGTCACGGCAGCAGCGGCAGAGGACTACAGTGGCAGAGGACTGCCAGGACAGACAGCCCTCTTGGCCAGAGAGGGCTAAGAACACGCTACACGACCCTGGCCAGGAAGGGCGTGATTCATCTGATAGCCAGGCTATGACTGATGTAACCTTGATCCTTGAGCGACAGACTGTGTCTTTGATTTAATACCCTTGTCGCATACCATACCCTGGGTAAATAAATAGGGTGTATAAACTTTATTTTTTATTTATTTTATTTATTATTTTATTTTATTATTTTATTTATTATTATTATTATTATTTTGGTTTTTTGAGACAGGGTTTCTCTGTATAGCCCTGGCTGTCCTGGAACTCACTCTGTAGACCAGGCTGGCCTCAAACTCAGAAATCCACCTGCCTCTGCCTCCCAAGTGCTGGGATTAAAGGCGTGTGCCACCACCGCCCAGCGCTTTGTTTATTTATTTATTTATTTATTTATTTATTTAAAGTTTTTGAGACAAGGTCTGGACTCAAAGCTGGTATGTAGCCAGGGTTATGATTTTTTTAAATGATTTATTTTCATGTGTATTGTTTTGTCTGCATGAGGGTGTCAAATTGTGGAATGGAGTTAGACAGTTGCGAGCTGCCATGTGGGTGCTGGGAGTTGAACCCAGGTCCTCTGGAAGAGCAGCCAGTGCCCTCCACCTCGGAGCTCTCTCTCAGCTCCTAGACTTACATTTTGAACTCCTGATTCTCCTGCTTTAACCTCCAGACTGGGACTGTGGGTGAAAGTCGCCCTGCTTCCTTTCGGTTGATTTATTTGAAACAGTGTTTCACTTTATCCTAGGCTGCCCTGGATCTCACAGCCGTTCTGCCTCTTCTCCCAGAGCGCTGGGCTCAGATGCGTGTCTACTGTCATCCTTGACTTACTTCTGTATCTTAGGATGTTTCCACATCTTCCCAAGCTTTCAGGCTTGAGTAGTGTCCCTTACCCCTGCCAGGGTCACTGATTCTTGGAGTAAAATTGGAGCATGTCTTTCAAATACAAACCAATCCAGAGTCTACAACAGAATTAATTTATTGTGCAATCTACAACAATGGGTTCACAACTTGTGTCAGGTCAGTGTAGCCTAGCCAGAATAGGGATGCGGGATAAAAATGTTAGATACTAGTCTTTTCTATCAAACACTGTGAAGCAGATGTTTATGACAGAATTCAGTCTTTTTATACCCCTCCCTCCACCTTGTAAGATTTTTATGCAAATGTTTAATCCCTTCCCAAGCGGGTAAAACCTTTGTTACTCAAAGTAAAAGTGACTTAAGTGGCAGCCCCTCCTGCTTTCCCTCTTCAGTTGCTCTGATCCTTTTCAACTGGCTAATCCACAGCTCCCGAGGTCAGACCACAGTCACCTGCATTAAAATAACACCAACTGTCCTGCCCAGCCTGGGTGCTTGCACTGCTGAGTGCTTCCTTTCGATCACAGTTAAAGTTTTGCTTTGGCTTTGTTTGGGTACTCCTCCGTGTGACCCTGAGAATATTTTTAATAATTTGGGGCTTGTCCAGGATTTCAAATCCATCTAGGAGAGTCTTCAGATCTTCTCCCTTAGAAGAAATGTATATCCCCTGCCTTGTTGCAGCGACAGCTGAGTTTGACTATAAATGTCCCTTCATAGAATTCGGACAGTCCCTGTGCCCCCGGGTGAGTACCCAGCTTCTCCTACCAGCTGGGGGTAATTCTGCCCTGATCCTACCTGGCCTCATAACCATGAGGTTTTATTGAGAGGGGCAGACAGAGTATATACTCTAAGAAAAACCAGGTAGTGGGGGCTCCACCTTTAGCATCTTGCGGAAGCTGTAATATATACTGGGTGAAGAACCCAGTGGGGATGGTTGCTTAGTGGCCCTGCCCATCCGAGGAAAATTCTTACAACAAATGGCAAATTTATTTGTTAATGTGATTATGTCTTGTGGTATTAAGGGAAAAAGTAAAAAATATTAAAAGGATATAGAAACGAAAATATTTTGGTAAAAAGGATTTGCGTGTGAATATTAAGATGGTTGACATTTCCAGAATGTAAAAAGAAAGCTAGAAAGCTCATTCAAGTTGTGAAGGTCTGATTAAGTTATTTAAGGCATATAAAGGATGAGATGTGGACATGCTACAGATGGTGTACACATTTGAGGCTTGAAGCCCAGGATACTAGTGGCAAGCATCTGCTTAAATCAATGCAGCTATTGATCTGCTCTTGATAACAATTACAGGAAGTGCTTAAAATGTTTGTCTAATTAAAGTTTATTTTGAAGTGTTTGGTCTTTGCCCACGTTTTATCTAAAACTAACATGGTAGTTTAAAGGGTATAACTGAATGAAAATAGACTCACTGGGAGTGGCCCGGTTAGGCCTTGTGGCCTCGTGGGAGGACTTTCTACAAGAGTGCCACTGGGGGGCTTTAAGGTTTCAGAAGATCAAGCCAGGCCCAGTGGCTCGCTCACTCTTCCTGCTGCTGCTTGCTGATCCAGATGGAGACCTCTCAGCAACCTCTCTCCAGCGCCTTGGCTGCTGGATGCCGCCATGCTCCCGCCATGATGATAATGGACTGAACCTCTGAACCTGTAAGCCAGCCCCAATTCAATGTTTTCTTCTTTAATAGTTGCTGTGGTCATGTGTTGCAAGTTATTTCTTATCCATTCACATTGATGCAGGGAGAGGCCAGTGATTGGAGGGGAGAGAGGAGGCAGAGCTAAGGGGGGGGTGGGGGGGGAGTGGAGACAGAGCAGAGTGGAGACACGGATATCCAGATGGCTTCAGTTGTGTTTTTTGTTGTTTTTTGTTTATTTGTTTGTTTGTTTGTTTTTCGAGACAGAGTTTCTCTGTGTAGCCCTGGCTGTCATGGAACTCACTCTGTAGACCAGGCTGGCCTCGAACTCAGAAATTCACTTGCCTCTGCCTCCTGAGTGCTGGGATTACAGGCGTGCGCCACCACCGCCCGGCCTCAGTTGTATTTTTGGTGTTTTAGAGAGGTTAGAACTATTGGGATAATACTTTATCATTGTAACTTGATATTATGTAAGTGGGAGTTTTATATACATAAATATATTTGGTTAACTATTCAAGTTTAAGAGTCATGCTTTACCAGATACTTGGAAGGAGTGGGTGCTGGGCAGAAGCGTGGGATTCCCGCCATTTACAGAGTCTATGGCGGAGAAGAAACACAGCTTGGATACAGTGAGAGTCATCCAGAGCGAGGCCCAATGGGACGTGGTGCAGAGGCCGGGCGGGGCGATACCTTTTTATTAATAACCACTACAGCCATGGTGTCTCTTCACAGCAATGGAAACCCTGAGTGTTTGATCATTATACTTAGAAGCCTATACTGATATAGGTAAGAGGGATTTGTTTTGGGTTTTTTTTGTGTTGTTTTTTGTTTTGTTTTGTTTTTGAGACAGGATTTCTCTGTGTAATGGCCTTTACTTGCTCTGTAGACCAGGCTGGCCTTGAACTCAAAGATCTGTCTACCCCTGCCTCCTGATCGCAGGGATTGAAGGTGTGCACCACCACTACCACCTGGTAAAAGAGATTTAAAGGGAGAATATTGTCCCCCTTGTCCTCCAAGGTTAGCTGGCTCCCAGGGGCCTGCTTGAACGTTCTGTAACTAGGGGACGTCACCTGTCCTTTTGTTCAGTGAACTCTAATCAGTCTATAAGAAGGACATTTTTCTTCCATGCTTCCAAGCCAAGCCGAAGTTAGCAAGGCCTTTGACTTATCCTCACAGCCAGAGGGTCCCCTGAAACTCAAGTGATCCCTGAGAACCAGATCCTCAACTGGCCTTGATAAGAAAACCAAATGATTAATTTTGGCCACCTATATGATCTTAAACACCCAGCAAGAAAATACACCCCCAAACTAAGATGATCAGTATGTGGGGTTGTTGCTTGTTTTGCTTTCTGACGGCCCAAGGGATCACATTGCCCAGATGTTGGACTTAGACCCCTGAAACACCATTCAGATAACCACTTCTCACTAAGAATCTTCTTCCTGGTAAGAAAATGTAACCCAGGTGTAAGACTGCAGACCTTGCCTCTGTCCAAAGCTGCCGGGCCTGCGAGCAGCCAAGACGGAGCGCCACCGCTTTACCTGGAAATCAAACCGAGGCTAAGTAATCTTCTCTCCGTGAGCAGCCAAATGGGAGGGGTGTCATGCTGACCCTCGCCACTCGGAAGGCTGCCTATCTGATGGTCTCAAGCCATCAGACTGGGCTCATCACTGGAGACCAGTCTTAAAAGTCAAGGAAAAACGAAGAGGAGCCCAATAGAGAGAGGTTCTTGTGAGCCTAGCAAGAGATCCCAGTGAACTTTGATCTGGACATTTAAAACACTCTGTTTCGGCTTCCCTTGGTTCTGCAAATAACTTGCTGTAACTTCTCCCTCGTACCTCTTTTCAGGTACCAAACAAGGACTTCTTTCCTTCCCTCCCTACACCTGGTGCAGTTTGGCTAGGCAGTTTAAGGAGGAAAACATACAAACCAACAATTCATCTCTCAGTTAAAAGTCATAGTTTCTTAAAGCTCCAGGCAGCCTCCTCCTTGCCAGAGACCGAAGAGCCAAAAATCTGATTTAGTTCCTAAATGATTCTATGATTACCTCTTTGTGATTCAAGGGAGAGGGTACTACGGAGGGGGCTGTTAAAATTGTCAGTGAAGGCCTGTTAAGAGAAAACTGGCCAGATATAGTGTGCCTTTTATCCCGGCCCTTGGGAGGCAGAAGCAGGCACATCTTTGAATTTGAAGCCAGCCTGGTCTGCATAGTAAATTCTAGAACAGTCAGGACTACATAGAGAGACCCTGCCTCAAACAAAACAAAACAAAACAAAAAACAAACAAAAAAAACCTAAATAAAATTAATAAAAAGAAAGCAAAATCACTCCTGGTCAGGAGAATGGTTGGGCCACCCCCAACAATGTGTGTTTACCTTAAGTCCTACTAAATAATTCCGTGTATTCAGAAGGTTGTTGAGTCAGCTTTTACTACAGGAATGCCTCCTAATAAGAGTTTCTTATTCCAAGATATGACAGTGTGCTGGCTGGTTTTGTGTGTCAACTTGACACAAGCTGGAGTTATCACAGAGAAAGGCACTTCAGTTGGGAAAGTGCCTCCATGAGATCCAGCTGTGGAGCATTTTCTTAATTAGTGATGAAGTGGGGAGGGCCCTTTGTGGGTGGGGCCATCCCTGGGCTGGTAGTCTTGGGTTCTATAAGAGAGCAAGCTGAGAAAGCCAGGGGAAGCAAGCCAGTAAGGAACATCCCTCCATGGCCTCTGCATCAGCTCCTGCTTCCTGACCTGCTTGAGTTCCAGTCCTGACTTCCTTTGGTGATGAACAGCTGTGTCAAAGTGTAAGCAGAATAAACCCTTTCCTCCCCAACTTGCTTCTTGATCATGATGTTTGTGCAGGAATAGAAACCCTAAGACAAACTGGTACCAGTATAGTGGGGTATTCCTGTGACAACCTGACCATGATTTGGGGAGGACTGTGGAAGGACTTTGGAACTTTGGGCTAGATGGTCCATCCATTTGGTATTAAGAGCTCTGTGGGATGTTGTGTAGGAGCTTGGAAGATAATGTTGAGAACAGTGTAGAAGATGGAGGCCTGGCTTGTGAAATTTTAGAGGGAAGATTAAAGTCTCTTATCAGGGCCATGTTTCGATTGTGAAGATTCTGTGGTTTTGGTTAGCTGGGGCTGAAGAATCAGCTGTAATTAGCAAGATACCAGAACCACTAAAGCAAACCTTTGTGTTACTAGGACTATTGATGCTGGTTAGCTGGAGCTAAGAAATTAGCAGTGATTAAGAAGAGACCAGCATCACTGAGGTGAAATCTTCTGCGAAATGTTTTCTGAGAACACAGAAGCTGTGTTTCAGAGATAGCCACGGTTGTACTTTGTGCTGTGGTTGGACTTGGTACTGTGTAAGAGTCACCCAGGTGGTACTGGTTTTGAAGGCATGAAGGAGTCAGGAAGAGCAGCTGAGGTTCGGCACTGTGAGAGACTGAGGAAGACCATTGGTGAAGGTGCAGCCTCAGTTGCAATTGATGGCCCTGGACGGAAGGGGTCATGCATAGGAGTTGAGGCATGGCACCATGAAAAGAGCCTATGAGAGGCTATTGGTGAAGCCTAGTTACAGTGGAAGATAGCAGTGTTTTGGAGTTGCCAGTGCCATGCGATGACCACCAAGAACAGCAGCAGTAGTGGAGTACAGGCAGCTGAAGCCTAGAAGACAAGGAGTGTGCTACAAAGAGCAGAGCTGGAGAAGTGACCCTTGGAGGAGCCTGGAAGATCGTTGAGTTGGATCCCAGACATTGAACCATTGGAGTTTGAGTTTTGCTTTTGTGTTGCTTTTAAGTTTTGTATACTACAGGGATGAAAGAAGAGAAAGACAGCCCTGAAAAGATTCACACACCAGGATGCTGAGATCCTGGACCTTCCATTCCAGCTTCACACTTGAATCTACTTTAACTACATCGAAGCTGATTCTTTAAAGACTTGCTTCCAGAACTCTACTTGCCTCTCCAGCCTTTCAGAATGTCATGGTCAAGATGTCATCTGACCTGGAGGCACAAACGTTCTCACCACATAGTGACTGGAAGGCAAATAATGCCAGCTCGTTCTCAAAATTTCTTATTTCCCTTTGGGCCCCCAGATGGGAATTCTTTGCCCCAATTCAGTTGGAAGCAGACAGAAGACAATCATCATCCCAGTTCCTTATGTGGGGTGGATGGTTCTGGTTATTTTAGGAATTATAGATATGTTATCATTTTAGGGATACTTTACAAATGTAGCTTTGGACAGGGAGGAAACTAGAACTTAAACTCAGGGATTTCTACCTTTCCTTTCCTCTTCTCTATCCTTCTTTCTTAGGTAAAGGAGAAGTGGGTGGAAAAGAAAAAGGATATAGTAATATAGAAATTATAGAAATAGACAAATAGGAATTGGTTAGCAAAGGTACTTTTAAGCAAAACATTACATAGTCAGTGCTTACATTGGTAGAAGTCTTTATAATTGATACAAAGTTGAAGTTATAATCTCTTATATTAGTTCAGAATTTATTTGATGTAAATTTAAGGTTTTCATTGGTATAAATTTATTAATGATATAAAACTGGGAATAATATTGTTACTCCCATGTAGGTATTGTGCCTATATAACATATTTAAGAATACAAGGCTTAGGGCTGGAGAGATGGCTCAGAGGTTAAGAGCACTGACTGCTCTTCCAGAGGTCTTGAGTTCAAGTCCCAGCAACCACATGGTGGCTCACAACCATCTGTAATGGAATCTGATGCCCTCTTCTGGTCTGTCTGAAGAGAGCTACAGTGTATATACATAAAATAAAATCTTTAAAAAATAAATAAATAAAAGAATATAAGGCTTAGACCCAGTCTTTCTATAACTGTTAGTATAAACTGCTTTTAGATGATTAAGTAATACAAGTTAAGGGCCAGATAGCAAACTTGTGGTTGTGAGTTAGTTAAAAGGGTGTTCCTGCCAGACGTGGTGGAACACACCTGTGATCCCAGCACTTGGGAGGCAGAGGCAGGCAGATTTCTGAGTTCGAGGCCAGCCTGGTCTACAGAGTGAGTTCCAGGACAGCCACGGCTACACAGAGAAACCCTGACTCAAAAAAACAAACAACAACAACAACAACAACACACACACACACACACACACACACACACACAAACACACAAAACCCAAAAGGGTGTTCCTGAGTTATTTCTATTAGAATCGCTGAGAATAGTCGAGGCTTAGCAGTTCAGAGATGTTTTAGGTAGACAGATGGTCTTCAAAGGTGTCAGAAGTCCACAGAATGTGATGTTTATTGACATTTCTTTATTAAAGATCATTTGACTGGAGACCTGTCTGCTCCTGACAGCACCCCTTTCTTGAATTCAAAGAAGAACTTGAGCATCAATGGAGTTGCTTCAGTTGTGGTGAGACAGTCACCAGGAAAGAATTGCCTCATTTCATCTACAGACAAATATTGTCCAAAAAAGGACACGCTATGTGGAATTGTCGACTGATAGTCTCTGCCAAGACAGAGTAATCAGCCCTTCAAAGTTCTGCATACCAAGGTCTGTCAGATGATCCTGGGCCAGAAGGCTGAAGACTGATGCTCCAACGTTTTGGTGTATAGGGCCTGTCCAGGTGATCAGCGGTCTCTATAAATTGGCTAAGTTTTAGAAGCTATATTTTGTGCTTCTCATACTTTCAGGTAATATTAGTCATTCTTGGATTTCTGATGGGGTTGAAGACTAATAGTCTTATAGCCAGTCCAAGCTGGTTAGCATTTAGAAAGATGATACAGATTTGAGAGGATGGTTTTCAGATGGGTTATAGTCTAAAGCCAGGACTTGAGTCAGGTGTAGAATTATGTCTTTTAAGTTCAAATAGATGACAGGGGTACTACTTAATTGATAAAAAGTGATTGGGTATTAGGTCTATCCTGTATCTTATAAATTACAAAATGGTAATAATTGTGGTCAATTGATGTCTGAGATTAAAAAGAGTCCTTTAATTGGACAGAAAGGGGGAAGTGTTGTGGATAGCCCTGGGCTTGTATTCTGATTCTAATTCCATTCCTCAGAGGGGCTGCAGATGAGGAGTTGCCTTGTGAACCTTCTCCCCACCTTAACTTTTCAAATAAAGGCTTGAGCTAATGATTGGGCAGGAGGAAGTGGGAGGAGCTGAGAGTCTAGGGGAGGAGTGACGGGGCGGGGGCGGGGGGGCAGGAAGGGGAGGAGCAACGGAAGATCAACTGAGAGGCAGCAGGGAGAGAAGTTGGGGGCCTGGAGAAACCGCAAGTTGTGTGGGATAATATAGATGGATAGAGTAGTGGAGAGGGAGGACTGCCCAATCTAGGCTTGTAGCTTGTTTTGTTAACTGAGTTGAGTTTTCTTTTATCGGGGAATTGGCTTGGAAACAAAGTAGCAATACTTTTCATTGTGACTGCCCTGACATATTTCCCTCTTGAAGGAAGAAAGTATTTTAGTGAAGCCCACAGTTAAGAGACTTTGATTTTTTTGTTTATTTGTTTGTTTTCTTTTGTTTTGTTTGTTTTTCAAGACAGGGTTTCTCTGTGTAGCCCTGGCTGTCCTGGAACTCACTCTGTAGACCAGGCTGGCCTCGAACTCAGAAATCTGCCTGCCTCTACCTCCCAAGTGCTGGGATTAAAGGCGTGCGCCACCATGCCCGGCAGGATAGAAATTTTAATATGTAAAGACTGTGGGACTTTTTTTTTGTTTGTTTTTTGGTTTTTTGGATTTGGTTTTTTCGAGACAGGGTTTCTCTGTGTAGCCCTGACTGTCCTGGAACTCACTGTGCAGACCAGGTTGGCCTCGAACACAGAAATCCACCTGCCTCTGCCTCCCAGAGTGCTAGGATTACAGGCGTGTGCCACCACCGCCCGGCGACTGTGGGACTTTTAAAGTTATTTAGATCTTGGGGATGAATAAGAAAGTAAGGGTTGAGGCTTAATAGTGATGTTTGTGTGTCAAGTTGACAAGGGGTCAGTGGTACTGGCTGGTTTTATGTGTCAACTTGACACAGGCTGGAGTTATCACAGAGAAAGGAGCATCAGGTGAGGAAATGCCTCCATGAGATCCAGCTATGGGGCATGTTCTCAGTTATCAAGGGGGGGAGGGCCCCTTGTGGGTGGTACCACCTCTGGACTGGTATTCTTGGGTTCTATAAGAAAGCAGGCTGAGCAAGCCAGGGGAAGCATCAGCTCCTGCTTCCTGGCCTGCTTGAGTTCCAGTCCTGACTCCCTTTGGTGATGAACAGCTGTGTCGAAGTGTAAGCTGAATAAACCCTTTCCTCCCCAACTTGCTTTTTGGTCATGATGTTTATGCAGGAATAGAAACCCTGACTTAGCAAAAGAAAGCCAACACCTTCTTAATGAGTTTGAAGAAAGAGGGATTTGTAAGAAACATTAAATATTAGTCTTTTCTATTAGCCACTGTAAAACTTGGTTTTGAGAATGAATTCAAAACATTTTATCTCTCCCTTACCTTGTAAGAATTTTATGCAAATGTTTATCTCTTCTTCCTCCAGACACACAACCTAGTAAACATTTGTGGTTGAACATAAAGCCCCTGTTACAGTCTCAGGTCTTTGGTGACTGAAGCTGCAGACCCCTTCCCAATTTCCCTGTTTCCTTTGCCCTGAGCCTTTTAAAAATAGCCAATTCAAAAGTCTGTGAGGTCAAAAAACAAACAAACAAACAAAAAAGAGCCGGGAGTGGTGGCGCACACTTGTAATCCCAGCACTTGGGAGGCAGAGGCAGGCGGATTTCTGAGTTCGAGGCCAGCCTGGTCTACAGAGCGAGTTCCAGGACAGGGCTACACAGAGAAACCCTGTCTTGAAAAACAAAACAAAAAAACAAAACAAACAAACAAAAAAAACAATATTGGTTCTTTGTTTCTGGAATTCTAGAGACCTGGTATGAGGCCCAAACTCAGAGGCCGCCCATAGTTAGATATGGCCTATTTAATTAGCAGGCAAGTTGCAGCAACTGCCTTAAAACGCGGCAGTGCCCGGACTGCACAGACATAAGCTCCAGTGTGTGCATTAGTGCACCTGCAGCAAGCTCTTGCCTTTCATGAACAAGAGAACTTAATGTGGCTCACCGGTGACTTCTTTAGTGTTTTAGTGGCTTAATTGCAGTGTCCATGTCGCTCAAGTTGCCTGTCCTTATAGCTTGTAATATAAGGGCCTTGCAATTAACTAAAAGAAACTGGAGTCCAAATACAGCAGAAACCTGCCATGCCTGAGAATCTCCACGGTTGCTTCTGGGTTCACGGAGGTATTAGCTGGCAAAAAGCCAGCTTCCTTTGGGGAAGGCAGTGCTGTCCGTGGAGATTATAAGGCACAGCTGCTGTACAGTTTCTTTACACACACTTGTGCCTTTTCTTTGAAAATCTTATAACCCTTTCCAGTCAAGATATTAAAACCCTGGCCTGGGGATATGCTTAGTGGCTAATGGTACTTCCTGCTCTTCTTGAGAAAAATTAAAAAGAAATCTTAAACTAAAAACTATTATTGGGGCCGGGCGGTGGTGGCGCACACCTTTAATCCCAGCACTTGGGAGGGAGAGGCAGGTGGATTTCTGAGTTCCGGGTCAGCCTGGTCTACAGAGTGAATTCCAGGATAGCCAGGGCTACACAGAGAAACCCTGTCTCAAAAAAACAAACAAAAAAGCCTTACTGTATTTTTTCTTTTCTTGTGTGTGTGTGTGTGTTTGTGTGTTTGTGTTTGAGACAGGATTTCTCTGTGTAGCTCTAGTGGTCCTGGGACTTATTCTGTAGACCAGGCTGACCTTGACCTCAGAATTCTGTCTCTGCCTCCTGAGTGCTGGGATTAAAGATGTGCACCACAACCTCTCTGGAGTTGAGTGACCTTTTCACAGAGGTTGCATATCAAATATCCTGCATATCAGATATTTACACTGCAATTCATAATAGTTGCAAAATTACAGTTATAAAGTAGCAACCAAAATCATTTTATGTTTGTGGGTCCCCACACCATGAGGAACTGTATTAAAGGGGCACAGCATTAGGACGGTTGAGAAGCGCTGCTTTAAAGCTATTGGACAGGCTCAAGAAACTGCTTGGCTTCCTCCTCCTTTCCCAGTACCCTTTAATCTATATTCTTTCTTCTTTTCCTTATTTTTCTTTCTTTTTTTTTTTCTGAGACAGGGTTTCTCTGTGTAGCCCTGGCTCTCCTGGAACTAACTCACTCTGTAGACCAGGCTGGCCTCGAACTCAGAAATCTGCCTGCCTCTGCCTCCCAAGTGCTGGGATTAGAGGTGTGCGCCACCACCGCCCGGCCATCCATAGTCTTTCTTAAACAGAATCCTCCTCATTTGGGGACATAACATATTTGGCTCCAGTGTAAAAGGATTCAGTTTCCTCTCCAGAGCCATCCTCAGATGGATCCTGAGAGTGCTCAGAGAACATCTGGATCGTGCTATTGGGAGCCAGATCAGGGAGCCCCTTTGCCTTGTAGTTGTTACGTTGTTAATCTGGCTAGGGGTCAGGCTGGTCCTTACCGACTTAGAGCACCGCTGGGGCTATCCTCTTCAGTGGTCTCCTACTGGTGCTCACTGGCTCTTCTTTCCAGACCACCTCGAGGCCAGGAGGCAGCGGCCAGCTAGGTCACTTGCTTTTCATGTTTCTTTTCCTTGGGGCTGGAAAGATGGCCCAGTGGCTTAGAGTGTTGGCTCATCTTGCAAAGAGAGGAATTGGGTTCATTTCCCAAGACTCACAGGGCAGACCACATCCACCTGTGACTGGTTCCAGGGCAGCTGATGATTTAGATTCCTGGAACCCACATGGTGGAAGGAGAGAACGGACTCCTACAAGTTGTCTTCTGACCTTCACATGTGCTTCTGTGAAATGTGTTGAGTGTACACACACACACACACTTGTGTGTGACATATATGCAATTAGTCTCATATATGGCCTACATGATGTAGTCTGGGTAATTGAATAATGGCTGTCTCACAACTGGAGTGGCTGAGAATCCAGCTGTTCCTCAGCCCATGAACCTGCACTGCATGTCTTTCTATTGCCCACAATGGGACCAAACTGCCGAATTTCTAACATATTCTCTGTTCTCCTTTTTGGTCTTGCTTTTTTTCTTGGTTTCACGTGCATCTAAATTATCTAATGGCTATTTCTGCAGGGACTGACCAAGATACCAAACATCCTTGACTTTAACCCGAAGGGATAATCCTGCTAGACGTTCTGCTCCTCCCAGAGTCCAGGCACTAAGAGCATGTGTAGTGGTTATTCCTGGTTGTCAACTTGACTCTATCTGGAATGAACTACAATCTAGAATTGGAAGGCTCACCTATGATCCTAATCTGGAGGCTCAGAGATAGAAGTTTCTGACCTGGATCTTAGCATGGAGATCTTGAAGCACAGTGGCTATGGATTCCAGTTCAAGATCTTCTGAGATTAAAGGCTTGGAGACACACACCTTTAATCTGGGCCACACCCTCTGCTGGAGACCTACAGCCTTTAATCTGGGCTATACCCTCTACTGGAGACATATATAAGGACATTGGAAGAAGGAAGACTGATTCCTGCTTGCCGGCTTGCCTCGTGGGACTGAGCAGCTGCAAGATCCTTGGACTTCCATCCACAGCTGCTGCTGACTACTGTTGGGGAGTTGGACTACAGACTGTAAGTCATCCACAAATTCCCTAACTACATAGACTGCCCATACGGTCTGTGACTCTAGAGAACCCAGACTAATACAGCATGATTATTTATTTCTGTACTTTAACGTTGCTGGAGTAATCAGTGTGCTTGCTTGCAGAGGTAAGTGGGCCACTCAAGGGAGGAAGGAAACAGCCTTTATCCAGCCAGTGGGCAGCCTTCCCGAGTATACACCTCTCTCTCTCTCTACCACATTTGCTTGGCTAATCCTTTTATCTTTAAAGCTGTTTTTGCTATCGGCAGCCACAAGTTGGACAGCTAAAAGCCACTAGGAGGTGTGGTGCTAAAAAACTCCTGTGGAAGAATAATCAGCTCAAAGAATTAGGAGAATTAGGATCTTCCTGGAGCAAGACGAATTCGTCCATCAAGCTACTGTGCGGCCTCCACTGAGGTATGTGGAGAGCTTGGGAAGAGTCCCGGGCCTCTGAGGAGCAGTGGGGCACTTTCCGCTCCTCCTCCTCTGGAGGGATTTCAAACAGCGGAAAGGTGTTTCCCATTTTGTCAAAGGCCTCACTTCATTCCGTTTAACTTGCATTCTTGTTGGGGTCCTCATGCTGATGAGGCTATAGAATACTATACATAGGGAATTTCATCCAGTGTGCTTTCCTCATGCAAAGTTTCTCCCAGTACAAGATAGTGCTGTAATTCTGAGACCTATTTTCGGGACACTTGTGGTATCCCAGATCGTTCTGTGACCATGATGGGTTACACAAAAGGACCATCTGGTTCCTGGTCCTTGGCAAGGAGCCAAATATCTCTCAATGGCAAATAGGACAAATGGCGGGTCAACTCTGGCACAAATGTCTTCTTATCTCCCATACTAGTTAGTTATCTGATGACTGCAAGAGGTGAGAAGGAAGGAGGTGGGCACAGAGCTCAGGGCTAATGCACGTGCACGTGCCATAATTCTTTTTTTAAAAAACATTCTCTTTCTCCCCCCTCCCACCCCACCCGAGACAGGGTTTCTCTGTGTAGCCCTGACTGTCCTGGAACTCACTGTGTAGACCAAGGCTGGCCTCGAACTCAGAAATCCGCCTGCCTCTGCCTCCCAAGTGCTGGGATTAAAGGCGTGTGCCACCACGCCCGGCTTTATTTAGGTTTTTTTGTTTGTTTTTTGTTTTGTTTTGTTTTGTTTTGTTTGAGGCAGGGTCTCTCTATGTAGTCCTGACTATTCTAGAATTTACTATGCACCATAATTCTTTACATAGGTAAACACTAGAACTCTGAATCACACACCTAGATTTTCTGAAAGACACAACAAAAAATATATACACACAGCAAACAAACAGACCTGTGCCACACCTCCCTCTTCGTTGTGCTGTAGATTTGCTGGGCGGGAACAGTCTGCCAGCAGTAACTTGTCGGCAGCTAAGACAGGCTCTCTGGGTGCAGGCACCCCTGACCAGCCCGCAGCCAGAATTGAGATTCCCTCTGTATCCCAGACCTCAGCTCTCCCAACCTGTCAGACTTCAGGGCAGAGATGCAGTCTCATGCCTGGGGCTGCCAGGGTCCACCAGTCTGCCTCCTCCACGTCATCTCATTGGCAGACTCAAGGGTCCAGCACACTCACCAGTCCCGGAAAACTTCTGAAGGAAGACTTGGAGTATCCATTGTATTTCCCCAGGCTCACTGTGACTATACAGTGGCCACAAGTCAAGTCCTCAATAAGATACTCCCTTTACCATTGTGGATCTGGTCTCTGTCACTCTAAGTAGGGTGGTATTGGACTTAGGCAGGTGTCCCACATTAGTGCAAAGGGTCCCAGATGGTGGGTTGTTGAGTGGGAGGATGGAGGTGAGAAAAAAGATGAGAAATAAGACAAAAGCCATAGCTGGGACCAGGAGATCTTGCGTACAATGATGACTTACATCAAGCAGGTTTATGCATTGCTGAGCAGTGGTGGCGCACGCCTTTCATCCCACCACTCAGGAGGCAGAGGCGGGTGGAGCTCTGAGTTCATAGCCAGTCTGGTCTACAGTGTGAGTTGTAGGACAGTCAGGGCTACACAGAGAAACCCTGTCTTGAAAAAAAACAGATAAATAAAAGTATATCATATATACTATCTGAGGGGGAAGAGCCAGGTCAGGCAGTGCTGGTGCAGAGAGCCCAGGCTGCCTCAGCTACAGCTGCCTAAGGGCGGATGACCACAGCCTGTGGGGAGGAGCTGGGTCCCCAGAAGCCACAACATTGACTCTAGACCAACCTTGCCAAGTCAGCTCCTGGACAAGGACCCAGAACTAACAGTCCCTTTGTTCTCTCATGGGAGCCCCCGAGAAGGCCTGATGGGTCTGGCTCCCCTCGGGCAGGCCCCTCTGGTTCACTGATTCTCTACTGCCAGGGGGAGATCCCATCTGGGGTGTCAGTTTGTAACAAATGCAATGGGTTTATGACTTGGTGCGTGCAGGGCCGACAAAGCACAGCCAACACACACGAGAGCAAGGAAGGGTTTTTCTTGTGTATAGGAGGCCACCAGAGGAAGGCAGTTTCCAAGAATGGCACACTCTTGAAATAGAAAACTGAGGAATTTATCTGGGGTGCGTACATGTATGGATTCATGTGTGGAAGGCACTTAGGGATGGGCACATTCCTGAGCATGCCTAGTGTTCTCGTGAAAACAGTTCAAGAAGAAAAGATCACAAAATGCCTTTAAAACACCAGAACGCAGCAGGAGGGCAAATCTGTGGGTGCATTCATGCTGCAAAGTCTCCGGCTTGACAGGAGCCGGGGCTTGCTGCTCACTGCTGGCTTAGAGCATCAGGTGGCAACGCTGTGTGGCTGGGGCAGAGGAGGCAAGGGTGGATCCACCTAGACTTCCAGAAGGAGGTCATCAGAGGCTCCTGAGGAAAACCCCTTCTCCTCAGGTCCTCAGCCACCCCACCCCCACCCCAAGCTCTACCGTTTAAGAACTCAAGTCACAGCCGGGTGGTGTATGCCTGTAATCCCAGCACTCTGGGAGGCAGAGGCAGGCAGATTTCTGAGTTCGAGGCCAGCCTGGTCTACAGAGTGAGTTCCAGGACAGCCAGGGCTATACAGAGAAACCCTGTCTCGAAACAAATTCAAAAACCCAAAAAATAAAATAAAATAAAATAAAATAAAATAAAATAAAATAAAATAAAAAAAGAACTCAAGCCACTTCTAGAGTGAATGCCAGGTTTGCTGGCTTTGCAAGGCTGTCCTGTTTATTTCTAACCTGCTCAGATTCCATGTGATTCATGAAAACAAACGCCAAACGGCCTGTGGGCCGTTTATGTGAGGACTGAGAACACTGTGGAAGACTCAGAGCAGGTCTGACTGCCGATTTCTGTGCTTTAGCAGCTACTGACAAACGTTCAGTCAGTGCAGTATTCCTGTTCCTCTAAATCACCACAGCCAAGTAAGCAAGTTGACCGGATCGTTCCCATTGGCCAGTGCTAACCAGCTGGTTCTGCCTCAGTCTCCCTCACATTCGACTTTGCTTCTCCTGAGCACTCAGGCTGGCCTAGAGCTTTTTCTATTCTGTTTCTCAGAATGACCTTAGGCTTATCTGACCTCCTGATGCCGCCATTAAGCTAAGCACTCCCTCAGCCAAGTTTCTACCCTCGTTCTTGTTTCTGTCACTTGATCTAACCCTAGTGCATCCCCTTGGCCCTGTCTGGTGTGCAGGGATCCTACTCTGCCTGGGGTCTGTGACTGTGGAACGGATTTCTCTCCTGCCCTGTGTCTGCCAGGTGTTGCCACGCCACGCCCAGCACCCGACTCCCTAGTGCATTGCAGCTCTCGAGGGAGGAGGTAGACAAGGACAGCAGCTGGGCCAAGTGTCTAGCTCTCCTCTGCAAAGCCTTGATGAGGAGAGAGGAAATTAAGACTGGGGGTGGTGGGGGCGGAGAGATGGCTCAGTGGTTAAGAGCACTGACTGCCCTTCCGATGGTCCTCAGTTCAAATCTCAGCAACCACATGGTGGCTCACAACCATCCATAATGAGAACTGACTCCCTCTTCTGGGGTGTCTGAAGACAGCTGCAGTGTACTTACATATAATAGATGAATCTTTAAAAAAAAAAAAAAGACTGTGAGGAAGTCTTCGTGTGTAGGAATAGCCTCTGGAGAAGGGCCAGTGATGGAGATGCTTGGGTAGGGAGACTTCTGACAGCAGTGACCCAAGTCACAGGTGGCAGTCTAGAGGAGCCTCCTAAGGGCACAGATGAGGGACTGTTAGTACAAAATGTTACTAGGGCTAGAGAGGGGACTCAGAGGGTGGAGCACTGACACCGTGCACAAAGCCCTCGGCTGGCTTCCTAAAATGTATCAGTCCTCAAAAAATATTTTTTTTTAAAAAAATGAATAAACCAGTGAGGATGGGAGTAGGGCGCCCGGTTGGCGGCCTCTCTAACAGTTCTGAGAACACTCGGCCATGGTGTGTGTGCCTGTCATCTCAGCACATGCTTACTAGAGGCCAAAGGGTCAGAGCGTCACACTAACCCTCTACTACAGGCCAGGGGACTGTAGGAAAGTAGGGGACCCCAAGCTGACTCTCACTTGCTACTGATTCAGATGCCATGTTGGTGTGGACTCCACTTTGATCTGTGAGGACCGAACTCTCTCTCCTTACACTTGTGTCCAGTCAGTTTGTCTAAACCTGCTGTCCTGCACTCCCTCCCTCCATCTCTGGAGAGCTCTGTGAATGTCCCCCTCTCCTCTCCACTGTTTTCAGGTCTTTCCCATCCTGCCTCCAGCATCTGCATCCCAGGGTGCTTCAGGCATCCAGCAAAGAGATTCAAAGGGCACAGGGCAGAAGACCAGCCAAAGGTCAAACTCACCTCCATGAAGCCTTGATGAAGACAAAGTTAGCCACACAGAAGAACTCTCCTTGCTTGGGGAGCCCCGTACAGTGAAAGCCAGGGTTAGAATGAATGAAGAGCAGTCAGCCTTCCTGGGTCAGGGGTGTGAAATGGCCAGCAGGGTGGACATGGAGCTCAGCTGGCGGATCCCAGCGCCAAGTATATTAAGTGAGGGGTCTGTATCTGCAAATGCACCCCTTGCAAAGGTAGAGAAGGTCAAGGCCATTACAGGCCACAAGAGCCTCAGCCTCAAAAGCACCTAAGGGGGAGGGGGCGGACAACAAGGTCCTAGCGATCCTGGCTATGCTTCCCCACACTCTGACGGAGCCGGCAGACCTGCTCCCTCCTGTGCCCGGAACATGCTAGCACTGGCTCCATGCCCTGCCCATACTTAGCACTGAGTACGGAGCAGAAGACGGAGATGTCTGACACTACTCCCCTAGCTGTGACTCCAGGTAAGGGCATCCTGGCTGCAGATGAGTCCACTGGAAGCATTGCCAAGCACCTGCAGCCCACTGGCACAGAGAACACTGAGAACAGGCACGTCTACCACCAGCTGCTGCTGACTGCTGATGGCCCTGCAAATCCCTACCATGCCCGGCTACCATCACTTTTCATTGTTAACTGACGATCTAGGGTCATTTGGAAAGAGGAAACACCAACTGCAGAATGATCTAGATCAAACTGGCCTGTGACCATCCCTGAGACTTTCTTAGCTCATGACTGATGTGGGAAGGCCCAGCCCATGTGGCGCACTGACCCTGGCCGCTGGGCCTGGGCTCTGTGTAAGAAGCCCAGCTGAGT
Source organism: Apodemus agrarius (assembly GCA_964023405.1). NCBI lineage: Eukaryota > Metazoa > Chordata > Mammalia > Rodentia > Muridae > Apodemus > Apodemus agrarius. Next base: position 37,187,791 of record OZ030028.1, read on the forward strand.
GATAGCAGGCCAGGGTATAGCAAGCAGCACTCTGCTTCAGTTCCTGCCCCGGTGACCCTCAGTGTCAGACTGCAATCTGCAAGTGTCAGCTAAATGAGCCCCCTTCTCCCCGAGTTGCTTTTGGTCAGAGTTTCATCACAGCAGCAGAAAGCAGACTAGCACGGATGCTTCAGTCACCATGAGGACGCTCTAGCAGCTACAGAGGACCACAGCTCACCTCAGAGAAGCCCGGATGATGGCAGAAAATTAAAAATGCAGAAGGAATCTTCCTGGTTAGGGACCCACAAAAGGGTTTGGAGGGAAATGACCACTGGGGTTGGAGGTCCTCTGACCTGAAGGATCCTTGAAGGATCACTGGCAGCCTCCTGGGAGAAGAGAAAGGACTGGCACTAAGAAAGGATGGCCTGAGGCTGAGAGGGAGCTCAGTAGTTAAGATCACTGGTTCCTCTCCCTGAGGACCAAGGTTCAATTCCCAGCACCCAAATGGCGGCTTACAAGTGCCCGTAACTCCATTTCCGGGGGACCCAACATGCTCTTCTGGCATTCACAGATGCCAACATGCATGTGGTACACAGATATACATGTAGGCAAACATCCATGCATATAAAATAAAATGTAAAAAGTATAAAATGATATGTGTGTGTACATGAACTATATGCATGTATGTGTATCATGCATATAACTATAAACCCCTCCACATATGTTCCACTGAGTGGGGGAGTGCCCGTCAAGCAGCCCCTCATTTGCTGGCTGTCCTGCTCTCATATCAGCCCTGCTGCTGCAGAGGACGATACGATCATGTCTGACGACCTGTTCCACCTGTAACTGCTCTAAGACAGGCTTCAGTGGCCTCGGAAAGCATCACTCTTGAGCAAGACAGAGCTAGTAAAGTCTAGATGACCCTGCAGCCATCTCCCGTCTTGTGATGGCCACATACAAACGCTTTTCCTCACATGGGGAGGCCTTTGTCATTACAAATGGCAAACTCACGGTTGTCCTACTTCTACTCCTGAGTGATGGGATGTTACATAGCATGTCCTCCTGGGTAAGTGGGCTGACTACTGGATAACTGGGTTAACTGGGTTCTTATGCGGAACAGGAAGACCCAAGCTGGGATAACCAAAATGCCCACTGAATTCCGATCTTCTAGGTGCTGGAACTAAGGCCATGTGGCATCATGCCAGACTTTGTTTTATTGGAGATAGAATCTTGCATTGCAACTCAGGCTCATCTGGAACCCACAATTTTCAAGCTCTAAGACCTGTGCAGGGCTTTGGGGTGGTTAGTGCCACACCTGCCTCAATCTCTGCCTTAGGTTGTTTTGACATTATCTAGAAATTGAAGGTTTGGGGCAGATTTCCCACTATCACAGTAGAAGATTCATTAAGACAGTAAAGCTCTCCACCACAGACATGACTTTCACTCACTAGAGGCACACTGGAAACAGAAGTAGGTTAATCTTTGTGAATTTGAGGCCACCTTATATGTATATGTAGTGAGTTCCAAGTCAGTCACCTGTCTTAAAACGCACGCACACACGCACGCACTCACGCACAGAGTCTTAGGGTTTCTATTCCTGTACAAACATCATGACCAAGAAGCAAGTTGGGGAGGAAAGGGTTTATTCAGATTACACTTCCATGTTGCTGTTGATCACCAAAGGAAGTCAGGACAGGAACTCAAGCAGGTCAGGAAGCAGGAGCTGATACAGAGGCCATGGAGGGATGTTCCTTACTGGCTTGGTCCCCCTGGCTTGCTCAGCTTGCTTTCTTATAGAACCCAAGACTACCAGCCCAGAGATGGCACCACCCACAAAGGGCCCTCCCCCCTTGATCACTAATTGAGAAAATGCCCACAGCTGGATCTCATGGAGGCATTTCCTCACCTGAAGCTCCTTTCTCTGTGATAACTCCAATTTGCGTCAAGCTGACACGTAAAACCAGCCAGTGCACACAGCATTCAATGCTGAGTCTATTCTTTCAACAACTTCTTTATTGAGCTGTCAGACTCACGGTGGTGTTTATCACTCCCTGAGTTACCCATTGTTTTTACCAGGCAAATAGAGACCACTCCTACAACCAAACCTCATCAAATTCTTCCAAATGCCTGAGGCTAAAAGCTCGTCCTTTCCTGGCTTGCTCTTCCCTCAGAAATGTCCACTCAGCCCTTGTACCGGCTCTTCTCTCATTCACACTGTGTTCTTTAGAGCCCAGCACTAGCCCGGAACACACCATTTACCCCAGAGAACCTCACACTGGCGATTCTCCTGCTTCAGCCTCCTGGGTACTAGGATAACGCCCACACCAGGCTCTCTACCTCACCTTTTGTCCCTTGATGCAAACCTCATGCTTCATGATCCTACCCGGCATGCGGCCCCCTCTCTGGGTGAGATCTGTGACTGAGGGACATCTTCCTCGCAAGCCTCCCTCTGCTTCCGTGTGTGCAAGGTCTTCGCCCCCACTCCCACCATCTGCTTCCTAGGTGCACTGCCGGGGGGACGAGGCCGGAGGGAACGGGGCAGAGATGAGCTTGGTCTAACACACTTTGGTGAAGAGTAGAGAGAATTATTAAACAGGAGGAAGCCTTCCTGATGGGGAGACCCTAACTGTGAAAGGGCAGTGAGGAGGAGTGACCACTGATGTGGAAGGCCCTCTGACCTGAATGTAGAGATCTTCCTATTGGCACTGGCAGTAAAGAATTACTTCCTAGGAGCAAAGGCCAGGGATTGCCATTAGGAAAGGACACTATGGCTGAGAATGTACTACAGTTGGTTGTGTGCTTGTTTAGAGTGCTCGACACCCAGAATATTAATCCCTGGAAGCAAGCATGGAGACACAGGCCTGTAATCCCAGCAGACTTGGGGTATCTGGTTCTCTCCTTGTATCCGGTGGGCTCCAGGGGTCAAACACAGGCGAGTGGGCCTGCGGACACGCACCTTAAGCCGAGCCAGTCACCAGCCCGTGGTTCTGCTTTAAACAATGGAAACTATTCCTGGTAGTAATCCTCCTGATAACACCTCATTTCTATCCAAACTTGCTCAAACAGAGATGTATCCAGGAAGGAGAAACCGGGGCTGATCTGGCCCAGGTTGGTTTAGGGTTCATATGCAATAAAGAAAATTGTGTCTTCTGGGTGAACTTTTAGGAAAAGTCCTATTTACCACTCTATGCCGGTGTGTTGAGTGTGCATATGATTAAATGAAGCCTAGGAGTGGAGGAAGCCCTGATCGAGTGATGTCCTGAATACCCTATACTGTAGACACGGGCACGGCCCTATGGGCGCGGCAAGCCTTCCTCCAGGGTCCACGTGCACATGTTGACAGTGTGTGAAGAAAATGTCTATCATAGCTTCTGACCCAGATATGTATGGCCTGAAGACTGCTCATTTACAGATCCCCCCACCCAGCTGTATATAACCTGGCCCCTTTGTTTATTGGATGTAACACCACCCTCACCTTCCTGTTAAACTGTACACAACAACTTCCTTCTTATTCAACTGTTTATCATAAACACACCGAATCTCTGGGGCGCTGTGGTTTTCCGTCAGAGAGCTCAGTCCACCCAGGCCCAGCTTTTCTGTGCATTTGTCTTTTCTTTTTTTCCCCTGTGGCCCAGTCAGGCCCATCCCTGGAGCTGTGCCGGGCACGGCAGGAAGGAGCATACCCAGTAGATAAAAGATTATATGACCCCAAACTGTCGGTCAACATAAGAGACGCACAGCCAGGAACAACTTGTGCCTTTAACTCCAGAACTTAATAGGCAGAGATAGGCTAATCTCTGTGAGTTCGAGGCCTGTGCATAGCATAGCCTGGTCTACATAGCAAGCCAGTGCGGGATGTATAGTGAGACACTGTTAAAAAAAAAAAAAAAAAGGAGGAGGAAGAAGGAAGGAAGGAAGGAAAGAACAGAACCCCCAGTAACTAGCTCTTCTTTTTCCTTAAGCCCATAAAAGGAAGTACCCAATGGCCTTGCATACTCTAACTGCAAAAGCTCTCCACTTGAGCACACTGATCTGTATGACCTCCATGCCTCTGAATAAAGTTACCTTGTCATCTTGCAGTCAGGATGCACTTTTGTAATCCTTTGAATAAGACGCCAACACCAAGAACCAGAAAGCATCTGCTCCAGACAATGGCGCTGAGGCCTGCGGCCCCCTCTCTGGGTGAGATCTGTGACTGTAGAACGTCTTCCTGTCTTCCTCGCAAGCCTCCCTCTGCTCCCCCACTTCCACCATCTGCTTCGTAGGTGCACTGCCGGGGTCTGTGGACGAGGCTGGGAGGGAACGGGGCAGAAGACAAGCCTTGGGCAATGTCCTGTTTCTACACAAACATGTTCGGAGATGCGTCCAGGCTCTAGAAACAGGGACTAGACCAGCTAGCACTGGTTTTAGGTATACACTCAGTAACACAAACTGAGTCCACTGGACAAACTTAAAAGAAAAATGATTTACTACCTTAAACCCATGCATAAGTGAGTGCACAAGATTAGGGTCGGTTGCATTATGGAAAATGGCATGCACAATAGATTAAAAGTTTACATAACCCCAAATCTGTCAATCAAAAAGGGAAGTCCCAGAGAAGCAGCGAGGCCTTAGAGCACTCCAGTCCGAGGCGCCGGCTGCTCTCGGCTGCTCGCATGCCGCCGTCAGAGCTGCACTGTGACTTTGCTTCCCAATGGTTTCTCAGCTGATTTGCAATCTACGCTTTTTTCATTTCTTTGAATAAGATGCCAAGAACCTAGATGTGCCCAGTTTGGAGAGTCACCTCCTCCTGGTGACAGGAGGATGAGGAGTAAGGTCTGGAGGGCAAATGAGACCCAAGGTCAAAAACCTCTAAGAGCATTTTAAAGAACAGGAACGAGTACAGACAGAGGCAGTGGGCAGCGTGTCTCTGTTATCAGTGAAAACTCAAGTTCTCTCACAGCATCTGTTTAGAGCCAGTCACGGGGTAGCACGACTGTCACCCCAGCAGCTGCAGTGGACCACTCCAACTATGGCTGAAGATGTTATACTTGTGACCATGCTAGGCTGCTTTCACTGGCCCAGGAAAGCAGTGCTTCTAAGGAGAACAAGGTAGCGTGAACTCTGATCGAGGTGGTCTAGCACTTGCTAGTCTGTCCAGGTGGACTGCCAGGGCTAGCACTTGCCCTAGCAACCAACCAAGCATGTCTTGTGATTGGTACAAACATAGTCTTTTATAAATGAAACCTTAAGAAACACACCCTCCCTGCTAAGTCGGCAACAGCTTATCTTTTTTTTTTTCTTGTTACAGAGAAGGTCTTGATTTGTACCACAGGCTAGCCTTGACCTCACAATTCTCTTGCCTCAACATTTTAATTGCTGGGATTACAGGGATGCACCATCCCTGTCTTAGTTAGGCTTTTTATTGCTGTGAAAAGACACCATGACCAAGGCAACTCTTAAAAAGGTAAACATTTAGTTGAGGATATCTTAACAGTTTCAGCAGTTTAGCCTATTATCATAGCAGGAAGCGTGGCAGCAGGCAGGCAGGCGTGGCACTGGAGAAGGGGCTGAGAGTTCTACACCTTGATCCACAAGCAATGGAAAGAGCTTGAGCATTTAAGACCTCAAGGCCCACCCCCACAGAGACACACTTCCTCCCACAAGGCCACACCAATACTCCTAATAGTGCCACTCCCTATAGGGATACAGGCAAGCACATTAATCTGTGGGGACCATACCTCTTCACACCACCACAACCCCACACAACTTACTACTATGTCTTAGGATATTTTTGACACATCCTAAAGTTTCCTGGGTTGGGAAAGACTCTTCATTCCTAGGCTTGCTAATTTGGAGGAATACACAGAGTTTTCTAGCAAGAACATGGATTTCATCAACAAGCAAACCAATCCTGTCTAAACTCCCAACAACTTGCTTATTTAACTTTAACACACGAGGTAGTACTTCTCTTCACCTAAGCTACCCAGAGTCAAGTACTGGACAATTAGAACTGCACCTACATTCCTACCCACCAGTTTCCTAGTGCTAAGCAGTGTACTGTTGGGGTTGATCTTATGCACTGTGTATTCAGATACTGAATTCTGGGCCCTGAGATCAGGATGCAGTGTGGACATGGGCATTGTATTGACCAATGTGCTGTAAAGAATGCTCCCAAAGTCTCTCATTGGTAAGGAAAAAGCTAGAACATGTGATTGGGCAGGGGAGACGGGAAGACATAACCTTGGACTGAGTGAGGAGATCTCAGGTACAGATCGTGAACAGAAAAAGGGAAAGGGAAGGAGGAGACGGCCATGGCTTGATGGAACACGCATGTGACCAGGAGACGCTCACCCTGAGGCCCGCACAGAACAGAGCGAGACTCAGATGGCAAGCACGGGGCATTTATCTGGTTATTAGTGGCCCAGCTGGGTGAGGAGAGTTCAGAACTTGACCAGCACAGTGGCGGCAGTTTGTTAATAAAAATCTGATGTCTCCGTGGAGATTCCTTGGAAGTTAAATGGGATAGAGTTTGGCAGAAACCACCCGTAAATTTACTTCTATAGTGTACACTTTCCCTTGGCTCGCTTTTCCAATTAAGGCTCTCCCTCCACGCTCCCTTAATTCTATTGCCCACCTTTTGAGAGCTCAGGCTAGCCTAGAACTTCCTATGTAACCAGGGTAACCTGGAACCCCTGATTCTCTGGCCTCAGCCTCCCATGTGCTGGGATGACAGGTGTGCACTTCTGCTCTGTCTTTCTTCATTCTTGTTACTGTGATTTCCCTACTACCACGGACTTCCCTGTGGTCCCAAGTAAGCCCTCCCTCCTTTAAGGTGTTTCTCATAATGTATTTTTTCCAGAGCACTGAGAACATTACTAATAGAGAAAATTGTATCAGGAGTGGGGCGTTGCTGTGATAAACCTGACAATGTGGTTCTTAGGGTGTTCCAACTTGGTTTGTGGGTAAAACCTGGGAAAGATGCATTTGTGGGCCACAAGAGGCATAAACTATTGCAGGCAGAATTTGCTGGCTATTCTGGTGGCAGTCTTATAAAACAAAAATACAGAGATGCAGACAAGGGAGGAGAAGACGAACTGGAATTGGGACCTGGGCTGGGAGTGTTTGTGTGGTTTTATGGTAAAGAACTCATGTGCAATCTGCTCCTGTCCTGAGAACTTCAGTGCAGGAGAATTTGAAGATGATGGACTAATTTGTTTGGCAGAAGAAATTTCAAGACAGGATATCATCCAGGCTTCAGTATGGGCACTGTTAGTTGCCATTATCCAGGTCTACGGTGAAAGAGATGAGAGAGAGAGCAAATTTGAAAAAGCTAGGTATTTAAAATGTGCTATTGGGCAGGTAAAAGCACCTAACCTTGAGAAACAAAACAAAACAAAACCAACCTGACCTTACAGAAAAAAAAATACCCCAGACTCAAATAGTATGCAATAGCAAAGAGTGTTTATTCTGCAGAGAACCTGCATGCAGGGGTCCACCATACATTTGGGTGGAAGACAGAGGTGTGGATTTTCAGGGTCAACTTAAAGCCTGTAGGGTAGTGCCAGGAGCCATTCTCACAGACTTCAAAACCCCCTCCTTTCAGCCATTTCTAGCCTGCTTCTTCTAGCCTGCTTTTAGAAGGAAAAGTACTAGCTTAAAGATTATCCAAGTAGCTAGATGGTCAGTACATACAGAGCTCACCTGAGTGGGCTAGAACAAACAGAGCTCACCTGTGGTTAGGTTACCATAGCAACTCCTTTCCATTTCACCTCCTCATGATCAATTTCCTCTGCCAAGTTCCTACATCAATCGCCAAGTTTCCCTGAGATTCTGAGAGACAATTCTGAGAAACTGTTCCAGAGAAGTGATGCCAGCCCCCTGAGATTGTTCCCTGAATACAATGACTTCCCCCCTTCACCCCTCCCCTACACCTTGCTTGCTTCCCTTTATATTGCCTTGTGTAAAAAAAAATTTCTGACAGCTTGATCAGAATACTGTCTTGCTGTCTGTCTCTCATGTCTCTTGTCTCTCGCCTTCTCCTAGGTGGTCCAGAGGCCCTGTTGACTGTCCTGTGGGTCGGGACAGGGTAGGAGTGGCTTTTACCTCCCCCCCTTGATTGGTTGGCTCTGTCTCCAGGGTACGGGTGCCTTTGTGATTCAGGGGTCTGGGGTCTGAGAGTGAGCAGACTGAGGGAGTGACCTGAGCATCAGAATCAGCTTTCCTTCCTGACCACGAGGAAATGGAACCAGCGATCCAAAGTTCCTGCTGTCACAGCAAACTGCATCCCACAACTGTGGATCAACAGAAACCGTTGCTGTATTAAATTGGTTTTGTTGTTATTTTGTCATGGAAATGAGAAAATAATAAAATGTGGCATCCTACCTCCAACATGGGCATTCTTAGTATGCTAAGAGTTAAGCGTAGCATACTTTGCTTTGGGTATCTAGAAAAGGCTCTGGCTTGGATGTGTGATAGACAATTAGCCGAATATCTAACTCATCTTGATGAAGAGTTCAAGACATAAAATTAGTTACTCTCACCCTTGCCTATTTTTCCCTGTTTAGTGGGATCCTAATGGTGTGAGGCCTGACGAATGGACAGGACCACTAGGGTTGGATGTCCCCTGACCCACATGGGCTCAGTCAGCACGGTCAGGACAAAACAGCCACCTAAAGCAAAGATGAGGCACTGTCACTCTGACAAAGCATTGATGACAGAAAACTTGTGAGCATTTAGAATGTCGCCAGTGACTCCTCCATTGAATAAGCTATTGAAGTCAAGTATATGCATGCAAGGCTGTGGAGTGCATGCGAACTGCTTAGTTTTTATGACAGCTTGACACAAGCTAGGGTCATTTAGGAAGGACTCTCAGCTGAAAAAAAATGCCTCCATAAGATCTGCCTGTAGGGAAGTCTAGAGTGCAATTTCTTGATTGAATAACTGATGTGGGCGGGCCCAGCTCACACCAGGCGGTGGCACCTTCCCTGGGCAGGTGGGCTTGAGTGTGTAAGGAAGCAGGCTGAGCAAGCCAGGCTGAGCAAGCCAGTGAGCAGCCATGCTCCCACGGGCTTCCACTTCAGTCCCCCCCTGCTGGAGCTACGGCCCTGGCTACCCTCTGCGGTGGACCATTGCCCGGAAGTGTGAGATGAAATAACCCTCTTGCTCCCCGAGTTGCTCTTGTTGATGGTATTTTATCACAGCAAAAGAATCTCTCAACTTAGACATGGCAAGTTTGATTCCCAGCACCCCGATGGCAGCTCACAACTGTCTGTAACTCCAGTTTCAAGGGAGTAGACAGACACCCCAACACCTGCCCTGGGCATGCCCATGGTGCACAGGCTTACATGCAGGAAAAACACTTTTGTGCATAAAATACGTAGTTTAAAACATTAATCACCTTTGTTAAGCATTTTATAAAAACACAGAACACAGACTGATTTTCTTTTCTTTTTTTTTTTTTAAAGAGCAAAAATAAAAATGAGGGGAATGTGAAGGCATGCTTAATGAGAAGGTTCTTAAAGAATGAACAGGGAAGATTCATACATCTCTGAAAAATACTTGTTTAGGTCAAATCCTGATCTCACACGCTGGTAACCCTAACAACTGAGAGGTAGAGATGGGAGAATCAGGACTTCGAGATTCTTTCTGGCTATAGGTCAGCTGGGCTCTACAATACCATGGGTCAAAATGAACCACAAAATGAGCATTCACTCCTGAGTCCTTCTGTCGAGCAGGGAGGGAGACCAGCTTGCACTGCCCCTATCCTAGCGCCCCTGCTCTGAACATTTACATACTGTGCCTACACCCTAGCCGGGGCAGAGGACACCACTACCACGGTTAAAGAGCTGTTCCGGTTGTAACCACTTCAGAAAGTGGCTCTCCTAAGCAAGCTAATACTGGTGAAGTCTAGGACCCCCACAGCCATTCTCACCCAGGTCAAAGGAGGCGGGCATTTGATGCTCAAAGCTTTGAACTAGTACAAACTCAGCGACATAGTTGCATGAGATTTATGTCATTTGTGCACTATTCTTGGGACACTACACATTCTCCTGCAGTCTAAATAATAAAGCCAACTGGTAAGTGGTGCACACCTTTAATCCCAGCACTCAGGAGGCAGAGGCAGGCAAATCTCTGTGAGTTTGAGGCCAACCTGGTCTAAAAATTCAGTTGCAGAAGAGTTAGATCTGTAATACAGGGAAGCCCTGTTTCAAAAAACAAAAAAACAAAAAACAAAAAACCCGAACCAAAAAAATAGCAAACAAACAAATAAAAAAGAGGAGTGTTAGCTTTGGGGAATTGGATCGCCCCCAAACAATGGACAAACCCTTAGGATGACCTTGAACATCGTCTCCTCCTCTTCTTCCTCTTTCTCCTCCTGCCTCGGTCTCCCAAGTGCTGAGATTATGTGTATGTGCCAATACAGTTAGATTCAATTTCCTGAGGACAAAGTCTCACTTTATAGTTCAAGCTGCCCAGAAATCCATAGCAATCCTCCTGCCTGGGACCACAGAATACTAGCCTTAAAGACATATACCACTACATTTGACATACTATTTGTAACTTCAGTTGTTTGGCGTGTTCTAAAGCTTGCAGGTCTGGGAGATACTCTCCCTCCTAAGGGATAGTAAGAGCGCTATCTTCCAGGACATGCCTGGTATGTGATAACCAACCCATCCGGAAACTACCTACTCCCAAATGACCTCATTTAACTCTTACACTCAAACCAATATTTTCCTCCCTAGATTATCCAGTGCCAAGTAACAAACTCTAGAGATGTCCTGTAAAACAGAAAGCAACCTGGATTGTTTTAATTGTCCAAGGCTGTGCAGCTTACCTGTCCCCAGAAATGTCGATAAAGGTTGTGTCTCAGAACTCCCTATCATCTCACTTCTTTTGCGAGCCGAGGTTAGCTTGGAATTTAATATAACTCAGGCTTATTCTCTTGCCTCATCCTCCCGGGCACTGGGGCCTATACCACTCCATGAAGCAGATGCCGTTAAATATGTAGCAGTAATTGAAATATTTTATCCCAGAAGGAAAATGGCTAAAACTCAAGAAGGTCAAATTGGAGGTTACAATGCAGGAAGTGAATAATCCCCGAGTCTCAGGAAGTTCCTGAAACTGAGCAGATGCATACGCTCCCACCCCCACAAGATTCTACACACAGTGACGACTGCTGAGGACACTAGAGCCTGAGGAGCTGTCAGGAAGAGAGACAGCTGTTGAGCTCCAGCTTTCGTGTGTGAATGGGCTTTTAATAATGCAGCTCTCTGAGTTATCCCTGCTTCTGTGAGTAATCCCTCACCCATACTCCTCTAAGTAATTCCAGTAAACTCACTGGTTCACCAAGTTGGACTTAGGTGGTATCATTACTTTGGTTGTGAGGTCCCTACTAGTTGTGTAGCATCTCCCCAGGGAAAGTGTCAAAGCAACATCCATTTTATCCAATCTTAGGGTTTAGTCTTTATCCTGCCCTCTTTTCTGGGTGGGATTTTTGACATTATAACCATCTGCCTTCCAAGTCCCCTTCTGTTACAATCTCATGGATATAAATTCGTTACCATCCACATCTGTAGTCATTTGAGGCTATAAAGGAAATGGGTTTGAAAAGCTTAAGATGAAAAAGAAAGTCAGATGTTTTAACTCCCCCTAAGAAACATAACAAAACCATAAAGGCCCTGGGGCCTTCTCTCTGAACAGAGATCCTAAGGGGAAAGGTAATGAAGGGAAACGACCACTGAGGTCACAGGTCCTCTGGGAGGAATGACGTCAGTCAGCACTGGCAGCCCAGCTCAGACTCCTGAAAGCAAAGATGCATAATTGTCCTTAGAAAACATATGGGGCTGGGGGCTGGAGAGACGACTCAGAGGTTAAAGAGTGCTTGCTGTTCTTCAGGATTTCAGTTCCCAGCACCCACATTAGAAGGCTCACAACTTCCTGGAACTCCTGATCCAGATGACCCAGTATCCTCTTCTGACCTCTGCAAGCACCCACAGACAGACAGACAGACAGACAGACAGACAGACAGACACACACACACACACACACACACACACACAGAAAAAGATACACATACATACATACAGACAGACAGACAGAGACAGACAGAGACAGACAGACAGGCAGACAGAAGACATGAGGGCTGGGGTGTAACTCAGGGTACTGTACTTATCTAGTCTGTCTAAAGCCATTGGTTTGATACCTACATCAACCAAATAAACTACACATGGCCACCCATGCCTGTAATCCCAGCTCCTGGGGAGGCAGAGGATCAGGTCATCCTGTGCTACACTGCAAGGCCGAGGCTAGCCAGGGCTACCTGAGTCCCAGTCTCAGAAAAGTTTAAAGAAAACTCAACAAAACAAAGGGGGTTGCAAAGAGTGCTCAGAGGGCAGTGTCAGAAGCCAGGTCTTCTAACCACTGCTCCCTCTCCCTAGGAGGAGGCCACGCCCCTCAGTCTCTCAAGGCCAGCTAGATAGCTGCTGTGACCTCACAGCTCTTAGAGTTCCTGTCTCTCTAACCCCCCTACAGCGCCAAGCCCAGACACTCTGATGCCCAGACAGACAACCTTGACTTGTAACTTTACTTTTATCTAGTTCCTTCCTGTCTTGTGACTCGCACCACATAGGCTAGGTCAGGTGATGTGGAGCTTATCACCCCCCAAAAACCCTTCAGGGTCCCATCGTGCTATTCCTGGTGGCTCTCTTTCCTTAAATTCTCCCGCTTCAGGCCCCATCATGGCCACCTCTGCTCAGGAGCCTGTAGTTCTCATAAAGCTCTATGAAGGGTGATTCACTTCAGCCTCTGTTTCCTATGACCTTGTCTTTGTCTGTTAGTATATACAGCAGAAAGCTTGTCTCTAGAGTCACTAGGGGAAATTCAAGACTCTCTGAAGAATACCTTTAGAGCCAGACATGGTGGCCATGCACTTGGGAGGGAAAGGCTTCGAGGTGGTCCTTTGCTTCAGGGCTACACGAGTCCTTGCTTCAAAAACCTCTGGAAGCAAGCACTAAGGAAACACTGGCTTGAGTGGGGAAGTTCTGGCTATCCTGGCAATCAGCTGGGCTAACCTCAGGACTTCGAGAATCTGTTGTGTACGGCCTTTAATCACTATGGGGACACCCCAGCAGCTGCAGAAGACCTCCCTGTTCTGTGACCACTCCACACAACCTGCACTAGCCTTGGGAAGTAGCACTCCTAAGCAAGACAGGGCTGATTAAGGTCTGGATGATCCTGCAGCCATTTTTGATCAGGGCAGAGAGGGAAGAAAGCACATCCCCCAGTGATTGGTACAGAGAAAATCTTTCATTTGCATGAAGGACTCTGTTATAACAGCGTTCTTTCCTTCCCACACATGCCAGGCCTATTTATAAGCACTCGTTTCTTTCCTCATATTTATTTATCCACGTATTCAATTCTGATTTTTGAGATAGAGGGCTCAGGTAGCTCATCTCAGGCTGGCCCAAACCTGATCCTCCTGCCTCAGCCTCCTCAGTCTTGGGACCACAGGTGTATGCCACACTGCCCAGTTTTGTTTCGTTTTGTTCGTTTGTTTGATTGTTTTGTTCAGAGATGGGCACCTCACTTTGTAGCTCAGGTTGGCCTACAACTCACAGGCCTCTTCCCCTAGTCTTCTTGGAGTCAGGATTTCAGGGACATGCCACCACCTCTCACACCCTTTCTGTATCTTAGAATATTTTGACACCTTAGAAGAGACTCCCCTGTTCCAGGCTAGCTGTCTTTTGAGGACTTCCAGAGCTCTTTGGGAGGCATGTCTGCCATCTACAAACCAGTCAATCCCATGTCTGCATTCTCATATTCTCTCTCTCTCTCTCTCTCTCTCTCTCTCTCTCTCTCTCTTTTGGTTTTCCAAGACAGGGTTTCTCTGTGTAGTCCTGGCTGTCCTGGAACTCACTCTGTAGACCAGGCTGGCCTCGAACTCAGAAATCCGCCTGCCTCTGCCTCCCAAGTGCTGGGATTACAGGCGTGCGCCACCACGCCCAGCTCATGTCTGCATTCTCAATACCGTCCTTACTAACTCTGACACATATGCCTCTCTTTTTCCTGTCCTAAATCACCAGGCATCCAGACTCCATGAATACGCCTCCAAACAACTGAACCAATATTGCTGGCAATGCCTTAGTCACTCAACCTTGGCTTGCTTTCCCTTCAGAAATGCCAAATGAAAGCTCTCCCTCAGGCACATCTCTCACCGTATTCTTTCTTTTCCTTTCCTTTCTTTAAGAATCTAGCCATAGCTTGGAATCTATGGCGTCCTCCAGACTGAAATGGACTCATGACTCTCCTCACTCGAGGCCTGTGGAGATTATAGTCCCTCACTGCCAAACACAGGTTTTTTTTTTTTCATCCTTTTTTTATCCTCATTCTTATTTACTGCCGCTGGATCCAAATCTCGTGTGTTACCTTAGCCCTGCCTGACAAACCCCATCTCTGGTCCTGTGACCATATAACCAACTTCTTTACAAGATGCAGTCTGGTCCCCATTGGGGCCAATTAGGTCCTGTTGTCAACATTGTCACAACACTCAGGGATTGAGGAGAGGGAAGGGAGAGAAGAGGACAGATGTCCTGAGTGTCTAACTCACCTTGCTGAAAGCTTAATGGACAGAGAAGAGTAAACACTCTGAAGAAATCTCCTTATCAGGGAGAGCCTGATGATGACGGCTTCGGTTGGCTAGTGACATCAAAGGGACGTGACCACTAGGGTTGCAGGTCCTTTATCCAAATGACCTAGTTCAGTATTGCCAACAAAGCATCCACCTAGGGGCAAAGATGGCCGCTTGTCATTAAGAAAGGTTCTTAGTAGCCGGGCGGTGGTGGCGCACGCCTTTAATCCCAGCACTTGGGAGGCAGAGGCAGGCGGATTTCTGAGTTCGAGGCCAGCCTGGTCTACAGAGTGAGTTCCTGGACAGCCAGGACTACACAGAGAAACCCTGTCTCGAAAAACCAAAAAAACAAAACAAAACAAAACAAAACAAAGAAAGGTTCTTAGTGACAGATAACATGTAATGGGTATCACACAAGCCATCTCCTGATATGATTAAGACATTTTAAATTAAGTATTTATAAGACTGCAGAGTGGATAGTAGGATTTCTGGTTTACCCAATACAGGTCATGTACATTGCTCGTAATGATTGTAGGGGCACGCATTTGTTCATCTGCGGCCGATGGAAAGACTGAAAAGGCTTGAGAAAGGCAGATAAAAAATGAAGAAGTGTGTTAGGGATGTAGTTGAATTGGGAGAATGGTTACCTGGAACGCACAAATCCCTGGGTTCCATCCCTGACACCACAGAAATCAGGCATAGCGGTGCAGTCTTCACTGGGGAGGTAAAGACAAGAGCATCAAAAGTTATCCTCGGCACAGCGAGAGCTGATGTTCGGCCACCGGAAACTCTGAGACAAAATGTGGACAAAGATGCCCAGGGAGCATCTTGTCTCTGTTGTTGGAGAAAACGTGCGGCTGCCTGAACAATACTTCTCAACAATCGTTCGTGGTATCAAATGCCTGTAATCCCAGCGTTTAGGAGACAGAGTGAAGAGAAGCAGGAGAGTTCAACGACTTCCTCAGTTATGGGCCAGCTTGGGCTACAAGAGACCCTATAACAAAAGATGAACCAACCAAAAACAACTTAAAAGACAAACGAACAATAACAACAAAACACCTTAGTGTTTCTGAGTGGAGACTGCCCGCCTGGCTATGAGGGTGTGTCCAACAGTTTACAATTACTGAGTGAACACTCCAGCGTCTTTGGAGGGTCACCATAACCTTGCTGAAGGGAGATCCAGACAGCCCGCATCAGCCCGGGATAGCAGCACTCCTAAGCAAGACAAAGTAGTGACCTACAGGCTTTTTCGTTCAGGGGGAACAGTTGATCCCGATAAGCCAGTGGGAGACCCAGGATTGAAAGTTACAATCCTTCATTTGCATGAAGAACTTTGTAACGATCCGTGTAATGCTCTTGGTCCACCTCCCATCTATCCCATAAAGCTCCCCGGGTTTTTGTTTTTGTTTTGTTTTAGACAAAATTCCATGTAGCACAATCTGTCCCCAAATTGGCGTTGTGGCCAAGAATCACCATAAACTCCTAACTAGTCCCCCTGCCTTTATCCCCAAGTGCCACAGGTGTGGGCCAGCACAGTAGGCTTGGCTCACTTTCTGAGAACCAGGACTTGGTGTTGCAAAATTGGGCCCAGATAAAATCTCCTTCCAAATCATTTTGTGTTTGCCTGCTTTTTGTTTTCCTAAGTAGAGAAGGCTGAGCTTGCGAGTCACAGAGTAGACAGCATGGTTATGTCCTGGAGCAGCAGGGCCTTGGTTCTCCACGTTTTGAGGTAGGAACCCTTCGACACATGGCCATACTTCAAGCAACACTAGAAGAATCACTTCTCCCTGTTCACTGTTTATATTCTCTTTTCCTTGCTTACTCTTCCTCCTCTTCTTCCATTTCTCTTTTTAATAAAAATAAAATAAAATTGGCTTTTGGAGACAGGATGTTTCCCAGAACTCACCCAGGCTGGCACCAAACTACGGAGCCCATTTTCATGGCCTTCAACTCATTCTCTTCCTTATAAATGCTGGGCAAAGGCCACCACATCAGGCTCTTAATTTAAAATTTTTGAATATATATACTACATAGACGTATATGGAGCGCTACAGAACCCAGGACGACACCCGGCCGATAATGCTTACTTCTGGGCAGGGCAGAAGGCCAGGCTGAGCATCATAATCCACAGAGGAGGGTAGATTTTCTTCAGCACAGCCCGGAAGGGCGGCAGGAGCTGAGGCCTACATTCATCACGGCTAGTGGCCACCTCAAGAAAAACCCATGCCTGTAATCCCAGCACTTGGGAGGCAGAGGCAGGTGGATTTCTGAGTTGGAGGCCAGCCTGGTCTACAGAGTGAGTTCCAGGGCAGCTGGGGCTACACAGAGAAACCCTGTCTCGAAAAAACCAAATCAAAAAAAAAAAAAGAAGAAGAAGAAGAGAAGAGAAGAGAAGAGAAGAGAAGAGAAGAGAAGAGAAAAGAAAAGAAAAGAAAAGAAAAGAAAAGAAAAGAAAAGAAAAGAAAAGAAAAGAAAAGAAAAGAAAAGAAAAGAAGCCGGGCGGTGGTGGCGCACGCCTTTAGTCCCAGCACTTGGGAGGCAGAGGCAGGCAGATTTCTGAGTTCGAGGCCAGCCTGGTCTACCGAGTGAGTTTCAGGACAGCCAGGGCTACACAGAGAAACCCTGTCTCGAAAAAAACCAAAAAAAAAAAAAAAAAAAAAAGAAAAAGAAAAAGAAAAGAAAAGAAAAAAAGAAAGGAAAGGAAAGGAAAAGAAAAACCCACAAGAAAACTATACCCCCAAGTATTGGCCTACACCACTCCAGCCCAAACCCACTCACCCACCACCCCCGTGCTGAGCCTGCAGCAAAACTGCCACGTGCAAACGTGGCTGTGGTGGAGTTTCCGCTGGTCGAAAAGCTACTTCCGGTTATGGCGTCCATCTCTGAGTAGAGGTGTCGAGTGGGGACACGCTGCCCCTGGCGTGGCCACTATACTAGATCTAGGAACGCGGAGGAGGAGGATGCTTCAGTTCCTGACCTCGTTCCCAGGTTCCCTACCCCTGACCTCTGCTGCCCCCCTGATTATTAACAGAAGAACCACATCTGACAGCACACTCCTGTGAAAGAGAACGGGATGCGAAGGGAGAAGATGCTTTCTGAAAAATGACAGCAGTGCATTATTAGTTATAACCACGTTGTGCAAGAAAGCCAAGATAAATAAAGTATCAGAGCCCAGCCAAGAAAAGACAGGTGTTCAGTAACAGGGAGAGAAAGCCTCGGGTAGATATGTCAGTTTACTTAAGGATCCTGTAATTTAGGCATCCAGGATCCTCTTTATAAATTAAGATGTTATGTATAATATAGAATAAAACATTAGGAAATGACTGAGCCGGCACCAGTAGGGGACAGACTGTTAAAAGCAGTACTTGAATAATTGCACAAATAAAATTCATCTATAAAGATGAAAGATTAGAGGATCATGGGACTATGAGCATAAAGTAAAGCTTCCCCAGGGGATTCTTTCCTTTTACCCAGGGTTCCCAGAGAACCCAATAGAGAACTTTAGAAGTGTAATAGTAGGCTGAAGAGATGGCTCAGGGTGTAAAGGTGCTTGCCACCAAGACTGATGATCCCCAGAATTCATGTGGTGGAAGGACAGAACCGGATTCAGAAAATTGTCCTAACTTCCGTGTGAACCTCCCCACAGATACACTAACTAAAGATAAGGAAATAAGTGCAAACGAACAATTTTCAAAGCATAACATTTCTTTTTTTTTCTTTTCTTTTTCTTTATTCTTTTTCCAAACAGTCTTGCTTCATGAAGGCCTAAAACTTGCTGTGATCCTTGCCGCCAATGGGATATTGACTTGACTTAATTTGCTTAATATAATAATCTCAAGTCGTGTCATTTTCCTATGAATGACACTTTTTTTCCCCCTCTGAGACTGTCACATATAGAGCAATCTGGCCTTGATCTTGCTAGATATCCGGGGATGACAGTGAGCTTTTGATTCTTTGGACTCTGTTTTCTGAGTATCAAGATCACAGGCATATTCTGCTACACCAGGTTTAAGTGTTCATGAGGTGCTGAGAATTGAACTCAGGACTTCTTACAAGGGTAAAAACTGCTAACAACTGAACTACATCTTCTATTCCCTCAGTGGTTTTAATTAGTAGTCCCTCAGTGAAGTTTTAATTAGTTGTCTTCTGATGGCCAATAAAGTTGAACTTTTCTTTCTGTTTACTAGTCATTTGTACTTTATATTTTGAGTACTCGATGTTTGATTTCATGCAATCTGATTTTTCAGTTGTTGGCATAATGAGTGGATAGAACCCTTCTCAGAAAGTTCTTGCCTGTGCATATGTTTTGAAGTCTCCTCCCCCACCCCAACAAACTGTCTCCTATAATAATTTCAGGGTTTAAGTGATACATTTGTGTATTAGGGTTCTCTAGAGTCACAGAACTTATGGAATGCCTCTCTATATTGAGGGAATTTATCATGATGACTTACAGTCTGCACTCCAACTAACCCAACAATGGTCAGCCATGAGTGGGAAGTCCAAGAATCTAGTAGTTTCTCAGTCCCACGAGGCTTGGTGTTTCAGCTGGTCTTCTGTAGAAGTAAATTCCAACAGATGTGCTGGCCAGTAAGTGCAAGCAGGTGAAGAAGAGCGAATCTTACTTCTTCCAATGTCCTTGTGTCGGCCTCCGGCAGAAGGTGTAGCCCAGATCAAAGGTGTGTGCCAACAGGCCTGCATCTGGGACTTGCTATGTCTCAGGCTGACCTTGAACTCAAAGATCTCCTTGGGCTGGAGAGATGGCTCAGTGGCTAAGAGCACTGACTGCTCTTCCTGAGGTCTGGAGTTCAATTCCCAGCAACCACATGGTGGCTCACAACCATCTGTAATGGGATCTGATGCCCTCTTCTGGAGTGTCTGAGGACAGAGACAGTGTACTCATATACATAAAATAAATAAATCAATCTTAAAAAAAAAAATCTCCTTGCCTCAATCTCCTGGGATTAGAGGTGTGTACTACCTTGCCTGGGCCTAAGCTTTTCATGGCCACTATGCCTCAAGATCTCTATGCCAAGATCCAGGTCAGAAACTTGTGTCTTCCAACCTCAAGATCTGGGTTACAGGTGAGCTCTCCAATTCTGGATTGTAGTTCATTCCCGATATAGCCAAGTTGACAACCAGGAATAGCCATTACAAGTATTTTTTCCCTCTTTTTAAAATCTATTTTGAGTTGATTTCCCTACAGGGTGAAAGAAAGGGATCTACTTTTCTTTTTCTGCTTCAACCAGTTTTCCCAGTACCATGTTGAAAGAGACAGAGCTAGGAGAGTCAAGACTTCAAGACTGTCCAGGGTTATCTAGAAACTTTGTGGGTAGCTTGGACTACATGAAACTCTGTCTAAAAAAGAAAAAAATAAAATAAACAAAATCAAGACAAGATAAAACAATAAAACCCATCCACATAACACTAATACTTCAAAATAAAAGAGCAAAGAACATGAAAAAATTCCAAAACTAAGAATATACCAATAGCCCCATACACCAAGTTAATCAAGGATGTTGAATGTTTCTTGTGTCTTTACTACAAATTATGTAGTGAATAAACATACTACCACAGGCTGAGCCATTATAACAATAAGAAGTTTATTTTAGTTCACAATTAACATTTAAATTAGAGAACTACATCTGGGACCCTCCTGCTGGCAGAGTCTCATGGCTGTATAGGCCGTCATAACAGTGAGAGACAGGAATGTGAGAGAGACAGTTGAACTGGCTTTTACAATAATCTCCTGAAATAACCAATCAATCCAAAAATCCATTAGTCCATTAATTGCATAAGTGGTTTAATCCACTCATGAGGGCAGATAATTAATCTCCTCTTAAATGTCCCACCAGTTCTCATCTCTTTATCTCATAAGAAGGATTAAATTTCAAAAAAAGAAGAAGAAGAAGAAGAAGAAGAAGAAGAAGAAGAAGAAGAAGAAGAAGAAGGATTAAATTTCGACATGGGTTTCGCAAGCGGAAGACAGCACTCAGATGGTATCACTTCCTTTTATTATAGAATTGATGATCACAGATAGAGCTGGATTTCAAACGCACGTCTTTCAGAAATCACTCCCCTTCCCCCCTCTCAAGAGAAGTACTCAGAAGAGTGGCAGTGTAGTCCAGTGGGAAGAGTGCATGAAACCCTGGGTTCAATCTTTGACACTACCATAAAATCGGGCTTGTTGGTAGAGCCTTGTAATCTCAGTGCTTGGGACAGCGTAGAGACAGAGATCTCAGAAGTTCAAAGGTCACCTTTAACTACATACTGAGAATACACTGAATCGGTCTCATCAGGAAAAAATAGACATTTTTTTTCTCTTATTATGTGTGTGTATATGTGTGTATGGGTGTGCATGTGTATGTGCGTGTGTATAGAACAGAAGACACCACTGGGTATTGTTACCCATACACCATACACCGTATGCTTTGTTTTGTTTTAAGTCACACTGTGTTGGTGTGCACAGGCACATGCCACAGTGCATGTGTGGAGGTGAGAGGACAATGTGTTTGAGTCAGTTCTTTCTCTCCACCATGCAGGCCTCGGGGATTGAACTCACGATATCAGGCTTGGCAGCAGGCACTTTCACCTGCTGAGACAGCTCCACTCTGTTTTAGGAGACAGTGTCCCTTGCTGGTCTAGAACTCACCAAGTAAGATATACTCACTGTGAATAGGAATGCATTTCACCACAATGTTGAGGTTACTGGAGTGTTCCACCATGCCAAGCTTTAGAAAGAAAGAAAGAAAGAAAGAAAGAAAGAAAGAAAGAAAGAAAGAAAGAAAGAACGAACGAAAGAAAGAAAGAAAGAAATGGTTCTGGGACCTTCAAACTTGGATCCTTGGGTATCAAACTCAGGTCTTTGTGCATGCCAGGCAAAAAAACAAAAACAAAAACAAAAACAAAAACAAAAACAAACCCTTTTCCAATCGAGTCATCTACCTAGCCTGGTAATCAGTCTTTTAAAGTCAGGAGCCAGCTGGGCATGCTGGTACTCCCCCATAATCCCAGCATTCAGGGAGCTTTGGTGTGAGGATTGAAAGTTCCAGATCCTTCTGGGTTACATACTGTGTTTTGGGCAAATGTGGAATATATAGAAATCATTTCTCAATTATGATGATGATAATGAAGATGAAGATGATGATGGTGGTGGTGGTGGTGATGATAATGATTCCGGTGCTAAGCGGGGGCAGAGCTCAGTGGTAGAGTTTGTAGAGTTTTGGGCTTAGTCCTTAGCGTTGCTTAAAATAAAGTAAGAAGCTAGGCATGGCAGGGGTGCATTTCTGTAATCATAGCAACTGAGAGGCAAAAGCAGGAAGATCGGGAGTTCAAGGCCAGTCCGGGCTCCACTGGACGTTCAAGATGTGCCGCAGTTACATGAGACTTTGTCTCAAAGAAAAAAACTTCAAATAATATTAAAAGTCACAATAAGGTCAGAATCATTTCCGTGTGTATTTTAGCATTCTAGTATGACTATATGTGCACAAATAACATACATTTTTGCATGTGTAAAAAAATTGCATATGTGATGCCACGCTGTTCTCTGAAGCTAATTTTGGACTCAAGCTGCTTGGATTTCAGCTCAGTCTGCTGAGGAGCTGTCTCTCTGCAGGGTGAGGAGAATGTCTAAAATTACCCGCGATAGCGCCACATTTCTCTGAATACACTAAATTCACTTGACAAGGGTGAATTATATGATTTGTATAGCTTAACAATGCTATTATAAAACAGAAACAGGAGTTTGGATCCCCAGAACCCACATAGATGCTGAGTGCTCATGGTGACCCACCGCTAATCTCAGCCCCGAAAGGCAGAGATGGGATTCCCAGAGCAGGCTTAGGAGTTCGAAATGCTCCAGGTTTGATTGACAGCCCTTGCTCCGGTGAGTAAGAGGAAGGGAAACCACGAATGATTCCCACATCCTCTTCAGGTCTTCACAGGCATGTGTACACATGTGCACCTTCCTCCCTGAATAGGCATAACACGTAAGTGCACAACACACACACACACACAGACCACAAAAATAGGAAAAAAAATGTATCAATACCAATGGACAGTGATATGTGGGAAAAAAATCCTAATTGTACAATGTGTAAGTCCTATGCCCCTGGGCTAAGAGTTTCAAAAGCTTCCTGTGCCCCTTTGTTCTTGTCTGTAAAATAAGATCAGCACAGTGCCGGTCGTTATGTGGGAGTATGGAGTCAAAACACTTAGGTACGGAGAAGGGCTGTCACGGCAGTGCTCAGTACACAGGAGCAATGACTAGGCCTACAGTGTGACTTAGCACCTTCACAAGGACGACTCGATGTCTCTGATGATCCACCTGAACTACTGTGATGGCTGTGCTTGGTTGTCAGCTTGACTATATCTGGAATGAACTGCAATCCAGAATTTACAAAGATCTTATGAAAAGGTAGAGAAAGGTTTAGGTCCTGACCTGGTGACACATACCTTTAACCCCAGCACTCAGGAGACAGAGGCATTTCAGAGCTCTGAGTGCAAGGTCAGTCTACAGAGCAAGTTCCAGGACAGCTAAGCTTAGGCAGGAAAGGAAATAATCGAAAACCGAAAGCCGATGAGGATGTAATAGAACAAGGGGGCATGTTCCAGCTCCAGAGAGCAGCAGAACTAGGCAGCTGTGGCCATGTGGCTCTGGCTTAGCGTTAAGAAGAAAAGGGGTTACTGTCTCCTCCTGGCTGCTTTCAGATCAAGATGTAGAAGCCTTAGCATCTCCTGCATGTTGCCTGCCTGGATGCTGCCATGCTTCCTGCCATGATGATGACGGACTGAGCCTTTGAAACTGTAAGGCAGACCCAATTAAATAGTTCCCCTTATAAAAGTTGCCTTGGTCTTGGTGTCTCTTCACACCAATGGAAACCCTAATTAAGACACCTGCTTACCAATAGTTGATCAGTAATTTGCTAATTGCTTAGTAATAATCACCTCTATTCACAGTCTTTGTCCATCTTTCTACGTATGGGCGTAGACTAGGTTTCTCTTTCGGCTGTGACAAAATACTTCGACAAAAGCAACTTAGGGGCGAAGGGGGTTTTGTTTGTTTGTTTTTTGTTTTTGTCTGTCTCACTGTACAGTTCCTCATGGCAGTGAAGTCACAACAGTAGAAGTTTTAGATAGCCTGGTCAATTGCATCCACAGCCAAGAAGCAGAGAACAGTTCTAACGAGACGGGTCTGTGGGTAAGGGTGGCTTGTAGCCAGAGCCTGACAGCCTGAGATCAAGCCCCAGGGTTCACATGGTAGAGGTGACAATCAACTCAGAGAGAACTGATCCCTCCAAATTGTCCTCTGACATGCTCTGTGGGCTGCATGCTCACATGCATGCAGGCATGTGCACACACGTGAAATAAATAAAAATGTAATATTTTTTTAAAAAAATTAAAACGAAGCAGAGAGGACTGGGAATCCAGTTCGGCAGCATAGTGTTTATCTAACATGCCTGAGGCCGCAGGTTCCGTCCTTGGCACTGAGAAAAAAAAAAAAAAAAAAAAAAGGATGTGTCCAGGCAGAGAGCAAGGGATGCCTGTACTTAGCTCACTCTCTCTCTCTTCTTCATACAGCCCAGCAATCCAGTCTGCAGTAAATGGTGCTAATCGCAGACTTAAGACACAGTTAATCTATATAATCCCTTAAAGTCAGTCTCAGAGGCTATCCTTAATCCAGAGAAGCCCTTGCAGGTGTGCCTAGAGGTTTAGCTCTTAGGTGAGTCTAGATCCTACCAAGTTGACATTAACCATCACAGATATCGGGCCCTTAACATTGTTATAATACCAATAGTACCAATAATATTGTTACTCAGCACCATCAATGCATACCCTTGGGAACCGGTATTGCTGGGGTATGTTTTGCAACAAGTTCTCTTGTAGCTGACTAGGACCTGCCTACATCTCTGATGTTTTGGGACTGTAGGCATGTGTCAACAGAATTTATACATCTACAGAATTTATATATCTAGAGACAAAGATTCAATAGTGGATACTGAGATGGAAGAATCAGAAACAAAAACCAACAAAAGACAAAAACAAAACACAACACAACAAAAAACAAACAAACCACCACCACCATCAAACAAACCAACTCAAAGACAAAAATAATCCAGAGGAATGTGTTGTCATGGAAACAAAAAGAGAAATATGCTGTATCAATTTTGCAGTGGCCTCATAAAGGTTCAGTTATGGTGATGTGCTATGACTATTTTTTTTTATTAGTATTTACTTTTCGGCTTTTGTATTAGGAAAGCACTTTGGGGACAAGTGTGATCACTCAGTCAATAACAGCTCTTGCCGAACAAACCCCCACGGTGGAAAGAGAACGGACCTGGCCTCCACATCCACACCGTGGCAATCCCCCCACCCACACGCCTCACGCACACCCACAGAAATAACAAGAAGCTAAATTGAAGTTGGAGAGATGGCTCAGTGGTTAAGGATCCCGGCTGCTCTTCCAAAGGACCTGGGTTCTCAGCATCCGCGTGGTAGATCGTAACCGTGTGTGACTCCAGTCCCAGGGGCATCAATGTCCTTTTCTCAGCCCTGTGAGCACCTGGCTCACAAGCATCGGCAACCAGAGATACATACGGGAAAACACGCATACACGTGAAAAACAAACAAACAAACAAACAAACAAAAAACGAAAAACGAAAAAGAACTACACTTTCATGGATTTCCTTACTGGTTTATGTTAACTCGCCGCTCTGGTGATTTCCTTTGGATGGATTCCTGTGTGTGGGTAAAAGTAGAACATGCTAGCTGGGCGGTGGTGGCGCACGCCTCTAATCCCAGCACTTGGGAGGCAGAGGCAGGCAGATTTCTGAGTTCGAGGCCAGCCTGGTCTACAGAGTGAGTTCCAGGACAGTCAGGGCTATACAGAGAAACTCTGTCTCAAAAAACAAAAAAAAAAAAAAAAAGTAGAACATGCTGGTAGTGGAAGCTGCATCTTGTCCTCCAGAAACGCTGTGTTGTTTGCGTGCTTGCTTGAAAGTGGAGACTCTTACTTCTGCCCTCGTTACCGCTGGACATTCCTACTGATGGCGAAACAGTGGTGTGGGCAGCATTTTCTCAGTCCTGCGGCTGGAGCCCAGGACTTTGTATGTGCCAGGCAAGTGCTCTACCACTGAGAAATCTGAGCTACCTCAAGCTTATGTTAATGTTTTCTTGTTTTCCTTGTGTGTGTGTGTGTGTGTGTGTGTGTGTGTTTGGGACATACACACACATGTTCGGTCACCCATGGAGGTGCTTACAGAGGCTAGAAGCTGATTTTAGGATGGATGTCTTCCTCAGTCAACCTGCATCTTCTGTTTTGACACAGGGTCTCTCACTGGACCTTGCCTTTTCAGTGAGCCTGGCAGGCTGCCTATTCTCCAGGCTCTTCTTGTCTCTTCCTTAATAATCCCACATTGGAGTTAGAGCCCTATCACAGCTCGATTCATCTGTAAACTGGACACAACCTTAGAGGCAGTGGGAAGAGGGACTGTCTTAGTCATGGTTTCTTTCTTTCTTTCTTTCTTTCTTTCTTCTCTCTCTCTCTCTCTCTCTCTCTCTCTCTTTCTTCCTTCCTTTCTTTCTTTCTTTTTTTTCCGAGACAGGGTTTCTCTGTGTAGCCCTGGCTGTCCTGGAACTCACTCTGTAGACCAGACTGGCCTCGAACTCAGAAATCTGCCTGCCTCTGCCTCCCAAGTGCTGGGATTACAGGAGTGCGCCACCACCGCCCGGCCTTAGTCATGGTTTCTGTTCGTGCATAAACATTACAATCAAGAAGCAAGTTGGGGGAGAGGGGGAAGGATTTATTCAGTTTACACTTCCACACCGCTGTTCATCAGCAAAGGAAGTCAGGACTGGAACTCAAGCAGGTCAGGAAGCAGGAGCTGATGCAGAGGCCATGGAGGGATGTTTCTTACTGGCTTGCTTCCCCTGGCTTGCCCAGCCTGCTCTCTTATAGAATCCAGGACTACCAGCCCAGGGATGGCACCACCCACAAGGGGTCCTCCCCCCTTGATCACTAATTGAGAAAATGCCCCACAGCTGGATCTCATGGAGGCATTTCCCCCAACTGAAGCTCCTTTCTCTGCTAATTCTAGCCCGTGTCAAGTTGACACACAAAACCAGTCAGTACATGATCCTCAACTGATAAGTCGCTCAGATCGGACTACCATGCTGTGGCCACGTCCGCAAGGCATTCTCTTAATTTCTAATAATCAGAGCTGTGTAAGAACGGTGCTGAAGCTGTCTATGGTGGCATGCATCTTTACTAGCACTCTGGAAGCAGAGGCAGGTTCATCTCTCTGAACTCAAGGCCGCCCTAGTCTACAACTTCAGCTCCAGGGCTGGCCCAGACCACGGAGTGAGACAAAAGTAAAAAGAAATAATTAAAAAATGGTCGCTGACTAAGTCAGAGGGAGTGTACTGGGAGTGTGTCAACGTCACACTAACTAAGAAAATGTCTCCATAAGATCGGGCTGTAGGCAAGCCCAGAGGGTATTTTAATCAGAGATTGATGGGGAGGAGTCCGGCCCATTGTGGGCGGGGCCATCCCTGGGTTGGCGGTCCAGGATTCTACTGGAAGGCAGGCTGAGTAAGCCCTGAGGAGCAAGCCAGAAAGCAGCACCCCTCCATGGCCTCTGCATCAGCTCCTGCCGCCAGGTTCCTGCCCTGTTTGGGTTCCCGTCCTTCGCTGATGAGCAGTGATGTGGAAGTCTAAGCCAAACAAACCGTTTCCTTCCGGACTTGGTCATGACTCATGGTTCATTACGGCCACAGCCAGGGAGCAAGCCAGTAAGCAGCTTTCCTGTATGGTTTCTGTTCAGGCTCCTGCCTCGGCTTCCCTCCATAATGGGCTGCAACCTGTAAAGAAACAAACCCGTTCCTCTCCAAGTTGCTTTCGGTCATGGTATTTGTCAACAACAGAAAAGTAACTGGTACAGCACTCTGCCTGGGTTTCGCATGGGTGCTGGGGATCTGAACTTGGAGACTCTGGTTTGTACAGCTCGCAAGCACGTTATCCCTCCTGCCCCGCCTCGCCCCGCTCCGCAACACCCCCAGGCCCCTCTCGAGACTCCATATCAATGTTTTTAATGTCTACAGACTGTGTCACTGTATGGGTACTCATCATTTAGTCAGACAAATGTATTGTCTTTTTGGCTTTTAAATACAGAACAGCAGAGAGTTTCATGTAGCTCAGGTTGTTCTCTGAATGGATGGTGTAGCCCAGGATGACCTTGAACTCCTGAGGATTGCTTAGCCTTGGTTTGGGAAACATTCCTGAGAAGGGAATTGTTGAGTTATAAGTAGTGGCTTAAAAAAAAAAACAAAAAAACCAAGGGTGCATTCAGCTAAATCACTCTCCAGGAGGGATGCTCTTCCCACATGGGAGAGGCTGTATAAATCAGTGTGACTCTCTAGATGGAACATATGTTAAAATAAAAATGTCCACTCTACCAATTTTGCATACCACACTAAATTTGAGGTCCAGAACAAGACGCTCATGCCAGCTGTATTATCTGCCTTGAGAGCGCCCGTGGATTATTCCCAATAGCACTGCACTGGCTAGCAAAGGCACAGACATTTCCAGAGGATAAAGACGGTAAGCCTTTAAAAGACAATAATACGGGGCTGGAGAGATGGCTCAGCGGTTAAGAGCACTGACTGCTCCTCCGAAGGTCCTGAGTTCAAGTCCCAGCAGCCACATGCTGGCTCATGACTATCTATAATGAGACCTGATGCCCTCTTCTGGTGTGTTTGAAGATAGTTGCAGTGTACTTACATATAATAAATAAATAAATCTTTTTTAAAAAGACAATAATATGGTTATATCTGTACATGTTCGTGTGCATACATATGTGGAGGCCATAGTTTTCTTTGGTTAAAAGTCACTTTTTCTTTACTGCTCGTCATCTTATCTCTTTCAACTTGTGTGTGTATATATTTATGTGTATGTGTATGGATATGTGTGTGTGTGAGGGTGTATGTGTATGTGAGGATGTGTGTATCTGTATATGGATATATGTATGTGTGAGGGTGTGTGTATGTTTATATGTATGTATATGTGTGTGTATGAGGGTTCATGTATGTGTATATGTATGTATTGTGAGGGTGTGTGTATGTGTATAAGTATGTGAGGGTGTATCTGTATATGGATATATGTATGTGTGAGGGTATGTGTATGTTTATATGTATGTGTGTGTATGTATAAGAGTTCATGTATGTGTATATGTGTATATATATGTATATATGAGGGTGTATGTATCTGTATATGGATATATGCATGAGGGTGTATGTTTATATGTATGTATGTGTGTGTGTGTATGTATGAGGGTTTGTATATGTGTAGGTATGTATGAGGGTGTGTTTATGTGTATATGTATGTGAGGGTGTGTCTGTATATGGATATATGTATGTGTGAGGGTATATGTATGTTTATATGTATGTGTGTGTATGTATAAGGGTTCATGTATGTGTATATATGTATATATATGTATGTGTGTGTATATATAAGGATTCATGTATGTGTATATGTGTATATATATGTATGTGTGAGGGTGTATGTATGCGTATATGTATATGTGTGTGAGGGTTTGTGTATCTATATATGGATATATGCATGAGGGTGTATGTTTATATGTATATACGTATGTGTGTGTGTATTATGAGGGTTTGTGTATGTGTATGTATGTATGAGGGTGTGTGTATGTGTATATGTATGTGAGGGTGTGTGTATCTATATATGGTTATATGTATGTGTGAGGGTGTATGTATGTTTATATGTATGTATATGTGTATATATATATACGAGGGTTCATGTATGTGTATATGTGTATTTATATGTATGTGTGAGGGTGTGCGTATGCGTATATGTATATGTGTGTGAGGGTGTGTGTATCTGTATATATGTATGAGGGTGTATGTTTATATGTATGTATGTGTGTGTGTATATGTATGAGGGTTTGTGTGTATGTGTGTGCCCACAGAGGCCAGAAGGAGTTGTTGGATCCCTGGAGATGGATTACAGGTAGTTTTGAGCTGCTAGACAGGGGTGCTGATAACCAGACTCAGGTCCTCTGAAAGAACAAGTGCTCTCAACCACCAGGCCTTCTCTCCAACCTTCTCCATCATATATGTGCATATGTATGTATGTATGTATGTATGTATGTGTGCATGTATGCTTTTGAGACAGGGTTCCTCATTGAAGCTGGAGCTCTCTGGCCAGCAAGCCCCGAGGATCCCCCCCAATCTCTGTCCCTGACAGGCTCTAGCACACATGCACAGTTGTGGCCAATGGCTTTTGCGCGGGTTTCTGGGGATCTGAGTTCAGGTCCTTATGCTTAAGTCAACTCACTCCTGAGTCCCAGTGGATTTTTGAATCTTGACTTCGAGCTAAATGCCATCTAGGGTTGTCTGGAGATGGGTGGGTGGGTTCCAGGAGGTCACAAGGAAAAAAAAAACACGCTGGTTTGAAAACAACCAGAAAGTCTGTCTCAAAACCCCAAGAATTTCCTTTAAATTCTCTCTGGCATTTCCCATTTTGCTGTGGTCTGTGATGGATCAAAACAAGTTTGCTCCGCTCAAGTCAGAACTTGTCGATAAGTTTATTTTTGTTTTGAAACAGGGTACCATTTAATTCAGCCTGCCCTCAAACTCATTGTATTTGAACTCCTCATCTTCTCCCCTCTACCTCTCAAGTGCTCAAATATAGACATTAAAAGATATCACGAATAAACCACTGTGATGGGTGATATTTTTTTCTTTTTAGATAGTTATGATATATACAAAAGAGTATTACTTCTAAATTTAGATCCCTTAGGTGGCTGAATTTTCAAAATTAGCCCACAAAGAGGTTGGGGAGATCGCTCAGTAGTTAACAGCATTCGCTGCTCTTGTAGAGGACCTCGGTTCAACTCTCAGCAGAAATCAACCTTCTGTAACTCCAGTCCCAGGGGATCTGATGCCCTCTTCTGGTCTCCGTAGGCAACAGGCACACATATGAAGGCAGAGTCGATTTCGTATACCAAAATCCATAAAATACTGCTTCTACTTTCCCGGTCTCCCCTCTCCCCCGCGCACCACGTATCTTCCCCTCGGTTTATTTTCTGTGTCCATTTACCCTGCCCTTTTCCCAACATCACTTTTTACCCTCTCTTGGTCTCCCCCCTGGTTTGTTAGGCTTTACCCACACTCAGCTCCCACTTACACCCATTACAGGTTAGGATAACAGCATCTGAGCGAGAAACGTGTATGCGGTCTTTGTCTTTCCGAGTTTGGGTCACCTTGCTTATTATACGTTCCAGAGAAAATCTTGCAGGTGTGAGATTTGAGCGTGTATGATGTCTACAGGAATAATCTGGGATGAGCAGGGGAGGACCAGATACAGTCCACGAGGGTCAAGGAGAAACGGCCTTCCTACACAGCCGGCGCGGATCACTGCTGGTCGTGCTTACTGGGCGCATTGGATCAGCCAATCATTTCCTTTACAGAAAAAAAGGGGCGGGACAGGGATACCCTGCCCCACCCCCCAGAAGCTTCCTGGTCACAGGGGCGGGACTTCCGTTGGCTCTTGGGTTACTTC
Organism: Apodemus agrarius; assembly: GCA_964023405.1. Classification (NCBI taxonomy): domain Eukaryota; kingdom Metazoa; phylum Chordata; class Mammalia; order Rodentia; family Muridae; genus Apodemus; species Apodemus agrarius. Next base: position 37,218,951 of record OZ030028.1, read on the forward strand.
CGGATCGGGGGAGACTCTAGTGGCCCGCAGCGTCAGGGGACAGACAGAGCGAGGTTGCTATCCACGCTCGCGACGGCGATGCTAGGGGGCGGCTCCGTGGATGGCGAGCGCGACACGGACGACGACGCGGCGGGGGCGGTGGCCGCACCTCCAGCCATCGACTTCCCAGCAGAGGTGTCGGATCCCAAGTATGATGGTGAGACCGAGATGGCTCTCGCAGTCCCACGGTTCCCTGTCCACCTGAGTTCCCGCGCGCCAGTGGTCCTCGAGGGCCACCTAAGGCCCTAGGCCGCCTCGGGACTCGAACTCGGGCCCAGAGCTGTAGAGCACCGGGAAGTGGCGGGTGGGCCGTCAAGGGTTAGGTAAATGTTCCAAGAGCGTCTACGATCTGCCCGTTTGTGGGCATTTATATTTCTTGACTTCTGTTCTGCGCCACCTCCCCGAGGCCGCTTTTCACCTCCATGCCCAGACTTGTTCTTCTTCGGTCGCTGAGTGTAATCTTTGTTCACTGCTAGAATGAGACCCGCTTCACGGATTAGATAAGTAATGATTTCTCCTAGGGAGGTGGTATACGAACTTTCAAATTTTCTTGAGGCTTTTGATACATGTAAATCAAATTGTGTAACGCAAGGCGAGTGGTCTTCAAAACAGCGATTCTCTGTAGGTCAACGTTCTAGTATTTTACAGAAAGTGCAGTTGGTTGTTACCAGTTGCTTGAGCCGTTTTAAAAATGAAATTGTGCTCTCGATAGTGAAAACACTGAGTCGTGCTGCACATTTGTAACCCAACCAACCATATGGAAAGTGGAGGCAGGAGGATCAGGACTTGAAGGTCAGCCTGAGCTTCATGTTGAGTTCCAGGGCAGTTTGCAGTACATAAGACTGTGTCTCAAACTAAAAGAAAAGGATAATTATGGTGGAGCAAGGGTTGTAACTCAGTGACAGAGAACGTTTTAGTGAGATTCTGGCCCCCAGAACATACATCCAAGGAGGGTTTAGCTATATACCTTCCCACAGAATGATTATTAAGGTTACACTGAAGCTCGAAATAAGTGTGTCGTCGTGGAGTTAGGGGTGTACACTAAATTCAGTGTTTTCCATTTTCATTCTTAAATCCTGCCTGTAATAACTGACCACAATGAGAAATGAAAACTCGTAATGGTGACTCAGTAGACTTTATAGAGGACGGTTGTAAGATAACTTTTCAAATGGATATGCAGATTTTCCCACACAGCAAACGTCATGTTAACTGTAGCTCATAAGCAAAGAAAGTATGTGTCATAGGAAAGGTCCCAGCTGTAAACACGCAAGTCCATCTTTTCTGTGACGTGCTGATAAGAGTTTCTGCAAACCAAAGATTATTCTGGAAGGGAGTGATGATCTTGGACAAACTTTAAAACGTCTTTCCTCTTCCTGTTAATACTGTTCTGCTTACCTAGTGATGCTTCTTCTAAAGAGATGAAGAATGCCCTCAAACAGTTAATTATTTTTTCTTTTAAACATATAAAGGTCTGTGGAACATTTATTATCACTTTTAATAAGTATAAGGCCAGTAGTTAAGTGACTTTACAGGTGGTCTGAATGCTTTGACGAGATCGGACTGCCAGTTAATGGTTGAGTCTGAAAGTTCAAAGCCTCAATGTAGCACTAGCAATTCATTGTAGGAATTCTACAGCAGATAAGCAGTCTCAAACTAGTTGCTTAAGATGCTTTCTATGGTGTTAGTGAGTCTGCAGTCCAAGTCATTCATTTTCTTTCATTAGTTACCAGTGTTTCAAAAGTATTACCTTGGATTAATCCTTCAACCTGTCTAAAAACAAACCAATAACAATACCTTTTTCTTCTTTTTAAACTCGGGATTGAATGCAGGGTCTTGTGCAAGCAAGTCAAGTGCCCTGCCACAGAGCCCGCAGCCCTCTGTGAACTTTGTATCCTTGAGACAGGGTGTTATTAAGTTGCCCATTGAATTCACTCTGAAGCCCAGTCTGGATTTGAATCTGGATTAGCCTTGAAAGTAGCTAGCACTAAAGGACTAATTCACCAGGCTGAGCCTTTCTCTTACTGAGGGGCTGTTTGGAACATATTTTCCTGAGATTGAATCAGATTATCTGTTTCTTGTATGTTTACCAACATCCTGCTTGGCAAACGGCTAGAACTCAATTCTAGAACTCAATTCGGCTCACACCTGCAGCTGACATCATCCTGCTTTTGAGAACTTGGAGTCATTTTTCTTTTTACTTATGTTTCCTCTTCTTCTTGTAACTGAGACCAGGAAGTTGGAACTTTCTTTAGCCTTTCTTTTCTTTTCTTTTCTTTTCTTTTTTTTTTTTTTGTTTTGTTTTTGTTTTGTTTTGTTTTTTGGATTTAAAATTTTCAAGACAGGGTTTCTCTGTATAGCCCTGGCTGTCCTGGAACTCACTCTGTAGACCAGGCTGGCCTCGAGCTCAGAAATCCGCCTGCCTCTGCCTCCCAAGTGCTGGGATTAAAGGTGTGCGCTACCACCACCTGGCTTCAAAAATATTTTTAATTATGCATATCTGTGTGAATCTCTGTGGGTTTGTGCAGGTCCCTGTAGAGGCTAGAGGCCTGGGGTCCTCGTGGAGCTGCATTTCTGAGTCCCCTGGTGGGGTGCTGGGAACTGAATCTCCGTCCTCTGCAGGGGTGTGCATTCTTAACTGCTGACAAATTTACTAGCCTGAATTGGCCTTTTAAAAGGTGTCAAGGTGTCATCTTCTTAATTAATTTATTTTACAGTATTTTGTTAGCATTAGAGTTTTATGTATCTCAAGTTAGCCTCTAACTTGTTATGTAGCCAAGGATAAACTTAAACTTTATGATCCTCTTGCCTCTCCCGCCCTGCTCTGGAATCACAGGCACTTCTGTTGACTGCCTGGTTTTAGGGGAGTGGAACCCAGGACTTCGTGCACGCTAGGCAATGACTCTACCAACTGAGCCAGATCTGCAGCCATTTCTTTAAAAAAAAAAAAAAAAAAAAAAAATATATATATATATATATATATATGATTTATTATTTTTAAGAAATTCATATTTATACACTGCATTTTGATTGGATTCACTTCCTATTCCTCCATAACTCCCCCAAGATCCACCCCCCACTCGTCACCCCATTTTAACTTCGCATCTTCCTCCTCTTTTTTTTTTTTTAAATTTATTTATTTTATGTATGTAAGGATGCTGTAACTGTCTTCAGACACATCAGAAGAGGGCATCGGGTTTCATTACAGATGGTTGTGAACCACCACGTGGTTGCTGGGATTTGAACTCAGGACCTTTGGAAGAGCACGCGGTGCTCTTAACCGCTGAGCTATCTCTCCAGCCCCAAGTCTTACCTTTATTTTTTTTGTTTGTTTGTTTTTTTCGAGACAGGGTTTCTCTGTATAGCCTTGGCTGTCCTGGAACTCACTCTGTAGACCAGACTGGCCTCAAACTCAGAAATCCGCCTGCCTCTGCCTCCCGAGTGCTGGGATTAAAGGCATGCACTACCACCGCCCGGCTTACTTTTTTTTTTTTTTTTTTTTTTTTTTTTTTGGTTTTTTGAGACAGGGTTTCTCCGTGTAGTCCTGGCTGTCCTGGCACTCACTTTGTAGACCAGGCTGGTCTCGAACTCAGAAATCCGCCTGCCTCTGCCTCCCAAGTGCTGGGATTACAGGCGTGCGCCACCATGCCCGGCCCGGCTTACTTTTTTATAAATGTCTATACATGTGTGTGTGTTTGTGTTCAGATGTGTGTGGCTATGAAAGACCCCAGGATGGGGAACCCCTCACTCTAGTCTTGGGATAAGACGACGCCCCAAAAATTCATGAGAGACCTTTCTTGATGCTAACACACGAGGTTTAATTCAGAAAGCTAATGCATTAGGATCGAGCTCTCTACCCGCACGCACAGGGGCAAAATGAGATCGATCCCCTACAGCTGCAGTCAGGAGTTTTTAAAGAAAAGACTTCAAAAGAAAAGGGGGAGGAGGGGTAGGCAGACTCGGCGGAGGGCTATGGGTTATCTCAGGCAAGCATAGTCTAAACCTTGAACAAGATGCCAGCTGTCTCAGGAGTGGGGAGTGTTCTCAAGGTCCGAGGTCCCTCTGCGCACTGAGGCTGCGAGCAGAAGTAGGGCGTGTCTGCTCTCCCAAGGTCCGCGGTCCCTCTGCGTGGCAGAATAATCAAACCTCTCTGTGCTAGGCTAATTGCTAGGGGGTTAGAAATTTCGAGTTGGGGCTTCTCAGGTACAGATATCAGATGTCTTCCTCAATTGCTGTCTGCTGTCTTCACTGACGTGCGGTCTTTCACAGAACCTGGAACTTGCAGAGCTGACTAGTCCAGTTAGATAGCTTTCTACAGGGATCCCCTACTTCCTATCAGAGGCCCTGGGAGTGCAGGGCGGTGTCGCCATGCCGGCTGGACTTCTCTGTGGGTGCTGGGGATGTCAGCGCGGGGCCTGATGGGCAGGCGGTGTGCACGCTATCCACTGAGCCATCTCCCCAGTCGCAGAAAACCTTTCTTAACCCGACCCACGGTGACCACTCTGACCCGGTTAATCCCCTTGGTTCCATTTTCTGCTTTGTCTTAATTAGAAGCCGCTATGTTGTCATCGCGAGACGCGCCTACTGATAACGTTTTCCCTTTTCTGATTTCTAGAGTCCGACGTCCCGGCAGAGCTCCAGGTGTTGAAGGAGCCCCTGCAGCAGCCCACCTTCCCGTTCCTCGTGGCCAACCAGCTGCTGCTCGTGTCCCTGCTGGAACACTTGAGCCACGTGCATGAGCCCAACCCGCTTCACTCAAAAGAGGTGTTTAAATGTGAGTGAGAGGGAGAAGTGGGCATCGTTAAAGTGCCCGGAGAAAGCGCTTCCTTTACTGCCTGAGTCTGAGAAGCAGCTGGTGCGTGAAAATTTCATGCAAAAGAAGTGTGGGTGATTTCCCATTCCTTAAATTCTTTTCAGTTTCCTTTGTAATTTCTTCTAAGTATAAAACTGCATGTGATTCATAAATTCAAAAATTGTTTTGTGGCACTAATGTGATACTCATGAGACCCTCTTAGGCCTCTGATTGGTGGGCAGCTAAGCCTGGTTCTGGGTTCTCTGTTTTGAAAGTGTTGCGGATTACACTCGGGGCCTCACCTCTCTTAGGAAAGCATTGAGATACATCTTTAGACCTGACCTAGGTTTTTGTCTTTGGAAGCCCAGGCTAGCCTCAGACTCTGTGTATCAGAGGCTGACCTTGAATTCCTCCTGCCTCTACCTCGAGAGTACTGGGGTGCAGCCGGGGTGCTCCGCACCCAGTTGATAAAGTAATCAAGGCAGACATTCTAACCAGTCCTCGGTAGGTTTATGTGCATGCTTTTTGGTTTGATTTTTTTTTCTGGTGGTGCTGGGCATCGGCCCAGGGCTTCACATTTGCCAGGCTTTACCGCAGAGGTCCAGCCTCAGCCCTGCTGGTACTCCTTCTTATCTTACCCTCCCTTCCCCCACCCCTCCCCTGCCCTCTCCCTTCTCCTCCTCTCTTCCTTCTTTCTCCCTTCTCCTTGTCCTTTGCTCTCGCTTCTTTCTTTCCTTTAAAGATAAATTATTTTATGTGTATAGGTTTTTGCCTGCACATATATCTGTGCAACACGTTGGATCTCCTGGAATTACAGATGATTTGTGAGCCTCCTTGGGGGTGCTGGGAATTGAACCCAAGTCCTCTGGAAGAGCAACCAGCACTCTTAACCACTGAGCCAGCTCTACAGCCTTTTTTTCTTTTTTTCTTCATCATCTTTGCCTTCTTCCTCCTCCACCTCTGACTCTTTCTCCTCCACCCCTACCCTCCACGCGACACAGGGCTTCTCTGTGTAGCCCTGGCTGGCTGAAACTCACTATGCAGACCATGATGGCCTCCTGCCTCTGCCTCTTGATGGATGGGGTTAGGGAACTGTACCGCCACACCCTCCTTAGTCTTTCTTTTTGTACCTTTTTCTGACTTTTCCCCGTTTTTTTCCTGTTTTCTCTGTTTCCCTGTTCTCTTTCTCCATCTTGGTTTTTCTCTTCCTCTTCACCCTGTCTGTATTTCTTTATTCATAAATAAGGATCTCTACAGAAACACCTTTATAGAGGCTCCCGGTGTACAGTCTGCATGTCCGTCTACTACATCCCCTCCCTTTTTGAGACAAGGTCTCATTTAGCCCAGGCTAGCCTTAAACTCGCTGGGCAGCTGATAGGCGACCTTGGACTCAGGACCCTTCGAGTGTCCTGCATGCTGGGTCGCAGGTTTGCTCTCTGCCCTGCCCGTTGCCAGTGTTGTAATAATGGCTTTCACGTGTGTTTCCTTATAGTGCTGTGCCAGACGTTCATCAAGATGGGGCTGCTGTCGTCCTTCACTTGCAGCGATGAGTTTAGCTCGCTGAGGCTCCACCACAACAGAGCCATCACTCACTTGATGAGGTCTGCCAGAGAGAGAGTCCGTCAGGTAAGCCCTGCAGCGTGGACTTGGTTTGACAAGTCCATTTGAGTCTTAGAAGAGCCACATGGGGGGGCTGACGGGGCAGCTCGGCGGTTACCAGCACCACATGGGCCCGAGTTTGGTCCCAGCACCTACAGGGTGGCTCCCAGCCATCGTAGCTCTGTGGAGTGACCTCCACGGGCCCCGGGCCCCGAGTGAGGTCGGCACATGCAGGCAAAAACCGTGAGACATGAAATACATGAAGGAAAAAAGAGAAAAGAAAGAAAGAAAAAGAACCCTGTGTTTTCCTGTGTTTTGTGAGGCTTAGTGGCAGGGGATTTGTCTAGTGTGCCTAGAGCTGTAGGCTTTATCCCCAGCACTACAAAAAGAAAAAAAGAAAAAAGAAATAGAAAAAGAGAAATATAATTTTAAAGCATTACTTATTTTAATTATATGAATAGTTCTTAAAAATAGAAACTTGGTCAAGTTGACAACTATTTTTTTTTAAGATTTATTTTATTATTATATCTAAGTACACTGTAGCTGTCTTTAGACACACCAGACAAGAGCATCAGATCTCATTACAGATGGCTGTGAGTCACTATGTGGTTGCTGGGATTTGAACTCAGGACCTTCGGAAGAGCAGTCAGTGCTCTTACCTGCTGAGCCATCTCTTCAGCCCTCAAGTTGACAATATTATTTGTTACTAATATTTACTATGCTATACTATTTTATGGGTGCTTGGGGGGGGGGAGGAAAGAAAATAGGTAAAGTCTAAACCCCCATGAGGCTTATGTTGTGATGCAGGGGCAGGAAACAGTAGAAAGTTAGACCAGACATGAGGCGGCACACAGGTAGTGAAAGGGGATAGGGAATGTTGGGCAGGGCTTGTGACTTCCTGTAACATGGCCACCCGGGCCTCACTGAGAAAGAGTGGACCATGGCTGAGAGAGAGTTAACCCCAGGGGCCTGGAGGTAAAGTGTCCCAGGCAGAGCCAGGGGCTTGGGCGTCACAGTGCCGGTTGCTGAGCCTGTGCTGGTGGTGGGGTGCCGCACAGTTTTGCAAGGCTCGAATTTAGACCGAGCCGGTAAAGGGGAGGAGTAACAGGGTGGGGAGGGCCCTAGGATGTGGATTGCCCCCTCCTCCCGCCTCCCTCATGGAGTCCTCTACAGGGGCCGCAGGCTGGGCAGTCGCAGCTGCACTCTTACCTACCGCTCTTACTTTCCTTCTTGAGAGGCTCACACTGTAGCCCAGGCTGGCCTCAACTCTCTTTACCTCCAGTCTAAGCCTCTTAAGTGCTGGGATAACAAACGTGATCCTGACACAAGCTTAATGAACTTGATTTTATACAGGGGAAACAGGAAACGTTGCAGGATTTGGAGCATACGAACATTTTAACAGGTTCACAGCCGATCCTGTGCTGGGGGGAGGTGGAGAGAATCTAATGCGGCAGGGCACTGGCAGGAAGAGGGCTGGGGGGGGGGGGGCAGCGGTGTGGGAGGAGTCAGTGGAGCAACGGTGTGGGAGGAGCCAGTGTCTGCAGAGACTCTGGAAGGGAAGTCAGTCTCTGCTCATGGAGCTCCTTGAAGATCAATTCTCAGCTCAGAAATATTTAAAATCATGAACTATTAAGTAATATTACAGTGTTATTCTTTAGCTGGGCACGTGGTTTAGTTCTATAATCCTAGCTCTCAGAGGCAAACAGGATAGCTGCCAGCTTGGGACTAGCTTGGTCTAAGTGGTGAGTTCTAGGCTAGCCCAGGCCACATCAACACCCTGTATCAAAAACCAAACCAAACAGCAGAAAGCTATTATTATGGACTCATGTTTGTATTCAAGTACCTGGTAAGTTAAGGCGGGGTTCTGGGTCTAAGGCCAAGTTCTCTCCATAGTGAGATCTGGCTCACAAAAGCCCAGTAACTGAAGTGCTAGGCTGTGGTTTGGGTGTAGGTGTTTGACGTTTGAGTTATTGGGATGTTGAGTTTCAGTCCTTGTTCAAATGTTTCAAGTGGTTCTTAAAGACAATATTTTGGTTTTAGGATCCTTGTCAAGATAATTCTTACATGCAGAAAATTAGGTACGTATTTGATGCTTTTTCACTAACTCAGGTAATTAAAAGAAATCAAAGCGAGTTTATAAAAATGACTCCCTTATTCTTTGTGTTTTGATTCTTTGTGTCTTGCTGTGTGGCCCAGTCTGGCCTTGAAGTTAGCACGCTCCTCCTGCCACTGTCCAGAGTGCTGGATTACAGGCCTTTCCCGCCCCATGCCTGCGTGCTCTAGGGAAGGCTAGAACCTGTGGCCCCCGCCTCGCACTGCTCTAAGTTTCCTTTGCTTCTCATGTTCCCCGCTGCGTGCGGATTCTTATCAGCTTGTCTCTTCCCTTCCTTGTTTGTTTGTTTGTTTGTTTGAGACAGGGTCTCGTGTAGCAGGGGGTGTTTTCAGGTTTGCGTGTGGCTGAGGCTGGTCTTAAATTCTTGGGCCTCTTGCCTCCACGCTCTTAAGTGCTGAGACTGCAGGCCGAGAGCCTCTCCCTCTGTGTCTGAGTGTTTATATTTGCATGCATCCATGTGCCACGGCACTTGGAGGCTGGAGGTTGATACAAGCCGTTTTTCTCCATCTTGCTTCCCGTTACATACCGAGGTACAAAGTCTGACTGTCTCGACCCGCAGGACAGTCAGCAGGGTCCCTGGACCACCTAGGAGAAGGCGAGAGACAAGAGACGCGAGAGACGGACAGCAAGACAGTATTCTGATCAAGCTGTCAAACTTTATTGTTTTACACAAGGCAATTTAAAGGGAAGCAAGGAAGATGTGGGGAGGGGTAAAGGGGGAAAAATCTCAGGGGGCTGGCATCACTTCCCAGAAACAGTTTCTCAGAATCTCGGGGAGAAGCGAGCTGTTGCTGCAGGAATCTTGGCACGATAAAGGGGTTACGAGGGGGTGAAGCGGAAAGGAGCTGCCACAGGTGAGCTCTGCGCGTACTGATTATCTAACCATTTGGTTAATCTTTAGGCTAGGATATTTCTTTAAAAGCAGGCCAGAAAAGGCAGGCTAGAGACGGCTGAAGGAGGGGGTTTGAGATCTAAGTGAGAATGGCCCCTGGCATCTGGCTGCATGCCAGGCGCTCCGATTCCTTTAGTCCGCCGGCTCGCTTGCACAGGCTCTCGTTTCTTCCTCCCTATGGCCGAAATTGCAGGTGGGCCGCCGTGCCCCGCAGGCATTTATGTTGGCACTGGGCTCTGCACTGCAGCGCTCATGATCACAGGCAGCAAAGGCTTTCTCCAGAGCCGTCACCACAGCCCTCTTCCCTGGTTTTATTTATTTGTTAATTTTATTTTGTTTTGTTTTGTTTTGTTTTTGACTCAAAAGTCTTTGTGCAACCTAAGCTGTCTTTGTACTGGAGAACCTCCTGTTGGGACTATAGACATATACAACCATGGCCAGCAAAACCCACCATTCGGTTGACTCCTGGTACTGCTTTTAGGAGACTGCCATTGGCCTTCGACCTCATTCACAAACTCCTAAAGGCCTGTAAGGAACCAGCATCATTCAGGAGTTTAAGGTTGGGGATTGTGTGGTAGGGTACAACTGGAGGCTCAGCTCGCGGCAAACGGAAATGGGAGGCTCGTGTGTTGAAGGCCAGCCTTGACCTTCCTGAGTCCCAGGAAGCCTGGTGGGTTCCAGAGTAAGATCTTGTCTCAGCTACCCCCTACCCCAAAACCACTAAAACAAGAACTCTAAGTCAAACTAGCAGGTGATGGTTGTACACAACTGTAACATCAGCAGGTTCAGAAGTCTAAGGGTCAGCACTGGCTACTCGAGACCCTGTCGCTCAGAAGGAAAGGAAAAGCTTGCCTAATTCCTCACGCTAATTACAGCTTCTGTCTTGTTTCTACTGTATATAAAGCATCCTTGCTGCTTTCTACTGAAACGCTAATTACTAACGGTAATGAGCCCTCTTTGCTAGTCTTACTAGTTCTTTATTTACCTACCCATTTGCCTCCCATAGGAAATGAGAGGTGTGCTTGTAGCTGATTCTTTCTGCCTCGAGGCTTACTGATGAGTGAGTCTCAACAGGTTGGGCACCTAGTGCAAGCCTTCCATTGTCACACCTTAATGCTGATGGCCTGTTTGTGTTTCTTTCAGATCCAGGGAGATAGCTTTTGAAGCACAAACTTCACGCTACTTAAATGAATTTGAAGAGCTCGCCATCTTAGGGAAAGGAGGCTATGGAAGAGTTTACAAGGTTTTGTTCCTTTTCCACTTGCTGGCCTTGACCTATTTATTATGCTATAAGTGTGTGCATCCTGAGAAGTTGTTTCATTATTATGATTAGAAGTACCCAGAGATTCCGGAAATCACATTTTTATTTTTGTTTATCATGTACAGGCAGTTGATAGGTTTTAATTTTTTCTTAACCATATTAGTAATATTGTTTCGTTAGTAATTAAATGAATTTGTAATTCATTTAGTAATGTTTAGTTCTAGAAACTTTTAGTTCTTATTCTGTAGTTTAGGGTCATTAAAAAAGTGTTGTAAGTTCAACATGGTGGCACACATCTTTAACTATAGTCCTAGGATGACAGAGGCAGGGGGATCTCAGAATTGGAGGCCAGCCTGGTCTACAGAGCAAATGACAGCCCAGCCAGGACTGCATGGTGAGATCTTGTCTAAAACAAAGAAAGAAAGAATGAATGAAAGAACCAACACATGATGTAAAAAGAATTGGATGTGGGAAGTGGAGTTGTAGGGAGGAAAGGGGATTACAGGGTGTGAGGTGACAGTGATGGCACCAAAGGACAGAATACAACGTAATAAGCTGGAGTTGAAGGGCGTGTGTGTGTGTGTGTGTGTGTGTGTGTGTGTGTGTGTGTGTGGAATTGAAGGGTTTGTTTTGTTTTGTTTTGTTTCAAGACAGGGTTTCTCTGTGTAGCCCTGGCTGTCCTGGAACTCACTCTGTAGACCAGGCTGGTCTCGAATTGAAGATATTTTTAACCTAGTATTTTCAATCTGTAGTTTAAAGATTTTCAGAATGATGAGAAGTTACTCAAACTCTAAGTTGAAACTTAAAACCTGTGTGCTGGAGGCTGTGCTGCCGGAACTCTGCCTCAGCTGCTTGGTTCTTGCCTGGCATGTCCATGGTCCTCGACCTGATCCCAGCAGGACTTAAACCCATAGATAGGGTTGCATGCCTGTGGGAACTGGAGACAGGAGGGTCACAGGTTCAGGGTCATCCTTGGCTACATAGTGAGTTTGAAGCCAGCCTGGGCTACTCCAGACCTGGTCTCAAAAAGAATAAAATAAAAAAAACACGCTACTGAAAATAACCATGTTTCTGTGTTTGGGATTGTATGTAGAGCTTTCTAGCATTCCTCTTCCTCAGGCCAGGAGCCACTGCGGTTGGAAGCAGTTTTGTTTGTAAAGCTCCTGGTCCAGAAGACTGGGGCTGGCTTTCTCTCTTGAAGAAGATGGCTTTAGCTTAATTTGATCTCTAGTTGGTTTGTCTTACCAAAGCTCACGAGATGAATTCCTTTAGTCTGTTGCACTCGTTGGAATTTAATACTTTTTCTTTTCTTCTGCCTTTTTTTTTTTAGGTCCGGAACAAATTAGATGGTCAGCATTATGCAATTAAGAAAATCCTGATTAAGAGCGCAACTAAAACAGATTGTATGAAGGTAGGGCTCTGGATGGGTGTGCGTGCGGGGGCCTAGGCCATGGAGTTACGTGTGAGGATGCAGACACCACATGCTTGGGAGTGATGTTCCTTAGATGCCAGCCACCTTGGTTTTACAGACAGGGCTCCAGGACTGGGTGGCCAGCGACCCCCCCCCCCCAATGGGTCCTCATCTCAGCCTCCTCGGTGTTAGGGTTACAAGATCACCAGATGTGACATGCCCAGTCACCAGATGTGACATGCCCAGTCTTTTTTTCCAACCACCAACCTCAAGTTTTCATGCTTGGCAAGCTGAGCACCTGACTGTGCAAGCTGTCTCCCTAACTCTGAAGGAAGGAAGGAAGGAAGGAAGGAAGGAAGGAAGGAGGGAGGGAGGGAGGGAGGGAGGGAGGGAGGGAGGGAGGGAGGGAGAGAGGAAGGAAGGAAGGAAGGAAGGAAGGAAGGAAGGAAGGAAGGAAGGAAGGAAGGAAGGAAGGAAGGGTTCTGAACGAGATCTGAGCTGGCCTGGCGTGGTGCTGAGAAGTGGAGGTGAAACAGACCCTGGATTCGGCCCAAACCACACCTGAACACCTATGTTCACAGAGACTTTTATGACGCAGGGAAGGAAAGTCAAAGTGGCTGTCCTCTGACTCAGGCAGGAAACTGTGGCACATGGCCTTGCAAGGTGTCATTTGTAAGGGGAGGGGATGGGAGGGCTGTGTTAGAATGGGCTAGCCTATGGTGGTGTGTTCTGATTGGGCATGTTAATTAGGTGATCCAAAGGGGCTCTTGATGGCTGGACCTTGGAGGTCAGCCTCAGAAATGAGTCTTGCATAAGAGTGTTCAAATAGGGAACAGACCCTGATGGCTAGCTTTAAGGATGTATGTAATCTCGGTTCACAAGGGAGAAGGACTGGCGAAGGGCAAGGTGTGCCAGGGCCATGGCTGCAGAACCTGGGCCTGCAAGAGCCCTGCAGCAGGAGGGGCAGTTCACGGCTGCCTCTGGAATGGAGCAGATGGCAGGCTAGCCTGGGTTATATCAGAGCCCATCATAAAAGTCACCCCCACCCCACCCCACCCCCCCAAAAAAACATACTCTGATTTGAGCTGGACTCGCTACATCACCAATAGTCTCAAATGACTGAGGATGATCACTAGACTATTCAAGGCTATATAATAAAACCTCATTGTTCCACAAAAGGGGGGCATGTGTGCGGGGTGTACGTGGTAAGTCAGGTATATAATCCCACTTCTCAGGGTGAAGCTGGAGAATTCAAAATTCTAGGCTTACTAGGGCTTCAGAGTGAGTTCAAGGCTGGCAACTTAGACTCTTTCTCAAAAAGTAAAAGGAGGGCTGGGGACATATTGCAGAGTACGCGTGCGTGCGTGCGTGCGTGCGTGCGTGCGTGCGTGTGCGTGCAAGCTCGCATGCCCCAGTGCGGAAGGCTCAAGGCTCTACCACAGTGCAGGGGCAGCACAGGGGGAGTCGAAGGGGGTAAAACTAACCACGCTGAGGTAGATCTGTATTTATATGTATATAATTGCTAAGTAGTAGGTTGTATTAATAGATATAATTTTTAAACCTTTTTTTGGTTTTTCGAGACAGGGTTTCCCTGTGTAGTCCTTGCTGTCCTGGAACTCACTCTGTAGACCAGGCTGGCCTCGAACTCAGAAATCCACCTGCCTCTGCCTCCCAAGTGCTGGGATTACAGGCGTGTGCCACCATGCCCAGCAAAAGCTAATTTTTATTTCATGTAATTTTTCTTTTAAAGTCCTGATTTTTCTATTTTATTTAATATATTTATATTATTTTGAGATTGTGTTTAACAGTGTAGACCAGGCTGGGCTCAGACTCAGCCTGTCTGCTTCCTAAATGCTGTGACTGAAGTCTTGGGACAGGCTGTATACATGTCTGTGCGTGCATGTGTGCCTTCTAGATTCAGCCTTCTGAGCACTGGTGAGAAATTAATCTTTTTTTTTTTTTTTTTTTTTTTTTCAAAAAGCACGGGGTTTTATTTCTAGCCCATTGGGCGGGTTCTGCAGGCCTCTGCAGGGCAGGGAGCAGGCTCTCAGGAGGGCAGGGAGCGGGCTCTCGGAGGCCGCCGCGCTACTTGCCGGCGATGAGCGGGTTGCGCAGCACCACGATGACTGAGTCCCCGCGCAGGAACATCTTGGAGATGTAGCGGTCCTTGTTGACGGGCTTGGACTTCTTCTTGCCCTTACCGCTCTTGGGGACCTCAGTCCACATCTCCTTCACATTCTCCAGCACCATGTTGCAGTGCCTGTCAAAGGCCTTCACCCGGCCCAGCAGCTTCTTGTTGTTGCGACAGTTAATGAGCACTTGTGTGTTGTTCTTGACTGACTGTGTGAGCACCGAGAGGGGGCCTGTGTTGAATTCCTCCTCCTCCCGCTTCTGCAGCTCCTCTGGAGTCATCTCACTCTTGGGTTTATTGAGGAGACTCATGGTGGAGGTTTCGCTCGCAGATCACTCCCGCCTTCAAGCGCGTTGCTCTAGCCTTTGAGAAATTAATCTTTTAAGTACTTGGTTATCGTACCTGTTAGGTAAAAGGGTGAGCCAAGGGTGGGCCCATCTCATACTGACATGCTGTGTAGTGCTGGATAAACTCCCTTCTCCTCCAGGTCACTGTGTCTCTGACTTTAAATAACAGTGACAAATCCATCCCGTCCCAGCTATGATCCCAGCGCCCGAATGCTAAGCAGGAGACACTATCAAATCAAACATAGAAACAAACGAAAACCACTCGGCCGCCAGGGCTGGAGATTCTGCTCCGGGTAGAGAGCTTAAGACCGCGTGCTTGAAGCCCTTACATTCCCTGCAGCACTGAAAAAGGAAAGAAGACAAAAGCCGTAAAGCAATAGGAGGGTGACAGTGGGACTCTCCTGGTGGGGAGGGGTACAGGAATCAAAGGAACTGTCAAAACCAAGTGAGTGTGGTGATGCTGGGACCATTGCCCTCTGCCTGAGCATGGTGGCGCACGCCTTCAGTCCCGCACTTGGGAGGCAGAGACAGGAGGACCTCTGGACCAGAGTCAGCCTGGTCTACATACCAAGGTCCAGGACAACCAGTGCCATAGAGATCCTGTCTCAGAAATAACCACAACAAACAGTCGCCCTTTGTCCTTCACAGGAGCATCCCTGTTAGCTGTGGACTTCCGCGTCCTCTCTAGGGTGGGTAGTATTGGAGAACAAATTGCCAGTGAAAAACATATCCCTTTTGTTTAGGTGCTGCGGGAAGTGAAGGTTCTGGCGGGTCTCCAGCACCCCAATATCGTTGGCTATCACACTGCGTGGATAGAGCACGTGCATGTCCTGCAGCCACAAGGTGAGCTGCTTTGTAGTTCATTAATTTGCCTTGGGACCCAGGGTCTCTCTAGATAGCCTATCCTGGCATTCTCTATGTAGACCTGGCTGGTCTTGAACTCAGAGGTCTGCCTGCTTCTGCTTCCTGAGTTCTGGGATTAAAGGTGGTGTCACCATGCCCAGCTTCTTTTTTAAAAGAAAGTTTTGGGCTGGAGAGATGGCTCAGAGGTTAAGAACACTGACTGCTCTTCCAGAGGTCCTGAGTTCAATTCCCAGCAACCACATGATGGCTCACAACCATCTGTAATGGGACCCAGTGCCCTCTTCTGGTGTGACTGAAGACAGCTACAGTGTACTCGCATACATAAAATAAGTAAATCAATCTTAGAAAAAAAAATTAAGTTTTATTTTTTTGAAACCATCTATGTAGCCCTGGCTAACCTTGAACTCTTAAGATCCGCCTGCCTCTGCCTCCTCAGTGCTGGGATTAAAGGCATGTGGCCCCACGCCTAGCTTGTTTACTTTTAATTATGTGTCTGTGTATGTCTCTGCGTGTGGGCATGCCCTTCGAGTCCTGGAAATGTCTGGCTGCCCTGCTCGTCTCTCCCCGCTGGCCTCGAACTCGCTGCAGCTCTTCTGCCTGTTCCTCTAGAGCGCTAGGTCACTGGCATGAGGCATCATGCCTGGCTAAGGGGAATAGTGTTTGTTTGATTGACACAAGTCAATCATCCCTAGTCTAATAATCTGAAAAGAGAGTCTCAAAAGAGAATCCGAAACATTGTCATATCCAAAACTTTTAGAGCCTCATAAAAGCACACAATTGTTGGATATTTGACCCTTTTGGTTTTTCGGGTTGGAGAGGCCTCTGGTATTCTGAACATACATTCTGGGGGGAAAGTCCCAAATCTGAAGTGCTTTGTCCCCATCTGCCTCTGTGTGTACTCAGTCTATATATGAATGTCTAGAAAACTTCTACTCCAGCCAAATATTTCCTTGTATGTACAAGCTGAAAAGGGTTTTGGTTTTAGTGACTTTATTTAAAAAAAAAATTCAGATAAGGCCTGGACTATTGCCAGCTTAGCTCAAAATTAATTAGCTCAAGTTGGCCTTCAGGTGGATGGTCTGCACACATCTTGTCTCAGGCTTCTGTGTGTGCTTGTACACACAGCTTTCATTTCATTTTAGTTTTGTTTTGTCTTTTGTAAGTGCTGAGAATTAAATGCACCGTGTACATGCGAGGCAAGCAGTCTCCGGTCATGCCGTATCCCTAGCCTCTGGTTTTTCATTTTTAAATAGTCAGAAGGGGGGGGGGGCTAGGAAGCGGTTGAGTTGGGAAGATGTCTGCCCTGTAAGCTGGAGGACCTGAGTTTGGATCCTTAGCAGCCCTGTAAGAAGACACTGCGAGCCGGGCGTGGTGGCGCACGCCTTTAATCCCAGCACTTGGGAGGCAGAGGCAGGCGGATTTCTGAGTTCGAGGCCAGCCTGGTCTACAGAGTGAGTTCCAGGACAGCCAAGCTACACAGAGAAACCCTGTCTCGAAAAACAAAACAAAACAAAAAAACAAAAAAAAAAGAAGAAGAAGACACTGCGGCGTGCACCCCCAGTCCTAGCCCTGGGGACCCCTGGAGCTCATCAGCCAGCCAGTGTCGCCATGTTGATGAGCTCCAGATATGAGAGGCTTTGTCTCAGAAAGTAAGGTAAAGACTGGGGAAGACAAGACACCAGCGTCTCTCCTCCTAGGTATGCGTACACACATGCAGAGGCGCATACACCCACGGAGAGCCGAAACGCATCACATAGTCATACACACAGATGGAGACAATCTGTAGAAGAGTATTTTATGAAAAAAAACATGGAATTCAAATTTCAGTTTGATCAAGTTTATTAGTTTGCTTACTCTAAAGATTTATGAGTGGTGTGTGTGTGTGTGTGTGTGTGTGTTCACCATTTGTATACAGGTGCCCATGGAAGTCCAAAGAGGGCTTCAGATGTTCAGGAACTGGAGTTGCAGGTGTCTATAAGCTTCTTCATGTGAGTGCTGGGAACTGAACCCAGGGTCCTCTGTGAGAGCAAGAGCTCTCCAGAGCCAAGCCATAGCTCCAGCCTTGGCCTGCTCACAGGCTGCCTGGAGTTGCTTTTCACTACCGCAGGACCAAGGCCGAGTCCAGACGCTCCTTCAGACCCAGTGTTTACTATCAGATCCTGCTGCTTGCAGCTCTGTCTCTGCAGTTCTGGAGTGTCCCTGTCTCTCAGACGTGACATATCCCTTTCAAGGTGCAGCGTCACCTGGCGCAGGCTGTATATTTTAGCTCTCACTTTGACTGTCCATTGAAAGTCATGGCTGCTTGCTGACGTATAGGTCTATTTCTGCTCGGCAGACAGAGTTCCCATTCAGCTACCCTCTCTCGAAGTGCTGTCGGATCACGAAGGGGACAGGTACGTGGGCTGCTGTGACCTGCGCACAGTTCTCATTGTCTCCTGTCACCAGCAGGGACTTGCTTTTGCCTTGTGGTGTAGGACCTGGGAGGAGGTGGGCTCCCCTGCTGCTCATTTCTTTTCCTGT
This sequence comes from Apodemus agrarius, assembly GCA_964023405.1. Taxonomy (NCBI): domain Eukaryota; kingdom Metazoa; phylum Chordata; class Mammalia; order Rodentia; family Muridae; genus Apodemus; species Apodemus agrarius. The sequence continues at coordinate 37,236,917 of OZ030028.1, forward strand.
CCTTTGTCATTTTGCTTATTTTCCTTATAAAATGCTAAGCTACTTTCTCCTATCATACTTGCTAGTATTTTACTTTGACTATGTAGCTCAGACTGCCTTTAATTTAATTTGTAGCCCAGGCTAGCTTCAATTTTGACATTTCTCCCGCTTCCTGGGTCTTGGAATTACCCATTTCTGACCCTCTGTCAATATTCTAAGCCTCAGTTAATGCTAGACGGGTTTGATATTCTTTTTTAAATTTAAGACACTTTCTCATGTAGCTCAGGCTTGCCTAGAACTTGCTGTGTAGCTGAGGAACTACTGATCCTCCTGCCTTTGCCTCACAGTTGAGACTGGAGTGCTGAGGTTACAGGCATGGGCCAAAAAGGCCTGCCTGTGCTGCCTACTTAGACGTTTGTAAGCTTCGCCCAGCTTGAGAGAGCAGTTCAGATACTCTTGTTACTTCACTCACTTCTGTGTTACTGTTTTTTACTTCTAGAGACCAAGGTGGTGGTAAAGATAATGAAAGCAGTTCTTCCATTATCTTTGCTGAACTCACCCCAGAAAAAGAAAAGCCTTTTGGGGAGTCTGGCGTAAAAAATGAGAACAACAACTTGGTGAGCTACACGGCCAACTTAGTGATCAGAAACAGCAGTGAAAGTGAATCGTCCGTTGAGCTCCAAGAAGATGGCCTGACGGGTTTGTCTGTCAGGCCACTGGTCAAGCACCAGCTGCCCCTGGGGCATAGCTCAGAACTGGAAGGGAATTTTACATCCACAGATGAGTCTTCTGAAGGCAACTTGAACCTGCTGGGGCCGACAGAGGTAGAGTGCGTTCCCAGATCCCACGGCTGTGTCAGGGGTTGACTGTGTGGTGTCACGGCTGTGTCAGGGGTTGACTCTGGGTGGCGTCCCTTCTTCCTCAGCTGGCATCCTGCTGCTGCTCTGTCTTTCCATGTGCTTTTCTTCTGTTTAGTCTCTGGGCTCAGGGCGGTTCCTTTAGCTCTATGGTATTTTTCAAGTTTGGGTTACTTTTCCCCTCACTCAGGGTTTAATATAGACCAGGCTGACCTGGGATGAACTGTGCAGTCAAAGGTGACTACACAGTTGTGTAGTTGGACTTGTGCTCCTCCGTCGTCTACCTCCACAGTGCTGGAATTACCATGCTCGACTTACACAGCTCTGAGAATCAAATCTGGGGCTTTGTGTATGCTAGCAAGTGCTCTCCTAACCCATCCCGGGTCTGCTGTAAGGCCTTTGAAGTTAGCCTTCCACACCCCTTAGTTAGCGTCTTTTAACCTTGCACTGGCCTTCCCATGGGGTCCCTGCACCCCCAGCTATTCTCTGTGGTGTGCCCTGGAGCTGGAAGCTCCATTCACCACCCGTTTCTGGTATGTATTAATATCATATTATAAGCGCGTACATACATTCATGCAGAACACGTTTCTGTTTTTGGAGTGTGGCTTTTGGTGACTCCTGTAAGGTTATCAGGTCAGTTGTCAGCATCCTTTACCGAGGTAAGTTTGCTGATATGCTCGTAAGACTCATCTGCATCGTTAGTGTTTAAGAGACTAGACAGGAGGGGCCGGAGAGATAGCTCAGTTGAAAAGTGCTTGCCATATAAACCTGACCTGAGGTTGATCCCCAGAATTTATATAAAATTTTGTTTCCACCACCTGAGTGCTGGGAGAGCACTGCTTGGTGAATGCAGTGCTGGGGTGTTAGGAGAGACCTGTATCAGGAGAAGTGAGTGAGCAGACAGAATGCTCAGACACAGCATCACAAGACAAACCCCCAAACGTGCCATTGGCTTCTGTGTTTGCCATCTATGACTGAGCATGGGGTCTGCTCTTATGTGAGTACCGGCTGTGAATCTGCTTACGTCAGTAATTTCCAAAAGCAACTGTGCGAGAGTAGTTGGTCTGTGATAGAAAACGGTTGTTGATATTTGTGATGGTTGATGTTAATGATGAAAATGTGTCCCCAGTGAGACTTCATTGGAGACAATGATATTCTCCTTTGTGTAGAGCTCACATCCTAAAACACCAACACAAGGCAGAGAGGGCCAGCTAGGAATGACATGGGTTTTCGAAACCACAAAGCCTGTTCTCATAACACATCTCTGCCAAGCCACACCCCCTGATCTTCCCCAAACAGTTTTCACCAACTGACACCAAGTGCTCGAACAGATGAGCCTGTGGGGGCCGTTCTGGTTCACGCCCCATACCAGCTCACGTAGCTACACTTCGTAGACCAGCACACAGCCATCCTGTAATAGAGTTTCGTCATAGATCACTTGCAAAATTCTGTTCCTAGTATCATGGGAAAACCCCAAGATGAATACCAACTGTTTCCACCGTGAGCAGACCCCGTAAGCGTCAGATTCACTTCCTCAGTGCCACATTCAAACGCTTCCGCTGTCGGATCTGGGCTTCCTCATACTAGGAGATAGATACTTCATTTAAGACGTATTACCAGGCCACCTGCCCTTGCATTTGCTACATCCTGTTGGGTCGCCTTGAACTTTTGATCCTTTTGTTCCCGCCTCCTGAGTGCCGGGATTACAGGATGTTCTCTGCTTGGTGTATGTGCTGCTGGGGAGTTTAGGAAGGGTTTCCTGCTGGCTAAGCAAGTGCTTTACCCACTGAGCCACACCTCCAGCCTCGGGCTGCACTGTGAGCCCTGCTCACCACTCTCCTTGAGGAGACTTTAGGCAGCAGTCAGGCGTGGTGTTTGACCTGTAGCGAGTGAGTGTTGTCAAGTGAAGACCAGGAGACTACTGCAGATGGGAACATGCTGTGTGTCCTCTAGGTTCGGTACCACCTGATGTTGCACATCCAGATGCAGCTGTGTGAGCTCTCCCTGTGGGACTGGATCGCTGAGAGGAACGAGCGGAGCCGGGAGTGTGTGGATGAAGCTGCCTGTGAGTACCGGCTGTGAATCTGCTTACGTCAGTAGTTTCCAAAAGCAACTGTGCGAGAGTAGTTGGTCTGTGATAGAAAACGGTTGTTGATATTTGTGATGGTTGATGTTAATGATGAAAATGTAAACTTTTCTCCCTTGAATTCCTTTATGATGGCAGTGGGAAAAGAATGTAAGACAGTTTTTAAATAGCAGTATGGCAATTTAAATCACTGATTTTGGATTGAAATTTTTGGTGTATATATTTGTGAAATGTACATATTTGTGTGGGTGTGTGCTCATTTGCATGTGTGTGGAGACCGGAGGTTCATTGTGGAGGTTGTGTTTCGCAGTCCTTACCCGCCTTAGGTTTAAGACTGTTTGTTGCTGATCTGGCTGGGTTGGCTGGCCAGTGAGTTCCGAGCTGTTCCTGTCTCTGAGCCCAGAGCACCCTCCCGACAAGTGCTTTCAGAGCAGCGTCTTTAGAGACAAGAAAGAGCTGAGAAATTGCCAGTAGCCAGAGGAGATATAGGAATGGTAGTTGGGTTTGCAGGTGTATACCAAGCATCCCTGGCCTTGTTATTAGACTCCTATTGTAGACGGGATGGTTGGGGGATTTACCTTCAAGTCCTGGGACTTACAGAGGTTCAAATGGGAGGTTGTCCTGAGTTCCGGGCTACAACATGAAACCATCTTCAACAACAAAAGGGTCGGGGAGTGGTTCACTGGGTACGAAGGTGTCTGTCCCCTAAGCCTGATAGTCTGAGCTGGGCCCCTTGGACTCACCTGGTAGAAGGAGAAAACTGACTCCATACGTGTCCTCTGACCTTCACACTTGCTGATGACACATGTATACCGTCCAAATACACACATCCATACACATGAATAAAATGTAAAGAGTTGAACCACCCACAACTTCTCCTCCTGTTATTGTTAGGAAATTTGTTAGGGAATGCCCCCCCCCTTTTTAAAGAATTTTTGTTTTAGTACAGGACATCCAAGTTTGGCTTTCTCTTTGTAACAGTCTTAGCTGAGACTAGGCTGGCCTCGAACTCAGAGATCCAACTGTCTTTAATTCCTCCAAGTGCTGGGATTAAAGACATGCACCACCTTGCCCGGCTTGATTTTTTTTTCCCCGAGACAGGGTTTTTCTGTATAGCTCTGGCTGTCCTGGAACTCACTCTGTAGACCAGGCTGTCCTCGAACTCAGAAATCCACCTTCCTCTGCCTCCCAAGTGCTGGGATTACAGGCGTGCGCCACCACGCCCGGCTCTTGATTTTTTTTATTTTTTTTTTAATTTTTCATTGACTCTTTGTTTCAGATCATGCACCCCAGTCCCCCACTCATCTCCCGTCCCTTCATATCCACCCTCTGCCCTTGCAACATCTGCCACAAAAAATAAAACAAAAACAAAAATAAAGTATAAAAAAATCTTGTGGAAATTCTAGTGTGTCACGGTGTGTCCTACAGGATGACCTTTTGTCCACACCTTCACTTGCAATGTTCATTGCAGTAAGTCATTGGTGTTGTGCGAGGCCTCTGGCTTCTGCTGCACTGTCCGTACTGGGTCCTCACAGGCACTCCTCCTGCATAGCCTGTTGTTGCCTGTGTCAAGGAGATCCTGCAGCCATGGGTCTGCAGGACTGCCCCCTTCACTCTCTCCAGCAGGTCAGAGATGAGGTAGATGTTGGGGCGGGCCAACTCAGAGCCCTGGATCTGGGCCTGGGTGGTAGCCGAGTTGGTCAGCCCACCTCTCCTGTACCGCACCACCAGTGTGAGCGCCCCTTCACTGCGTGGGAGAGCTCACCCCATGCTGCAGTCAGAGAGGGGCAAGATCAGCTCTGCGGCTCTCAAGTCCTCCGGGCCAGCCCAACTGCACCCACGCCACAGAGCCACCCCTGCCGTGCCGCCCTCCCGAGTGCCACCCCTGGGCTCTCATGACCCCGGGGCCAGCTCTCCTGTCTCACATCTTACATTGTATGATGACATTGGTTTCTACATGTGTTAGGCTGCATTCATGACTAGCCTGAGAAGCATGATGTCAGCGGGCCTCAGGCCGGATGTGCCGTAAGCCAATAAAAACCACCAAGTGTACTCATTAATAGATGACTGTTCTTTACCCTATTTGGTGCTCAGTCATTTCTAGCAAATATGACAAATGATAGCTAGAAACGTATGCCTTGGAAAAGATTTCTCTCCCAGCCCTTTTGGTAATAATGTCTTAATCCAGTGTGGGCTAGGACAGTAGAGTAGCCTTAGACTCCAGCATGTTAAGAGTCAGAGAGGGGCCCGGAGAGATGGCTCAGTGGTGAAGAGCACTGACTGCTCTTCTGATGGTCTCAAATTCAAATCGCAGCAACCACACGGTGGCTCACAACCATCTATAATGAGATCAGATGCCCTCTTTTGGTGTGTCTGAGAAACAGCTACGTTGAACTTACATATAATAAATAAATCTTTAAAAAAAATGAGTCAAAGAGGACTACCGCTGTAATTTAGCCACTTAATTCCTGGTCATTGCTTAGAAAGTTGTCAATACAGTGTGTGTGGCTGAGCTAGGGGTGCCATTTTGGAAACACAGTGTCAGTGTTGGGTTCCAGTCTGTGATGTTTTTCTTTAATAACGAAGAATTCTTTCTTCTTAGTTCTATGTTTTAGACCATTCTGGCGTGTTTGATTGTTTAAGTGACAAAGGTTAATTTGTTGAGAACTTTGAACATTTAGATGTTAATGTCGTTTAATGAGTTTAAAGAAATAGGGACATGAAACCATTTGTTTTTAAAATTCCAGGTCCCTATGTTATGGCCAGTGTTGCAACAAAAATTTTTCAAGAATTGGTGGAAGGCGTCTTTTACATCCATAACATGGGCATTGTCCACAGAGATCTGAAGGTAAGCACACTGCTACCCTCGCGAGCACAGCAGTGGCGTCTCGTGGGATGATTTGATGTGGGCTCACGGAGGACAGTGACGTGACATACCTTCCTTCATCTTTTAGGGGGTTGTCATTGCTGTCATGTGACTTGTTACCCCAAAGGTCCAGAACTCCTGCTTGGGGGATGGCTCAGCCAGTAAAGTGCTTGTCATGCCAGCGTGAGGGATTGAGTCTGTGTCTCTAGACGCTACCTATCATCTCAGTGCTGGGAAGCAGACACAAGAGGACGCCTGGGCTCACGGGCCGGCAGGGAGATCATAATTGAGGAAGGTGCCCACTGTCAACTTTTGGCCTATGTATATATAAACACACATGGGCACGGGTGTACACACACACACACACACACACACACACACACACATACACACATACACACACACACACACACACACAGAGCAACCTCTCCCCCAATACTTAAAATGAAGCCCTTAGATTGAATTTAAAAGCAGTTGTTTGGCGTCATTTGATCATTGTCTTAAAGTATGAATATAGTAAGGTATATTGCTTTCTAATGTAATTGGTGATGGTGAATATACTCAGTGTTGGTTGAAGAAGTCATATCTCATTGGTTAAAATGTTTCCAGGCCAGGTGGTCATGGCGCACGCCTGTAATCCCAGCACTTGGGAGGCAGAGGCAGGCGGATTTCTGAGTTCAAGGCCAGCCTGGTCTACAAAGTGAGTTCCAGGACAGCCAGGGCTATACAGAGAAACCCTGTCTTGGAAAACAAACAAACAAACAAACAAAAAAAACAAAAAAAGTTTTCAGGAAATTTTTGTTTGTTTGATTTTTTGTTTTTTGTTTTTAACCTAAAAAAAAAAAAAAAAAAAAAAAAAAAGCTGGGCGGTGGTGGTGCACGCCTTTAATCCCAGCACTTAGGAGGCAGAGGCAGGGGGATTTCTGAGTTTGAGGCCAGCCTGGTCTACAGAGTGAGTTCCAAGATAGCCAGGGCTACACAGAGAAACCCTGTCTCAAAACCAAACAAAACAAAACAAAGGTGGGCAGTGGGGTAGTTGCTGTTAATCCCAGCACGTGGAAAGCAGAGGTGAGCAGATCTCTGTGGGTTTAAGGCCAGCCTGGTCTATAGAGCAAGTTCTAGGACAGCCAGGGCTACACAGAGAAACCTTGTGGGGGTGGCAAACAGACAGACAATCTGGCAAACATCTTTTATTCTAGCACCTGAGGTCCTCAGGGTCTTGCAGTGAGTTGTGTCTCAAGGACCTAACTAAAATCAAACTCCTAAAACCAAACTCCCAAAACCCTCAGACCAAACCAAAAATGAAAATGCAAATCCAGACCCATTGACAAGAGGACCAGTTAGCTTGAGGTTAGAGTGAACTGCATAGTGAGGTCTTGTCTCACAAAACCAAAATAAACCACCCACAAGCAAACACACAGAACCCCCATAGCACTGTTGTAGTTTTAATTCCTAAAAGACCATCAAGGAAAGATAAATTGCGCTTTCCTTTTTGGCTGACACGTCTTAAAGCAATTAGCCCCCTTTTCAGGCCAGAATTAAATCATGGGAAGGTATCAAATGAAACTTTAGAACACCATCAGCGCTAATGTGCAAGTCACTTTAATTTTTTGGAGGGATTAAGGACCAGTAGTTTGTGCGTTGCAGTGTAAAGTGAAGTCCAAGTGTTTTCTGGTATCTGTCTAGCCAGAAAAAATAGTCTGAGTGCTGAGGCTCTGGCGCGAGGCCGGGGGTTCTCACTTCAGCAGGTAGGTGAAGTCGAAGATGCCGTAAATGGAGTTCCAGAGCCTGGCCGGGAGCAGCGTCTTGAGGTGGAGTTTGTACTTCTCCCCGTAGACATTCCTGATGTTTCTCTTACAGATGGCCTCGAGGGTTAAAGGTTTTTTCGATAACTTTATTAGGGTTTCCCTTAAGAGGTGGAATTCTGGCAGCATGATTCCTGCAGGTAGAACCCCTTGTTTATTGCTCAGTCTTAAAGGGTAAGTGCGGTAGAGCAGCCTGGCCAGAAGCGTTACGTCTCTAATGTTGGAGCTGCGCTGGAGGTACATATAAATCGGAGACTCCCCATTTCTTGTCAAAATGTTAACGTTTGCCTCAAACTCCAGCAAGAGATTGATGATCACTTCTCTGCCTCCAAAGCAGGCCTCGTGCAGAGCTGTCTGGCCCTCGTGGTCCTGGGCATTGACCTGGGCTCCGTGGTTTAGCAGCAGACGGATGCAGCCCACCCCGGCTGCCAGCAGTCGGCCGGCTTTGCTCGATGCAGTGCACACTGCCAGCTTGAGAGCCGTGTTGCCGGTGGAGGAGATGGCACAGTTCACGTTGGCCCCACAGGCAATGAGTGTCTCTATCATGTTTTTGTTCAGTATGTCTGCAGCCATGTGGAGGGGCGTCATGCTGGATTCATTGATAGCATTGACCTGGGCACCATTGTGAGCCAAAAAGGAGAGAACTGGATAGGTCCCGTATGTTATGGCCAGGTGGAGGGGTGAGTGTTTGTTGCTGTTGTCTACCCGGGCATTAACTTGAGCTCCGTGGTCACACAAAATGCGCAGACACAAGACAGCGTTGTTCTGAATGTCCGTCAGGATCTTTTGGATCCGCGTGCTGGGTTTGGTCCAAGTGGTAGAAGTGACTGGCCAGTTCAGCAGCATCAGGTGAAGAGTCGTGAGGCCTTGGGCGTCCCTGGAGGGGATTTACCACATGTTAAACTGGGGCCACCTCACGGAGGGTGCTCAGGAAGGCAACCCTGGCTGACTGTAGAAACCATCTGCTAGTTCCTTCTCCCTCCCCCCTCTCTACCCCTCTCTCCTTCCCCCTCCCTTCCCCTCCCTCCCTCTTTCTCCTTTCTCTCTCCCCCTCCCTTTTTCTCGCTCCCCCTTTTCTCCCCTCCTCTCTCCCCCCCCCACCTCTCTCTCCCTCCCTCCTTGCCTCCCCCCCCTCCCCGAGTACAGGTTGAAGTCTTGTATTCAGGTGCAGATGAACTTGTGTACAGCTGGGGGCCTGTGGACAATGGTAACTGCTTTCACCTTATTTTGTGACCGTGTCTCGACAGAATCTGAAATTGGCTCCTTCCCGCCCAGCCCTGGCTTATCATCGTACTCCCACCCCACCCTGACTTCTATGTCTCGCTGGGGAGGGAGCTCAGGTCTGTGTGGATGAAAGGCACTTCACTAACCCAGGGCCTCCCTAAGCCCCTGCTCTTTATTTAAAAGAAGTATTGGCAATCTGTGTTGCTATGTCTTAGGATTTTTTTTAAGTCCCTGCTGAATGGAGCCTAGGTTCTTTTTTCTTTCTTTCCTTTTTTGTTTTTTAAAATTTATTTATTTATTTTATGTATTATGAGTACACCATTACCAGAAGAGGGCATCAGATCCCATTACAGATAGTTGTGAGCCACCATGTGGGTGCTGGGACTTGAACTCAGGACCTGGAAGAGCAGTCAGTGCTCTTAACTTCTGAACCATCTCTCCAGCCCTGGTGCCTAGGTTCTTAGAGAATCCTGTTTAAGCTTGGTTTCTTCTTCTGGGACTTTGGCCCCTTAAAGGCTGTCCCTTGGCTGTTTCTGTGTCCCCAGCATTGTGCACGGCTCTGCACTGGTTCACTGGTTATTCAGTAAAAATGCAGGACTTTGGTATGAGCTATGAATATCCTGGAAGTGGACACTGAGGGGCCAGACCTTGCATTCACTCAGGTTCCTGGCTTTGTTTGTCTTCTCCCTGACGGGATGTATTCACTTACGAGTGTAGGAGGGTAGATGCAGGACTTGAATCTGGACACCTGCATTTTTCTCAAGTCACTGAAGCCTGGTCCTCTTCAGGTCCTGCTCTAACCCACGTGGGATGAGTTGACCCCCATCTCAGGACCACCTCCAGAATGTCTTTGTAGTGCCAGAGGAAGGGGAGAATTATCATGAGGACTTGCCTGCTTCCCTGGCAGTAGGGGCTGGTTTTCAGTCCACCCAGGCTTAGCTCTGTGCGGGCCTAAGGCTGGAGTTCGGAGAAGGAACAGGGCATCTCAGCCTCCCGGAGGCTTATACGCTGGCATGGAAAGCAGGCAGGGTAAAGGGCCAGGTGAGTGCTCAGTGGGGCAGTGTTCTGGAGCGGTGCGGAAGCTCCTTTGCCCGGGGAGGGACCACGTGTAATTTCTAGTGCAGGAAAATGGCTTCGAGGAGCTTCTAAAAGACGGGGTGTGTTGGGAGCTCAGGAGTTAGGCAGCCATGGAGAGGCTTGACCAAACTGGAGCTGGTGGTGCCAGAAGAGGTGCCAGCCAAGGTTGACTGGGTGGGTTTCCTGATGGTGTTTAAAATCAGCGGTAAGAGTGTGAGCAAAATGAACTTTCTTTGATGAAGCAAAATGGTCCACTTGAGAGTAATAACTAAGCCCACCCTCTGTTTGGTCCATCCTCCCAGCCCATATGGTCAGATTCCCTGAGTGCTGCTGTCCCAACTTTCTGTGTTTTCTACAGCTGAGCCATTACGTTGTGTGAGTTCTTTAGCTGGCCGGTGACCGTTCTTGTATTAGTTCTCACCTTGTCAGTAAAGTAAGTTTCATCCGAATGTAATCTGTACACAGAATGGGACATATTATCTGAATCACACACACACACACACACACACACACACACCTCCTCACTTAGGCCCAGCACCATGCTGAGGTAGCTCACCTTACTTCTGGGTCAGCACCGTGTTGTAACAAGCAAAGCAAACTTTGTGGCTTGCGGTATTCGGCGGCCAGATGGATGGGAAAGATAGGCTGTGTCTGCTGCAGGGAAACCGCAGTGCATTACAAACATGGCTGCTCAGAGGGCTGGCTGGGCCTCGGTCTGAGCACGTTAGCAGTGGTTTGGCTTTGCTTCACCTCATGCGTTGAAATGTTGTGTTTGTTTGTTTGTTTGTCTTTGCTTTCCCTTTTAGGAGAAAGCTTCCCTGAGTAGACAGGGCCTGAGTCTCACAGACATCCACCTGCCTCTGCCCCCTAAGGCATGTGCCACCATCCCTGGCTAACGCTTTTCTTCTTGTGTTTAAGTGACCCGTAACTGGAGAATTTAAACGATCGGCTCTGTGTTTTAGAACTGAGCACGTTAGTGCACACCTGTACGTAATCCGAGCCCCGTGGAGGTGAAGGAGAGTCAGGAGTACAGGCCTTCTCTGGCTATAAAGATCAGGAGCAAATTGCTTTGAAATCATTTAGTCCTTAAATTAACCCACACATTGAATAACATGCCCGTGTTACAATTTTAGGTCTTGCCAAAGCCATTATGAGCTATAAGATGGTGGGTTTCCAAGGATTCATAGATACTGCGATGTATGTTCTTACTGTGGTTAGCAGAGCTGATTATATTAGTTCTTAAAATACACCTCGTCTACAGGATGGCAGGCGAGTGAGGCAAAGGGGCACGTGCCCTGCCCCCCACCGCCCGGTGCCCAGCAGCTTTTTAGAGAAGAAAAAAGAGAAAGCTAATTACAAAAGCAAGGGCCAGCCAGCGTTGGGGGCTCCCACCTGCAAGGCCAGCACTTGGCAAGTGGAGACGGAAAGATGGTTGCAAGCTTTAGGCCAGCTCCGATAACGTGGTCCAGCTAGGCCAGCCTGAACTATAGAGCAGGCCCAGCCTCAAACAGACAAACAAACAAACCGGAAATCTAGGGAGGTATGGGTAGGAAGTGAAAGATAATTCACCTACATGGCATCGCCGCTGTGGGCGTATTCTGGAAGGTTACTCTTCCAGCCACACGAGCTGTATCCATTCCTCCATCCCTCCCTCCCTCCGTCCATCCGTCCGTCCGTGTGTGGTGAGTGCAAGGGGGAGTTGCAGGCTAGGTAGGGTATGTATACTGGCCCTGGGTGATGGGCTGCCGAGCCCTGTGTTTTCTGAGGTCCTCCGGTGCTGGCATCAGAAGGCAGTGCCACCACTTCCCGCTCTCGCTTCTTTAATGTGACAGAGTGTAGGGGGTACCTGACTCAGGAGTCTGTAGCCGGTGGCGCTGGCCAGGATGGTCAGGGGCTGGTTGACAGGGTGGTTTCTGAGAAGTGTCTTGATTGTGTGACAGTCTTCCTTGATGATGGCCTCATAGAGTTTAGAGTGCAGCGCGGTGGCCAGGCTCTCCTCCAGCAACATGGCGCTGTCGGCCACCAGGTCTCTGCTTCCCCTCTTGGTTATGTTTCCCATGAGAACGGCTTTAGAGCAAGGGCTTGCAGATGAGGGAGGCTGCTGTGGACTTGGTCAGTTTCCTCTCTTACGATGATGGTCCCTTTGGCTCAGTTCTAGAACTGTTCTAGAATTGTGGTTGTCAACAGAATCCTTTGTTCGTTCTTTTTTTTTTTTTTTTTTTTTTGACACAGACTTTATCTGTGTAGCTCAGGCTGTCCAGGAATTCTCTGTGTAGATCAGGCTGGCCTCAAATGCAGAGACCCACCAGCCTTGACCTCCCAAGTGCTGGGATTAAAGGTGTACACTGAATCCATTTCTGTACTGGAGACAGCACGTGACACTGTTCCCTCAATGTACAGTACCAGATGCAAGTATCGTTTCTCAGCTTTTACACCCAAACTGGCGCCTTATAGTTAAAATCATTTCTTTTCCCTTACACGTCAACTGTAACTAAATCCAATTGGGCCTGTGAGATGTCCTACCACCAAGAGGGACCCCCTGAGCTCTCTCCTGGTGACACACACAGTGGGACTCCTGCAGGTTGTCCTTTGACCTCCGTCTCGCCATGCCATGCATACATACACACACATTTTTTTTTTTTTTTTTTTTTTTTTTTTGGTTTTCTTTTCGAGACAGGGTTTCTCTGTGTAGCCTTGGCTATCCTGGAACTCACTCTGTAGACCAGGCTGGCCTTGAACTCAGAAATCCACCTGCCTCTGCCTCCCAAGTGCTGGGATTAAAGGTGTGCCCCACCACCGTCGATAAATACCCTGTAGCTATCTTTAAGCACACCAGAAGAGGACATCAGATCCCATGACAGATGGTTGTGAGTGGTTGTTGGGGATTGAACTCAGGATCTCTGGAAGAGCAGTCAGTGCTCTTAACTGCTGAGCCATCTCTCATACATGATTTTTCAAAAACAAAACTCTTAGCAGGGCCAAAACAGAGTAGGACATATATTAACATAAAAGTGAATTACATTTAATGTAACATTGCATCTTTTAACCTGTTGCTTTAAAAAGTAAAATCTTTTCTCCCAGTTACATGGTAATATTGTTGCTGTTATTTGAAACAGTCTCTTGCAGCTCTGGCTTACTTGGAACTTGCTTTGTAGCCGAGGACATCCTTGACCTGGTCTTGCCACGCCTCTCTAGTGTGGATTGCCACTGTGCCCTGCTTTATGCCCTGCTAGAGTGAGACCCCTCCAGCTGAGCTACACCTAAGTTTTCATTTCCTAAATTAAAACTTGTTCCTGAGTGGCCAGCACTCAGCAACTTTGGGACTTAGGTGTGTGAGTGCATGTGTAGTATGCTCAGTGTGTGTGTGTGTGTGTGTGTGTGTGTGTGTGTTTGTGTGTGTGTGTGTGTGTGTGTCTATGTGGCATGGTGTCTGTGTGAATGGGGGGGTTGTGTGTGTGTGAATGTATATGGCCTGGTCTCTGTGTGAATGTGTGTGTGTGTGTTTGTGTGTATGTGGCATGGTCTCTGTGTGAATGTGGGGGGGGGTTGTGTGTGTGTTTGTGTATGTGTGTGTGTGTGAATGTATATGTGGCATGGTCTCTGAATGTGTGTGTGATTTGTGTGTGAGTGAGTGTATATGTGGCATGGTCTCTGAGTGTGGGGGGTATATGCGTGTTTTTGTGTGTGCATGTTGTGTAAGTGTATTATGTAGTGTGTGTATGTGTTGTGTGAGTGTATATGTGGCATTCCCAGTGGGGTGTGTGTGTGTGTGTGTGTGTGTGTGTGTGGTGTGGTGTGGGGAGGTATATGTGTGTGTTGTGTGTATTGTATGAGTGTATATGTGGTGTGTGTATGTGTGGTGTTCGTGGCATGCTCAGTGTGGTATGTGTGGTGTGTGTGTGTGTGTGTGTGTGTGTGTGTATGTGTGTGGTGTATATGTAATTATGTGTTATATGAATGTATATGTGATGTGTATATGTGTGGTGTTCCGTGGCATGCTCAATGTGGTGTGTGTATGTGTGGTGTGTATACGTTATATGAATGTATATATGGCATGCTCTGTGTGTGTGTATAGTGTGTATGTATTTGTGTGTGTGCGTTATATGAGTATATATGTGGTGGGGGGGTAAGTATATGTGGCATTCTCAGTGGTGTGTGTGTGTGTGTGTGTGTGTGTGTGTGTGTGTGGTGTGAGTGTATATGTGGCATGCTCAGTGTGTGGTGTGTGTCAGGCAGAAGAGGATTTTGGATGACCTATTCTGTGACTCTCTCCCTTATTCTCTTGAATAAGGGAATAAAGGTTCTGTTATTCTCACAGAACCTGGGGCTAGGAGGCTGACAGCCAGCAGGCCCAGTGATCCTTCTGTGTCTTCCATATGATGATCCAGGGTTACAGGCACTCCTGGGCCACACCCTGTTCCTCACCTGAGCGTTAGAGACGTGCCCTAACCCCTGCCCCACGTTCCTGCACAGCCGACACTTCCTTACTGTGCTGCCCCCAGCCCAGCATGAGATAGGGCTTTTTATAGTCCTTGGTAACTTAGGACTCAACCATGTAAACCTGTCTGGCTCCATATTCACCACAGTGATCCTCCTGCCTCTGCTTCCCAGTTGTGACATTACGGGTGTAAGCCTCCATGCCTGGCACTCAACAAGTCTGAAGTTTTCACTGCTTGTTTTAGGAAATCTGAGTTGATTTCTATGCTTATTTGTAGCCTAGAAATATTTTTCTTCATGGCCCTGATCAGCAAGTAAAAATAGGAGACTTTGGTCTGGCCTGTGCAGACATCATCCAGAACGCAGACTGGACCAACAGAAATGGGAAAGGTGAGGCTGTATTTGTCCACTTGTTTTCTTTATTTTTGCATTTAAAAATAAAAAGAGACATAGTTGAACATGTCTTTCCATACTGGGGTCTCAGAGTTTTTGTAAGCAAAGCTCAGGCGAGGCCCGCAGGCAGGTGTCCCTCAGGGGCTGCAGAGGTCCGCTCACGTCACAGTAGGTGGCTTAATGGCCTTTTCAATCATAGGAACGCCAACACACACAGCCAGAGTGGGGACTTGTCTCTACGCGTCACCTGAGCAGTTGGAAGGATCGGAGTATGACGCCAAGGTACTGCTTGTTTCCCCCTTTCCTCCATTGTCAAGGAATTAGAACAAGTAGAACCGTACGCGCAGTTCTGTGCCAGAGCTGAGTCCTGCAGGTGATCTGTCTCATCAGACAAGCCAGCAAGAACATTTCTGAGGCTGGACACACACACACACACACACACACACACACACACACACACACAATCAAAAAGGAAGATTCCTTTTCATCCAACTGCATGTGCATTGTCCTTTAGGCAATGTGACTATTTCAAATTCCACGGGTGTCACTAAATGTTGAAGCCTTCCCTTTAAAATGTCACCATTCATGTCAGGAAGCTAGATTTCATGGAGGTCTCCTGAGCCGTTCATTCTCTGACTGCAGACTTGGGTAGACAGATGGCACAGGGAAGTGTGCCAGCGACTCTTCTCGAAAGAGAATACAGATGCTGTAAGGTTTTAACCCACTTTAGCCCTTGAAAAATGTTAAAATAGTCTTTTCAGTTTTGTTTTTAATTTTTAAAGCATCCTGCTTTTTCTCTAGTACCTTCTTGGTACTGAGGATTGAGGCCATGGCTCGCATGTGCTAGTCAAGTGCTCCAGCACTGCGGTACGCTCCAAGCTCCTTTTTAACTTTATGAGACAGGATCTGTATCGGAATCCCCCAAGTGCTGGGATTGCAGACATGGGCTACAAGTTCTGGTTCTTGAAATAAATCCTTTTTTCACTATAGCAGCCTATACAGTGATCTTTCTAATGGATCATTTCATTTTGGTTTTTAGTGACTGGAAAAGAGTTGCTAGGAAACCTCATTGCTGCCCTTAAGAGCCTATCTTCCTAACAAGTTCCCGTTAGGGAAGGTAGGACAGGTTTCTGCATGGTAACAGGAATGCATGGGGCTGGCCAGCTGGCTCAGTGGCTAAGAGGCTTCTTTCAGAAGGCCAGAGTTTGGTTTCCAGCACCCAGATCAGGCTGCTCCCTTGGAATTCCAGTTCCAAGAGATGATGCCCTCTTCTGGCTTCTTTGGGCACCCTCACACATAACACATACACACTCACACACACACATTCACACACACACACACACACACACACACACACACTCACATTGGTCTTTAAAAAATGTGTTCAATTATGAAGAGGCAGAGTTTAGCCTTAGTAGGACCTGGTGACAGTCTACTGTTACTACAGGAGTTGTGAGTTTGGTCATTGTGCCTGGGTCATTCTGTCAGGCCTGGATTATGGTGGGGTGGTGGGACAATGTCCCTGTTGTATAGGGCAGTGACTGAAGAGACTTTTGGGAGATACTACTGCCCTTCGTCTGACCACTGTCTTCCAGGCTTGTGTATACCCTTTGGGTATCAAAGGAATGGGGTTAAGAAGGTCTCAGACACCTTTTCCTTGAGTCAGATTCCTGCTTTTAAGGCCTGAGACACCCTGCTGTGTTCCCTTCTTTGGGGATGCTGTAAGGGACATCCTTACTTGAAAGGCTGTACTATTAGAGGTGGCCTCCTAACTTTATAACACACTTTGCATGCCTGTCTCCCTTCTGTGCAGTCAGATATGTATAGCTTGGGTGTGATCCTGCTCGAGCTCTTTCAGCCATTCGGGACAGAAATGGAGCGAGCCACAGTCTTAACAGGCTTAAGGACTGGTCAGATACCTGAATCCCTCAGTAAAAGGTGCCCGGTGCAAGCCAAGTATATCCAGCTCCTAACTGGGAGGAATGCCTCACAGAGACCATCTGCTCTTCAGCTGCTGCAGAGCGAACTTTTTCAGACAACTGGAAATGTATGTAGCCTTTTCTTTTTTAATAGTTACTGAATATTTAGTTTGGGTTGGGTATGATCCTAAGTCTGTCTGTCTGTCTGTCCGTCCGTCCGTCCGTCCGTCCGTCCGTCCATCCATCCATCCATCCATCCATCCATCCATCCATCCCTGATGACAGGTTTATTATTTTTAAAAATATTTTTATTTTATTTTATGTGAACAAAGTGCACACACACTGCTATGCCTCTTAAGTGCTGGGATTAGACTTGAACCATCAACCCCAAGAGCTTTCAATAAGCTTGTCTTTCAGTGGCTCTCAACTCTGAGGTTGACATTGCTAATCTCCCTTTCACAGATAAAAAAGTGAAGATTTAAGTTAAATAATTTGCCACACAGTGACAGATACTGTTCCTACTAAGCGAATTATACTCACTGTAATTTAAGAATCTAGCTGTCTAGCTCTTGAGTCTCTGTTTACCCTTAGTGCTCAGAATGTTTTGTATGTTAGAAATTCCTTGGCAGAAGCCTCCCTGTGCTGGTGAGAAGGCTCAGCAGTTAAAGGCACTTGGCAGACGGACCTCACACCCCAAATTGGATTCTCCAGAAACCATGGAAAGGCAGAGAGAACAGACCCCCATATATGGTCCAGAGCATGTGTACTTCCTCCCAACCATAAACACCTAATAATAAAAATGAAGCCCTGCCCTGTGCTAGGACAGACTTTCTCAGCATGGCTTCTAAGTAATTTCAAATACAGCTCTTCAAGCCAGCACCTTTGTTTCACAGTGGCCTGTGAAGGCTAACAGTTTTCTTTTCATGCTGAGGAAAATATGAAGCTCAAAATAGAATTTGTGTTAGTTGTGAACTGAATTTCACAACTTTGAGTTTTAGAGTTTATGAAAACAAAATAGTTAATCCTATCCTTAGTTGTCTGAGAGAGCCCACAGGCATATCTATAGTCCACAGAAGCAGCTGCACACTGCCAACTACTGTCCTAAACTTAGTCCAGGCCATGGGTTTCTTGGGTGTTTTTGTTGTTGTTGCTTTTCTGTCCTCATATATCTCAGGAAGAGTGTTTTAATTTTTCTTCCCTAACCATGGATTTCCCCAGATTATACTAATGTACATGAAGAGAGCAGGGATTCTAAGCAGGGCAGGAACTGACAGTAGGCCCGTGCTCTCTGCATAGCTTTCTGCATGCCACTGTCTGAGGCTGGCTTTTTCCTGCTCTATGGCTATGGTGCCAAGATACCATCTCCTCTGCATGTTGAGATAATGGGTGATTCATCCTTTTCTTGCTCTAGAAACCCTAAGTTTTCATTAAAGGTTGATTCAAAATATAGTCTTTCATGAGGCTGGCCCACAGAAGTTCACGTGCAACGTTTACGTGGTAACCATGGAGACAAGATACAAATGTGTGTGTGTGTGTGTGTGTGTGTGTATGTGTGTGTGTGTGTGTGTGTAGATATGTTTTCATACACATCATGTTTTAACTAGGTTACAGTTCTGTGTTGGGCCCTAGGTTGGTCCTGGATGCCTAGTGCTTTTGCTACTGAAGTATGTATGGTCTCTAGACCGGCAGCCGGCAGCAGGGTCCACAGGCCGTGCTCAGTATTTTGACAGCAGTGCGTGTCAGGCTTTCCGGCTGTAGTGTCCAGGTCAGCAAAGGCGTGGACTGTGGGCATCTGAGAGCACTGTGTCCTCTGGCCCCCATCTCTCTTCTCCTCCCCCCAGCCAACAAATCCTGCGAGGACAAGGGGTAGAGTTCTTCACTTTATGGATCCCAGAAGTGACTATGATTGGCACTAGCTTGTGCACCCGTTATAGTGATTATCTGAAAGATAAGCTGGGAGCTGGGGAGGTGGATAAGAAAGCTGCTTGCCTCAGAAACATCAATGTTGGACAAACAGTTCAGCAACTAAGGGTCCTTACTGTCAAGTATGGTCATCAGTCCAATCACGCATAGTGGAAGTAAAGAATAGACTGGCAAATCTCTTCTGACAGCCAAAAGTGCATCCTAGTATACATACACACCCACACACAAAAATTTGTAAACGTTAAGATCTAATTTCTAAATTAAAAAACAAAACAAAAAAATGTAAATAGCCGTTTGGTGGCTTGCACTTATAATCCCGGTGGTGAGAAGAGGGCGGTGGGAAGCAGCAGGTCCTGGAAGCCCATGGTCCAGCCAGCTTGGCCTGGGGGTCAAGTGATGCCCCAAGTCAGTGTCTTGTGAGTTAACAGATGTGCCACCACCCAGGACTGACTCGGAAGGACGACACCCAGAGATCCTTGTTAAGGGGCGGCTGAAGGGTGTCACCTCACCATAGTCGGTCCTCTGGGGCCACTTGATACTTCCGTGCAGGGCTGACTACTGCTGTTCAGACTGTGACAGGTGCTGTTCGGGCCCAGCAAGGACGGCTCAACACTTCAAAGGCCAGACCATTTTAATGGAGTCTAAAATGTTTTCTTTCCAGGTTAATCTCACATTGCAGATGAAGATAATAGAGCAAGAGAAGGAAATTGAAGAACTAAAGAAACAACTAAGTCTCCTTTCTCAGGACAAAGGGCTGAAGAGATGAGAGGGAAAATGGGGGCCTACCTCTGTGGCCTGAATTATGCTGTCAATCATGTGAAAGTGGACTTATGTTACAGTCAATAGAAATATAAATTTCCAACCCTTACCTGAGAAGAGGTGACTCCCAACTTTACAAACCCGTGTAAAGATATAAAAGGACCCCCACTTCCTTTTCCTCAAGGAACCCTTCCATGACCCAAAACTGGACTAAATTAAGCCTCTCCTTCCTACCTTTTCCCAAGTTTTGATTCCTGAATTTCGTACTTAAGTGTTACTGCCGACCCCTGAATCTTAAGGTAAGATAGCACTCTTTCTTTAAGCCCTGCCTATTGACATCCTGTCTTCCCAAAGGTTGTACACAGAAATCAGTGCTCCCTCCCCCACAGCTGCTTGTCCCCAGGATGTATGCCAGCCTGGCCTGCTGCTGTGACAGCTGCAAGTCTTCCCTGGTCCTTTCATACTGCGGCCATGGCCAGTTACCGAAGACACTTGATCACTCCCTGGCTCCAACGTCTGTGGGCTGTGCACTGCCTGGAAGGTCAGAGTTCTGCTTCGTAGCACAGTGCACTCCCCCCGCATCATCCTGCAGCTTGCCCTCAAGTGATCTTAGCAGCTGACATGTTTTCTACCTTTATTTTGAGTAGTCTCTCAGGATCCATTTCCTTCTTAAAGCCTCAACTCCCCAAACTACCTGAAATTCTCAGCCAGCAATCTCTGATGCCATAAAGTGCCTGCCCCTGGCTGGCAGCCATCTCTGCATTGCACTTGGTTTTACTGACTTTAAAATAAAATAAAATAAAACCCATATATTATATGGTGCTTTTATTGATGCCTGACAATTGGACAAGTCCCTTTCTGACGACAGACTGGAAGCCGTACCATTCTTCCACTGAACCCTGTGAAGACCTGCTGCTTGAATTCACTTAAGGAGCTGGAGGGCAGTGCTGAAGGGGGCCAGGTTCTCACAGGACTTAAGCCACCGCTGCACATTGGTGGGTGCTGCCCCACTGCTGCCCCCAGTCTGCTGGAGCACGGACCACAGCACCACATCTGCCACAGTGAGCTCATTCCCAACCAGCCACGGGCTTTTCCCCAAGGCGGAGTTCATGGAGCGGAACACGGCTGCTTTCTCTTTACTGCCCCCTTCCTTCAGCTGGAACATGGCGATATCCACCCAGCTGTCGATGAGGGTGAGGCTGACGGCGTTATGCTTCTGGCCAAATAGAGAGAACAGGAAACGTGCGATGTTCCCTTCTCCTTCAATGGGGCACATTGTTTGTACACTGAACTTCATCTGTGTCTTGGGCACTAGAAAGGAAAAGACCACCACAGAATCAGGGAATATTGTGTGGAAGAGATCTCATCACACTCATGAGCTGATAGCAACATAATTTTCAAAACCATGACCAACATCTGTAATATTCAAGAGCCTTAGGTTTTCTGTTTGCTTGGTTTTTCCAGACAGGGTTTTCCTATGTAACCTTGGCTGTCCTAGAACTCCCTCAGTAATCTAGGCTGGCCTCAAACTCAAGAGATCCACCTGCCTCTGCTTCCCAAGTACTGGGATCAAAGGCCTGTGCCACCACTGCCCGGCTGAGCCTTTAGTTTTTAAATTTTTGTTGTTTCCGAGACAGCCTCAGTTATGTTTCCTTGGCTAGCCTGATGCTTGTTCTATAGCTGGAACTCAGACGTCCACCTTCCTCTGTCTCCTGAGTGCGAAGATTAAAGGCACGTTCTACCACACCAGGCTTTTAAGTGCAACCTACTCCCTTAAAAAAGTGATCAAGGCCCAGTGAGATGACTCTGTAGGTAAAGGCACCTGAGTTCAGTCCCCAGGGCTTATGAGCAGAAGGTATACTGCCACAGACCACCCAAGCCGGGCATGGGGGTCCCTGGGATATGGGTTCTTGAGGCAGGTGGGTAAGGAAGGATTCAGCTGTGACAAACAGAAACAAACACAGAGGCAGTTTGAATCTGAGTGTATTTTGCTGCTCTCAAGCAAGGGTTTTTATGCACAGAGAAGCAGGTGTTACAACTCTGAAAAGCTGTGTCCAGTGAAGCAGTCCAATAGAGGGGACATGCAGTAATCATTTGGTACAGCAAAATACAAAATCATCCAAGTATTAGAACTTCAAAAAGGGTGCTTCCAATAAAAACAGCCAGATAGAACAAACATTATGATCATTTGGTACATCAGAATATAAAAATCATCTAAGGTTAGGTGGCAAATTTCCAAGAATAAACTAATGAATTTTTATGATCAGTTACTGTTTAACTTCTAGCTCCTGTTTATCTGTAAATCTTCAAAGCATAAATTTAAACTGTTTTCATTGTTTTTATTTAAGGCTTTCTTAAAACAATATACCAAAACCTACTTCCGATGACACACATGTAGCCAAATAAAGTATTATTGTTGGGAAAGTGTATATATATATGTATGTATATATATGTATATATGTATATATATATATATTCTATCTTATAGATGATTTATAAAGTGAAACGCTAATTTTCCCAGAGATGAGGTCATGATTTGTGACTCCATCTCAAGGGATAGTTTTGTAGCCATAATACTCACTTTAGATCTTGCCTAGGCTATCAGGAACATCTCGTATATAGGAAAAGGAATAGAAAACATAAGACAGCTAAGTTGCCATGAGAACTACGACTCAATAATTTTTCTCCAGTGAAGAGCTCCACGATCGGTTCCAGGAGGCTCCCCCTATTGAAGTCAATCGCCTCAGTCTGTGGACCTTGTCACACAGATCCTACTGGAGGTGGGTGGTGTGGCAGTATACCTTCTATAGGACAACATATAACTTGTCCCTGACCTACAGGCTTCCCCCCATGCAACCATACACACATAAGCTTAAAAAGAATCTATAAGTGACTGAGTAGTCCTTTCCACTCTTGTGTCTATGATGGTTTTCATCAGGCTAGACAGACCTTGGGCCATCAGCTCCATCCCCTTGCCATTACATTTCAAGGCTACAGCCCAGAAACTGGATGTTCCGTTGATTGCCCAGGGCAAGGATCATCACATCACTGTGGAGGGCAGTTAGGGGATCACTGGGTGGCCCAGCATAGAGGTGCATGTGCATCGTCGTTCTTTAGAAGATGAGACAAGAAAACCAAAGGCCAGAGTTTGAAGCTAGCTTGGGTTATGAATTGAGATACTGTCTCAAAATAGGAAAGATATCACTGAACGGGTGGCAGGCAATAATGTGTTTCTACCTAAATGAAACTCATTCAGGAGAGGCATTTCTCTGTGGGACAATGAATAAATGATACCCTGCTATCCTTTGTAGGCCATACAGAAAGACATTGTTGTTCCTTGAATGAGTTTTTAAAATATGACCAGTGGGAGAGCCGGGCAGTGGTGGCGCATGCCTTTAATCCCAGCACTTGGAAGGCAGAGGCAGGCGGATTTCTGAGTTTGAGGCCAGCCTGGTCTACAGAGTGAGTTCCAGGACAGCCGGGGCTACACAGAGAAACCCTGTCTCGAAAAAAACAAAAATAAAAATTAAAAAAATAAAAAAATATGACCAGTGGGAAGAGATAACAACTATTCCCTTGCTCTGCAAGGCTGCACAGGAGAACCCTTCCTCCAAGGCTCGGCTCCCCTGGAATTGTCTCGCTGAGAAACCCCTCTCTCAAGAGCACTAAGGGTATCTGGTGCCCAGACTTACCTCCCTCTCCAGTGGCCCCACAAGCTGGCTAGACCTGGAGAGGATTTCACTGAACAACTACTGGCTGTAGTCGTGCTGTGGATGGCCCCACACCTTTGCTAAGCAAGTTCAGCCAAGTGCCCCCACTTACCATCCTTCCAAATCAGAGTGAAGCCCAGCTGGTGTTCGTGGCGGGACTGTTTTCTAGCCTGCTCCCCGAAACACTGGAGAAGATGCTCAGGTACGCTCTTGACAGATGAATGTGTGTGCACAGTGGACAGGACCCTGTAGCGTTCACAGAGCAGCCTGTGCAGCACAAGCAGGGACAGTGGTGGGGAGGCTGGGTTTGCATTGATCACGATGTCTTTCAGCGCCCCATAATCCTAAGGGAGAGATCAAAAGGCTAAAGCCAACAAGAGTCAAGGCCAGGCAAGGGGGGCACACCTTTAACCCAGAAAACCGTCTTGAAACAAAAGTGCCGTCTGTGTTCACAAATGAACCAGCTACTACCCCCAAGAACTTCCCAGGGTCTAAATGAGTCTCAAATCCCACTTAATGATGCTGATGTGACCCCACTTGACAGCTGGGGAGGCAAGCAGGCTATCCAAGTCACTGCACTCAGTAGGAAGTGCTGGCGGACACAAGCCTGGAAGTCAACACGTTCTAACGGGTAGGAGGATCAGGAATTTGAGACATTGAGCTATAAAGTGAGTCTGGGGCCAGCCTGAGCAACATGAGAACCTATCTTACAACAACAAAACCCAGAACAGGGAAGACAGCTCAGTGCTTGCCTTAAAACATAAGGACCTGAGCTCAAGCTTCAATACCAGGTGAAAGGCGTGCTTGTAATCCCAGAGCTCAGGCGGCAGTGGACAAAGGCTAGTCCCTGCAGGTCTGGCCAGCTGGTCACTGGCAAGCTCTAGGTCAGTGAGGAAGACTGAACAAACATGAGCATCACCTGAGAAAATGCCTCAGTTTGTTCTCCGGCCTTCACATGCACTTGCATACATGTGCACATGAGCATGTGCGCACACACATAAAGCACACAAGAGTGCACGTGGGCTCCCTGTTCAGAGGCTTGACTTCATCCCCAACACTGTGTCTGAGCCTTCCCTGACACTGACACTGACAGCACCCTGGCTCACTCGCCTTGGAGAATCCGGCCTCCTTGTGGTCTGGTCAGGTCTTGGCTGCTTCCTCCGTGCATGAAAATATGCAGGACAGATGAGAAGGTGGGAGAAAGGACAAACCAAGGCAGAGCACCAAGGCTGTCAAAGCCCTGGGTGAGTCACACTTGCGCTCTTTAGTGTCTGCACTGTATTATCAGAATTCTAGAGATTACTTTTTCAGCTTCTTGAATGATTCTCCTTAATCCTCAAGCACTACATTCCCAGAAATGGAACAGCCCTGCATATGGCCTGGTCCTCTAAGTAGGCTGAGTCCTATAAATTTCAATCATGAATGCTAGCTGATAGTTATTTTCTGTAGCAGCAAGAGAGCTGCTGCTGACCAGTCTCTCCAGCACTTGACAACCTGCCTATTCTAGACAGACCAAACTTAAGCAAAGAACATTCGAAGTGCAAGACTGGGACTGGCTTGTTGTGATGTACTTCAACAGGGGAGGTGAGATTTTTATATCTGTGTAGCCAGGGCATTTCCTCAAAGAGTGGGGACACTTTTGTTTTATCTAGTGGCATCTAGAATGAGCTGGGCTGCCCCTTCCTCCCAGGCTTAGAGGCAGCTGACACAGACTGAGACGACAGGGTACTGGGACTGCAGACCTCCCTTCCCTGCCCTCTTCTCTCTTACCCCTCAGCATAGCAAGAGGCCGTAGAGCTTTGTGTATAATCATTTTATTTCTTTTTTGGAGACAGGGTCTCCCTGTAACCTAGAACTCATGATCCTCTTAGCCCAGCCCCCAAGCGCTGGGATCACAGGAGTGACACCACCACCACCACCACCACCACCACCACCACCACACACACACACACACACACACACACACACACACACATACACATTCACACACTCACTTAACAGCAGCTCTAGGCGCAATCATTTAGAGAGGAAACAAAGAAAATAAGCACTTTGCTCCACCTTGGAAAACAAGCCACTGGCACCATTTTCTGGCACTCACAGACACCTGGTTTCTCACCTTTCCAAGCACGGAATTCAAGTCCAATGCGTTTGTGGTCGAAGTCGTTGGCTCGTCAGCTTGCAGGATGTTGGTTACGTCCAAGTCCGCATCTGGGGTGTGAATCATCTTTGAAAGGCCATCGACCGCTGCCTTCAACTCATATAAGCGTTTTAAAATATCATCCTGGCGAGATTCAAGGGCTTGCAAAGATGGCTCGGATGTTTCCTAAAGTTAGTTTATCACCAAATTAGTTTGTCACCAAATTTCCATCTTCTAAAAACGCACGGCTCAGTATAGAAAAGGTGCTTTGCTGGCAGTCCTGACCATTTGAGTTCCTCCACCCAGTCCCACGTGAAAGCAGAGAACCAACTCCTCCAAGTTGTCCTCTGACCTCCACATGCATGCTATGGTAGGCAACCTCCTCCCCTCCAAAATAAGTAAATGTTTTTTAAAAAATTAAAAGTCTGCTGAAGCAACAGAACCTCCTTTCCTCCAGTCCAAGGGGTCCTGCAAGTTGATCCACAAGTTGCTCTACAACATCAAAGAAACATGACTGAGCGTGACTGTCAAGTAGTCCTATTTGGGGGTTAGGAGACTTGTTGCTCTTCCAAAGGGTGTAGTCTGGTTCCCAGCACCTACATCAGGAGGCTCATAACTGACTGCAACTCCAGCTCCAGAGATCTAACCCCTCTTGGTTTCGACAAGCACTCACACACATGCACACATACACATAAATATGAGTAAAAATAAATCTTAAAAAAGAGTTGATTCAGCCGGGCGTTGGTGGCGCACGCCTTTAATCCCAGCACTTGGGAGGCAGAGGCAGGCGAATTTCTGAGTTCGAGGCCAGCCTGGTCTTCAGAGTGAGCTCCAGGACAGCCAGGACTACACAGAGAAACCCTGTCTCGAAAAACCAAAAAAAAAAAAAAAAAAAAAAAAAAAAAAGAAAAAAAAAAAGAGTTGATTCCCTATTTCAGGTAAGTTAGATGAGAAAAATAAAGAAAATGCAAACAAAACACTGTTCCCCCACCCCCAAACCCCTAGTCCTTTTCTGAGAGCCAGTTTGTATAGCTTTAAGTGGCCCAATCCTGTTTCAGTTTCTAGTGTGCTGGGATTACAGGTGTGTACCACCATGCCTGAAACAAAAAAACCAACTCTTTTAAAATGGAGGACTTTGCTACGTGTTGTTCAGGATGGCCTTTGGCTTCTGGACTCATGTGATCTTCCGACATAGGCCTCTCACTGTACCCAGAATCCTTTACTATCAGTAACAGGCTAATTAAAAATACTTGGTTTAAGCCATATATAGTGGTGCATCCCTGTAATTCCAACATTTGGGAGGCTGTGGCAGGAGGATGAGTTTAAGTACTGCCTCAGCTGTTGCATAGCAAGTTAGAGGCCAGCATGGACTACATGAGACACACACCACAGCTCAACCACACACCTTCCAAGACTATGTCTGAATGCGCAGACAGAAGATGGAGGAAGGGCAATAGGAAATAATTTATACAAAGAAAGGGGAGAGAAGAGCTCAGGATTTTTAAAGCTATTTTTATCTTTATGTGTATGGGCGTTTTGCCTGCATGTTTGTCTGTGCATGTGTGTTCATCAGTGCCCGGAGGTCTGAGAGGGCATTGGATATCCTGGAAGCAGGATATAGTCAGTTGGAAGCTTCTCTCTGGGTTCTGAAAACCAAGCCCAGTGCTCTTAAGTGCCGAGGCACCTCTTAAAGTCTAGAGCTCAGGCTTGAGGTCTCCTTCAGTTTGGAAGCATCTCCCTGGGGCAAGTGCTCCCTGGGAAAAGGGATCAAGTCTGCAAAGCATTGTAAGGCAGCACCGGCATTCTCATAGCTTGGTCATCTGGAGCATTCGCTACCCCACGAAGAGAAGCAGCTCACCCTTCATATCAATGCATCCCTTTTGCTAAGTACAGTCTGGCATGCATTAAGAAACCCATCAGAGTTGCTGAGGAGTAGATCTCAAATTTCAGGCTTTATTTCGGTTTTTTATATATTTATTTATTTATTACGTGCGCACACGTGCATGGAGGTCAGAGGACAGCACAAGGGCACTGATTCTCTCCTTCCACCATGAGGATTCCACGGGTCAAACTCAGATGCTCACTTAGGGAGCCACCTCACCAGCTCAGATTTGTACCTGTGTGTCTATGTGTGTGTAGAGAGAGGGGGGCGGGAGAGGGGGAGACTACAATGGCCTTAAAAGCAACTTCCCAAATGTTGGGATTACAGAGGTGCAACACCACATCCCATGGTCAGCACTACAGTTTAACAGCTTGTGGTTGTGTGTGTGTATGTGTATGCAGTCTTCTTCATTTATACAAATAGCAAAAGGAAGCCGTATCCCACCAGAGCCCAAGTAGCAGCATCTAGATCCAAACTGAATCAACATATGCTGAAGCAAGTCTGGGGCAGGTACTGTGGATTCAATGGGACTGATTTCTGAGTTCTAGTCCAGCTTGACGTAGGTTCTCACTCAAGATCTATTTACCTCACTGCTACCCACCATGCTCGCCTGCTGTTCCCTTGCGGAGAGTAGACTGTGACCCACTGGTGTCATCTTATGTATTTAGAAGCAGTCAATTCTTTGTGTGGCTCTGATCTCAAATTGCTTATCCATCCATGTTGTTAACCTCTGAAAGAGGAATTGCTATAGCAGCAGGTTGTGTGCCATCTAAATGTTCATGAAACTCTGAGCATGACATAGCTGTTGTCATCATGGAGTCAGAGTGGCTTTGATTATCCATGGGACCATCATAAGATCTGGGCCATTAGCATGCTCTTTGGAAGGGGGGGAGGGCTTATGAGGCTGAGCTGGAGCACCCTCCCCCAGGATATACAAGCAGTTGATATTTGCCTGAAGTGCTTTCTATAGTGGTGTAGCTACCTGAATACTGCCCATATTCCTGTGTGTAACCCTGATTAAACTCATTGACTTTGGTAGAATTCTTTCTTTGCTTCTACCCTGAAGCAAATGGGTGTTTGTTAGGTCTCTCCAGGAAAGTAGTCACACAAGAAAGAAAGGCAGACTTAAGAAGCTAGACAGGGTGGGGAGTGGCAGGATGGCTCAGAGTACTGCTCTTCTAGAGGACTCAAGTTCAATTCCCAGAATCCACGTCAGGTGGTTCACAAGTGCCTAGAACTCCAGCTCCAGGGACCTGACACCTCTGGTCTCTTCAGGCACCTAAGCTGATACACACACACATAAATTAAAAGTGAAAATAATTCTTTAAAATAAAAATCATTTTAAAAAACAAAAAATAAACAAACAAGCCAGGGCTGGAGATGCGGCTCCCTGGCAGAGGTCTCACTGAGTACATGCAAAAGCCTGGACTCCATCTCCAGCACAAAATAAAACTCTGCTGCTTGAGTGAAGGTACAGTCCCACTGGGGGGTGTTTTTTGTTCCCTGGGAATGTACAGCTGCAGGTGCATTTGGCCATGCCTCTATGACAGTGTCTAGTTGAAGGACCACTGATCCGTGTCTGTTGTTGTTTTCATAGTTCTGCAGCTAGACAACTGTTAATATCACTAGGGTTTGAATTAACCAATTCTCTTCCAGTGTAGGCAAAACAAAGGATGACAAGGATCAGGAAAATTGGCCACAACAGCGTCAATTTAACGTATTTTTCCAAAATGCCAGATTTCCTATCTGTTGGAAATTTGGGCTGTGATAATCAGTAGAAAACGGAATGGGGGCAGTTATATAGGGGCCAGAGGAACTGGGGAGAGGGAAGCCCAGCTCAGCCCCAGGCTGGAGATTTCAGGGCAGGGGCTGGAAGGCCCTGTAACAGGCAGACTGAGGGATGCTGGATGGACCTTTGATAGGTTAGGGCACCCCAGTTAATCATTTGACAACTAACAAAAATCTGAGTAAGTCTTTAGAAAAAGAAATCAAACAATAGTGATAAGGTTAAGATAATAATTTTGAGTTAGGCAAGGTGGCACACACTTCTCACCCTAGGCCAGAGGAGGAAGAGCTCAAGATCATCCTTGGCTACAAGAGTTCAAGGATAGCCTGGGCTACATAGGCACTGTTTCTGCCCCACACCCCCACGGCCAAGAAACATGAAAAAGGACCTCAACTTATTTAGAAATTGGAGAAATCCAAATTAAAACTACATTAGGATGTCTCCATTATCCTGCTGGTAACAGCTCAAACCTGTATAACCACTCTGAAAAGGAACTTTCAAAGTGGAAGGTAAACCTGCCCACTAGGCCAGTAATTCCATTCCTATACAGGCTATTTATGTTAGCTAGTCTATAAATTCCAGTGCCCGTGAATGGGGGCTGGGTAAATAAGTAAGCGGGGTGTGGCCAGGCAGTGTAAAGGAACACGATCACTATCTTTATAACAAAATCTTGTACAGTCGCCTGCCAGACAACAGAACACATATTATGTTTCCAGTACATCAAGATTATACAGCTTAAAGAAAGACTCTACAACCTAACCGCGAAAAACAGCACATAACTACAGTAAAAGTCTGGACCTCTTGTAGAAAAGTTCAAGTGGGAAGGATGGGGCACTAAAACCGTCAACCTGGGTTACCGTAACCCTGGGGTCGCTCTGGAAATTCCTCGGAATGGGCATTTTTTTGTGTTGTTCACTTTTCTATGCGCCTGGCGATCGCGACAGGAACCCCATCTAGGTGGGTTTTGTGGGACCTTACTCAGACACAGCGCTGGCGCGCTAGACTGGACAGGGGATAGGGCAGGGCGCGGCGCGAACAGCGCCTGCGCACTAGGCAGGGGCCGCACGCTCCTACCTGCACGTGGCCCGCGTCGGTCGCGGGGCTGCTGGTCTTGCTGTGCACGTTGGGGAGCCGGTACATGCAGGTTGGAAGCTCTACACGCAGAGGTGCGCTGCCTCCATGATAGGGCTTTACCTGGTACATCGGCATGGTGGGAACCAAAGGAAGGTAGCAAGCGAGGGACCGGAACGCTCAGAGGCCACCCAAGGCCACCTCAGACAGAAACCGCCTTCTTTCTGACTCTCCTGCTGGCGTTCCGGTAAAATGAAGTCCCTGAGCTTTTATTGGCCGGCCTGGTCAACGTCACCAACTTGACCTTTGAGTTGGCCAATAAACGGTAAGGAGGTCTCAGCATGCCTCCGCTACCCCGCCCGGAAGGGGCGGGCCATATGTCAAAAGCAGCCAATGAGTGGCCCAGGAGACGCGTCTCCAGGAGCGCGACCGCGCGAACTCTCCCGTGGTGACTGTGACTGGAGGAGTACTGCATCCATGGAACTAACTGAAGGCGCGAGGTGAGCCGGGCTTGCAGTCTCAGGGCGCGTTCCTTAGAGTTCCAGGTATCCCGGCCTCTGGAAAGGACCGGAAGTGGCTGAGGCGCGAGGCAAGCTCGCGGACTCAGAAAGGCGTTCACTTGAGCAGGGCCGGGTTCCCTGTTTGGAAGCCAGTTTAAAACCCAGCCCGAAAATAAATCGCAGTAGACAGAATTCGTTTCCTTCCTTCCTTCCTTCCTTCCTTCCTTCCTTCCTTCCTTCCTTCCTTCCTTCCTTCCTTCCGACGCTTAAAGGCTCACGCTGATTTCGCAGTCAATAGGATTTTTAGATTCTGTTACATTCTGTGTATTTGGTATCGTGGTCACAGGTGGCATCAAATCAGTGAAGCACATCTTCGAAGGCCAGCACAGTTACATTAGGTGACAGATTTGCAAATGCAAATTTGCTGTCTGTATTTTAACATTGCGATTTCCCCTGAGATCCTCTGCAGTTAGAACTTAGACACGAGTGCAAGTTTTTGTTTTGGTTTTTTAAGGCAGTACTTTGAACTCAGGATCCTCCTGCCTCAAATACCTGAGTGCTGGGATAATTGAGGTTCTGTGCAAGGTAGATTGAAAAGAGGTTTGTTTGTTTATTTCCTCAGGGTTTTTGGAAGTCTAGTATATGTCAAACCATATGGAAAATACTCCAAGATTGTTACTGCAAGGATGCACCTATGTTCTATTTCATGGCCGGGAAACTATTTTTACTTTGACTAAACCGTAGGGGAATTAGTGATAGTAGATTGGAACCTTGTCATTGCTAGACTTCAAACTTCATAGGATAGGCAGTGAGCACCGCTAAAAAGTTAAACCTAAAGATTTTTTTTGGGGGGGGGGCAGGATTTGTAATTACAAAAAAAAAAAAAAAAAAAAAATGATGGGAATCAAGCCACACCTATAATCCTAGCATTAGTTGGGTAGGAACAGGAGCATCAGGCATTCATAGTTGCCTTTAACTCCATAGGGAGTTTGAGGCCACCCTGGGTTACCTTGGACCCTGTGTCAAAACGAACAAAAAGTAAAACAAAACTGGCGGTAGCAATCAGGATAGATTGGAGACAAAAAGGTGATTAAACCCGAAAGCCGGTACAAAAGAGACTTAACCGGCTGAGTGTGGTCGTGAGGTGGGACTAACATTGGAAGCTGAGAATGGCTCCTGTCTCAAACATGAGCGTTGAGGAGTTTCATCAGAGCAGTGTAGGCAGCATGGATTTGGGTTCAGGTTTCAAAAGCAATTATGAGAATAGTTACATAGTTGGGAGATGATGTTTGTCAACTAGTATCTCCCACCAAACTTTGACTTTTTAAGAATTGTGTATAAAACTAATGTTGCTTTATTCAACTTCTCAAGAATGAAGAACTCTAAGTTGTAAAAGCTTACTGATCTGTCCCTTGAGGGATACAACAGGTCTCCTCCATAGAGATGCGTGGATAATTAGATTTTTCAATATCAGATAGTTTTGAATACATATTAAGGGATGTTAAAAGATGTAGAGCATTCATGTCTGCAAGTGAAATGAGTATGTTCATATAGTGAATGAATGGTTATAGATGGGTCATTTACCAAGATTAAAGTCAAGAGTGGAAACACATTATCTGCTTTGTCTAAGTATTTACTTTGTGTTTTGTTACTGGTTTTTGTTTTGTTTAGTACAGAACGTGCCAAGGCCATCAAGCCTATTGATGGGAAGTCAGTCCATCAAATTTGTTCTGGGCAGGTGGTACTCAGTTTAAGCACTGCTGTGAAGGAGTTGATAGAAAATAGCATAGATGCTGGTGCTACTAGTATTGGTAAGTTTGGAAAACTATTCTTTTTTATAAAGATTATTCATTTTATATATGTGAATACACAGCCACTGCCTTCAGACACATCAGAAGAGGGAGGGCATCTAATCCCATTACAGATGGCTGTGAGCCACCATGTGGTTGCTGGGAATTGAACTCGGGACCTCTGGAAGAGTAGTCAGTGCTCTTAACTGCTGAGCCATCTCTCCAGCCCATGGTTTGGAAAAGTTTTAAGCAACAAGAAATAATCATTCATGCTATTATTTAAGAAACATTACTGGATTATTAGAAAATAACTACTACTCTACCAATTATTATTTTGATGTTAACAGTTGTGTGAAAGACTTTCCCTGGGGAAGCACAACACACACAGGTCCCCTCACCACTGATATGGAAATTCTCAACAAACTGAAAATGTAATGTACCACATTCTAATTTGGTGAATTAATGTGTCTGTATTGACATAATTAACAGAAATATGGATGAGGGATTATTTGTGGGATAAAGAATGATCCAAAAGCAGCTGTATTACCAAAGCACCCACCCCAGCTTGTGTAATGATCCCTGAAGGCAGCTTTTAAGAAATGGAGCAAGCCTCATAGTTTCATCTTTCCTGGACTTGTGGCATTTATCTCTGCAGTCTCACAAGCCCTCTTGTTCCTGGAGAGAATCTTTCAAATCAGGGAAAACTGTACTGGCTGGTTTTGTGTGTCAACTTGACACAAACTGGAGTTTTCACAGAGAAAGGAGCTTCAGGTGAGGAAATGCCTCCATGAGAGCCAGCTGTAGGGCATTTTCTCAATTAGTGATCAAGAGGGTTGGGCCTATTGTGGGTGGGGCCATCCCTGGACTGGTAGTCTTGGGGTCTATAAGAAAGCAAGCTGAGCAAGCCAGGGGAAGCAAGCCAGTAAGAAACATCCCTCCATGGCCTCTGCATCAGCTCCTGCTTCCTGACCTGCCTGAGTTCCAGTCCTGACCTCCTTTGGTGATGAACAGCAGTGTGGAATTGTAAGCTGAATAAACCCTTTCCTCCCCAACTTGCTTCTTGGACATGCTGTTTGTGCAGGAATAGAAACCCTGACTAAGTCACTGTTATTCAACAATTTTGTATCAGTTATTTAGCTATGGAACAATAATTTAATTATACCATGTGTAGGCGTTGTGCTAAGAATTATACGTGAAATGTCTTATTTAGTGTATGGACTGTTACGATTTGGGAGTTACTATCTCTGTCACACAGAAGAGAAAACTGAGGTACCAGGAATTTAGTTATATTGAGACTCTAAAACTCAGAACATATGCTCCAGGAACTCTGATTGCAGAGCCTGTTCCTACAGTCTTGGTTGTGAGCCTTGCTTTGCTGAGCCATTGCTCCAGGCCAAGCCTGTTCTCAATGATTTGTTAAAAGTATTCCTTCGGAAATAGTAAGGATAACCATGATAATAATAAACCAAGTATTTAATCTGAGCTTAAAAGGAGGACTTTCAAAAGCAAAACATGCAGGGTTAGGGTTGTGGCTCCATAGGAGAGCGCCTGCCGAGGCTGGGCCTGGGCATGGGCTTCAGGCCACACCCCCTTAGAATGGCAGTAGAAGCTAAGTAAAAGTATAGGCATGTCTGCTAAGTTTGCATTCTGTGTTACAGATATGGTCAGCCTGTTAGCGTGGCTTAATCATTAAGAAAGAAATATATTGAATTTTTTAGATCTAAGACTTAAAGACTATGGGGTGGACCTCATTGAAGTTTCAGACAATGGATGTGGGGTAGAAGAAGAAAACTTTGAAGGTCTAGGTAAGATATACGTTCCTAATCATAAAGTCGTCATTTCCATGTGTCTCAGATGTTTGCGTAATTCTGTCTTGCACCACATACTGTGATAAATTATCACTGAAGACATTTTGGGCCTTTCTTTCCACTCTCTTTCAGCTCTGAAACATCACACGTCTAAGATTCAAGAGTTTGCCGACCTCACGCAGGTTGAAACTTTTGGCTTTCGTGGGGAAGCTCTGAGCTCTCTGTGTGCACTGAGGTGATGCATTTATTCCCATTGGAGGTCATATGTAACAGCTTCTGCTGACCGAGAAGCACGATGAGAATCCTTGCTGTTTACCATGTACTCCTGAAGTATCTTGACTCCTAACTTCTGAATTCTCTTTTATCTGATTGCCAACCTAAGGAAATTATGGAAATGGGAGAAATAGAGGAGTGAAATGAAGCAAATCGTATGGTAGGAAAGTCAGCGCCTGTCTCAAAGCAGCACTCGGTGCCTGGGGTCAGCCAGTCACACTGCAAAAGTAAATTCAGATGAAGTCAGACCTATGTGAGAGATTACGGGTACTGTTAGTTTCAGTTCTTTGTTTTTTTAGGAAAAGGTTTGATAAAAGCCCTATTTTAATTACAGTGAAGCTGTACATTTTATATATCTGTTTTTGGTTTTGTTTTTGTTTTTATCAGAGCTGAGGACCGAACCCAGGGCCTTGGGCTTGCTAGGCAAGCGCTCTACCACTGAGCTAAATCCCCAACCCCTCATTTTATATATCTGAATAATGTCTCTGAAGTCTTTGTAGCAGTTCCATTAGTAGAAAACAGAGAAAGCTTTGAGAATAGAATTTGAGATCCTTTGTTGTTTTGCAACTCAACCTAAAAACAAAATAAAATCCTTAAAAAAAAAAAAAAGCATTTATAAAACTGTCTCACCATCTTTTAGGCATTATGGTGATTAATTAATTAAATTAATTAAATTAAAACCTTAACTGTCTGAGAATATCACCATTTCAAGAAAGTTCTGAGAGAAGGGAAGTGGGAAAAGGTTTTCTGTACCTCCCCCTTGTGAGTTCCGTCGGGGTCTCCACACACAGACCCCTTGCAATGCTCAGGCCTGAAGCATGGGTTAAAGTGAGAGCCAGGAGCGCGCTCTGCCCCTGCGCTAATCCCAGCAGCCCTAATGCATCTCTAGTGCATGCTGTCCCTGACACTCTCTTACAGTGACGTCACTGTATCTACCTGCCATGTGTCTGCAAGCATTGGGACTCGACTGGTGTTTGACCACAATGGGAAAATCGTCCAGAAAACTCCCTACCCTCGACCTAAAGGAACCACAGTCAGCGTGCAGCACTTATTTTATACACTGCCCGTGCGTCACAAAGAATTTCAAAGGAACATTAAAAAGGTAAGTTCACCATCCCAGTCTTCACAAGTTTTGATAATGTAGCCTATCATTAAAAAATTATTAAAAGCCGGGTGGTGGTGGTGGTGCACGCCTGTAATCCCAGCACTTGGGAGGCAGAGGCAGGCAGATTTCTGAGTTCGAGGCCTGCCTGATCTACAGAGTGAGTTCCAGGACAGCCAGGGCTACACAGAGAAACCTCTGTCTCTTAAGAGGGGGTTTCGGGGGTTCACCGCCACGCCCAGCTGTTTTGTTTTTAAACAGTTAGGATCATGTCATACACACTGTTCTGTATCACTCGGAACTGGCTCTGAAACACGCCTTTAAAATCATCTCACCTGTGGACTGGGGAGCTGGCCCAGTGGCTGAGAGCAGCCATTGTCACTTCTGCAGGCCGCGCTGTTGGGGGCACTTCCTCAGCTGAGGTTCCCTGTCCCCAAAGAACTCTATCCTGTGTCAAGGTGACAGAGACTTTGCAGAACAAGTCAGTGAGTAAGCATTGCAGCTACCATGCTCGGCCAGTGAATATTTTTTCAATGGGTCTTGTATGTTGATGGCGAGTCTCTGTAGAAGGATAAAATTTCTTATTAAAAAATCAAATAAAAGCCGGGCGTGGTGGCGCACGCCTGTAATCCCAGCACTTGGGAGGCAGAGGCAGGTGGATTTCTGAGTTCGAGGCCAGCCTGGTCTACAGAGTGAGTTCCAGGACAGCCAGGACTACACAGAGAAACCCTGTCTGGAAAAACCAGAAAAAAAAAAAAATCAAATAAAGGAGCCAGGATGATGGTATACATCTGTAATCCTAGATTCAAGATGTGTGGGCAGAAAAAAAAAACCTCAAATTGTAGGGCCATCTTGAACTATATACGGAGAGCATGTCTTAAAAAACACGAAGACTAAATTAACAAAGGAAGCATTCTAAATCCAAAGGACATGCATTTGTTTTGTCTTAGTCTTTGAGAGAGCGTCCCACTTTGTTGTCCAGGCTGGCCTGGATCTCATGGCCTGCTTGACTCTCTAGAATTGCTAGGGTTATAGATATGCCCCACCCACCTGATTTAGAAATGTACTTTGTGTGTATGTGGGATGTGTATGTGCATGTGGAGGCCAAAGGTCAACATTCTTGTGTTCTCTGTCACTTCCACCTTATTTTTGGAGTCATAATCTTCCTAACCCTGGAGTTCATGGGTTTTACCAGACTGGATGGCCAGCGAATTTCAGAGAGCCTCCAATGTCCACCTTGCCGGTGCTACGGTTCCAGGGGTGTCCCACCATACCCAACGGTCTCACGGGAGGCTCTGGTACTCACGCCTGCCCAGCAAGCACTGTACTGACAGAGTTAGCTCCCCGGCCCCTAGAATGTACTTTGTGATGATGGAGAACCTGCCAACCTGCTGAAAATGAGAGGACAGTGACTAGAAGCCAGAGCCAAGTTTTACTTTACAGCATGCATGGGGACAGTTCTGCGCAGATCCTTGTGTCAAAGATTCGGCCCTTATTTTATTTTCAAGGCCATGTAGAACCCTGAGTCGGATGTTGTAAGTTTAGCCATACAGTTCTGTAAGATCAAAGTAATCTTGAGTCTTGTGTTTCTCGAACAGGAGTATGCCAAAATGGTCCAGGTCTTACAGGCGTACTGTATCATTTCAGCAGGCGTCCGCGTGAGTTGCACTAATCAGCTTGGACAGGGAAAACGGCAGCCTGTGGTGTGCACAAGCGGAAGCGCTGGCATGAAGGAAAATATTGGCTCTGTGTTTGGCCAGAAGCAGGTAGGGGCCAGCCAGCTACTGGAGATGTTTGGTTTCAGCTTTATTGTTTTAGAGTGTGTGTGTGTGTGTGTGTGTGTGTGTGTGTGTGTGCAGGGGGTGTGTATGCACACAGGAGTGCTGGTGCCTGCAGAGGCCAGAGATGTTGGAGCTCCCTGGAGCTGGAGTCACATGTGACTGTGAGCACCTGACGAGTGCCAGGCACTGGCCCGGGGCCAATGGAGGAGTGACCTCCCCCCCACCTCCAAGCTATCTCTCCAGCCCCCAAGAAGTGGGTGGGTTTTGTTGTTGTTTTGGGGTTGTTTTTTTTGTTTGTTTTTGTTTTTTGTTTTGTTTTTGTTTTGTTTTTGTTCTAGTGATTGTAGCAGGTTTTGTTGTCCTTCACAGAGACTAAAGCCCAAAAGGGGATATTTAAGTACTCTATAGCTAAAGTTAATGTCTAGGAGCTGAAGATTTTTAAAATTTTATTTTTTAGAAAATGAAATACTATATCCTTTAATATTCTCTCTTCCCCCCCACCTTCTCTCTGAAAAACCATGTCATCAAGTAGGAGTTTGATGATTAATTTTTCTAGCAAACAGATTGAAGTCATTATAGCACTGTAAAGTAGTTGTGAGGGTTCTTTGGATCTGTGTGTGTGTGTGTGTGTGTGTGTGTGTGTGTGTAGACGCATGTGTGCGTGCGAGTACATGTGTACTCTTAATGAGGCACAGCTTACCTGATTTTATATTCCCCACCATTATTTACGCTTGGTGTCTTTCAGTTGCAAAGCCTCATTCCTTTCGCTCAGCTGCCCCCTAGTGACTCTGTTTGTGAAGAGTACGGCCTGAGCCCTTCCAGGACTCCACAGACTCTTTTCTAGTAAGTACACGGGTTGCTGCCAGGAAAACTACAGCCAGCATTCCTAAGGGTCTTGTTTATTTGTGTGTGTTTGTTTGAATAGTGATTTTTAAGGTGTAGAGTGATTGTATACAGCTAAGAAAGAATGGATAACAAAAATTATGGCTTAATTCAGACAGTAGACTGTGTGACTGGTACATTTAAGAGGGTTTTCTGTTAAATTAGTCTACTTTGGGTTAGAATAATTTAATTATTCTATGTATAATGTTTGACCTTGGGATCTATTAAACTTGCCCAGTTCCATTATTTTAGTGTAGGAAGTATAGACACTTCCATAGGGAAGATTGTCCCAGTGAAGGTCTGTATTGTTTATTTCTACACTTGTGTTTTGACTTATCATAAAATTGCAAAGATAGTGTTGTAATTTGCTCTCTACTGCTGACCAAAAGCAGCTGGGGGAGAAAAGGGCTTATTTCCCCTTACAGCTACAGTTCTCAGGGGAAGTCAAAGCAGGAGATAAGTGGAGACCACAGAGGTGCACTGCTTACTGGCACCCTTCCCATGGATTGGTCAGCTTGCTTATATACCCCAGGCCTACCTGCCCAGGGTGGCACCACCCGCAGTGGGCTGGGCCCTCCCATATCAGTCATCAATCAAGAAACTGCCCCACAGATGTGCCCATGGGCCAGTCTGATGACACAGTTTCTCACTTGAGAGTCCCTCTTTCCAACAACTCTGGTTTGTTGACAAGAACTGGGCAGCTCAGATGGACACGCCTGTGTGTGAAAGTGTTTTTCCTTTGCACACAATCCCGGGGTGGGACTCATGCAGAGCAAGAAATTCTACGACACCTCACATACCTTCATATAAGTTAATGTTTGGGAATGAAAATATTTTGTTGTATTTTTGCTTTTATACTTATAGAAAATGAGTTCTTTTCACGTTTTGTCTATTTGTGTGTGAATATTATAAAAGGAGGCTGACTAAGCAGATTTTGTTCACTTCCATGTGTGTGGAGGCCAGAGATCCAATTCCTAGTGTCATTGTTCAGACACTACTCACCCTGTGTGTTTTTTTAAGATTTATTTATGTATCTCTATGAATATGAGTGCTCTCTGCATGTATACCTACATGGCAGAAGGGGGCATCAGATCCCAATACAGATGGTTGTGAGCCAATGTGTGGGTCCTGGGAACTGAACTCAGGACCTC
Source organism: Apodemus agrarius (assembly GCA_964023405.1). Taxonomy (NCBI): domain Eukaryota; kingdom Metazoa; phylum Chordata; class Mammalia; order Rodentia; family Muridae; genus Apodemus; species Apodemus agrarius. The sequence goes on from OZ030028.1 coordinate 37,276,115, forward strand.
TGGAAGAGCAGCCAGTGCTCTTAACTGCTGAGCCATCTCTCCAGCCCCTCACTTTATTTTCTGAGATGAGATGTCACTGCCTTTTTTTTTTTTTTTAAACAATGTAAGGGATATGTGACTGATTGTGTTCATGTGGGATTTGCCCTGATGAGTGGGGTCACCAGCTGTTCTGCTCTGGCTTGGTTTTTAAGAATGTGCCCACCAGGCGGTGGTGGCACACGCCTTTAATCCCAGCACTTGGGAGGCAGAGGCAGGCGGATTTCTGGTTTTGAGGCCAGCCTGGTCTACAGAGTGAGTTCCAGAAGAGCCAGGACTACACAGAGAAACCCTGTCTTGGAAAAAAAAAAAAAAAAGAATGTGCCCTGTGCTAAGCCGAATACCATGGCGCACACTTGTAATCCTAGCACTCAGGAGGCTGAGGCAATACAATCATGAGGTCATAAACTATATGGTCGAGACTCTGCCGCCAAAGGGGAAAACGTGTCATGTGTTGTTATACTATACTCGATTTTATGCCATAACTGTCCTTCCTGTATTCTTTTGACAGCATTTCAGGCTTCATTTCACAGTGCACGCACGGTGCTGGGAGGAGTGCAACAGACAGGCAGTTTTTCTTCATCAATCAGCGGCCTTGTGACCCAGCAAAGGTATTTTTCACTGTCTGCTTGCTCGGTTTGAGACAGGCTCATGCAGCCCTCTTTGGCCTCAAACTTCACTGTAACCAGGACTACCGTTGAACATCTGATCTTCCTCTACCTCCTGAGTGCTGGGATTACAAGCACCTCCAGGCCTGGTTTATGTGATACTAGTAATTAAACCCAGGGCTTCATGCATGCAAGGCAGAAATTCTACTGACTGAGCTACCTCCATTACTTCATGACTATCTGATGTAGTCAATTTGCATGGAACTTGGAACTAACACAGAAACATGCCTGGCATCGCAGGCCTGTGAGTTAAAGCCTAGCTGGATTCTGTACTGCGGCCTGCGTAGTTTATTGGGTACCAGCCATACATGGATAAAGCTGTGCTAGGAGCTGGGAATGGCCCAGCTGATAGAGGGCTTGCCTAGTGTGCACAAAGTCCTGGGTTCCATCTGTAGCACTGAATTAAACTAGGAGTGGTGGTGTTTGCCTATAATCCTAGCACTCAAGGTGGAGGCAGGAGGATCAGAAGTCCAAGGTCATCCTTAGCTAGGCTACAAAAAAACTCTGTGGGAAAAAAAATGCTTTAAAGCTGGGTAAGTTTAGTAAGACTTAGCAGAAGGAGATCCCTTTGGAGATGGTTAGAATAGTGTGTTAGAACAGTGCATGGGCGGAACATCTCTTTTCTAAACTTTTGTTTCTTATTCAGGTCTCTAAACTTGTGAATGAGGTTTACCACATGTATAATCGGTATCAGTATCCGTTTGTCGTTCTCAGCGTTTCTGTTGATTCAGGTAAGTGTCACTGAGGTTCCAATAAGAATTTTGACTTAGTCTTAAAAGAATAAAATGAAATTATGAAGCTCTAATATAACAGTAGAAAAGGACTGCCAATCATGTAATTTTACATTTTATACTGACCATACTGCATTCTATTTGAAACAGTGTTCATTGTATTGTTAAGAAATGTAACTTTAAGCCGGGCATGGTGGCGCACGCCTGTAATCCCAGCACTTGGGAGGCAGAAGCAGGCGGATTTCTGAGTTCGAGGCCAGCCTGGTCTACAGAGTGAGTTCCAGGACAGCCAGAACTATACAGAGAAACACTGTCTCGAAAAACCAAAAAAAAAAAAAAAAAAAAAAGAAAGAAAAAAGAAATGTAACTTTAAACTTGAATGAAGGGAGTAAGAATACTTATAGGTTCTCCTTGATTTTGAAAAGCATTAATTTCGTATGTATCTTTTTCTTTTTGATTGTCAAATTCTGACTTATTTAGATCCACATTTTCTAGAAATTTTGAAATTTTGCCTTTCTTGAAATAGTCATGCCCATTCGCATGTGCAAAAAGGCACTCATACACAATAATGTTTGTGGAAGAAAATATTTTTTTATCCTTTTTTAAAACTATTTATTTATTTATTATATATAAGTATACTGTAGCTGTCTTCAGACACCCCAGAAGAGGGCATCAGATGTCATTACAGATGATTGTGAGCCACCATGTGGTTGCTGGGATTTGAACTCAGGACCTTCAGAAGAGCAGTCAGTTCTCTTATCTGCTGAGCCATCATCTCTCCAGCCCCATTAATTTTTTATCTTTATTGTTAGATGTAAATACTTTATTTTCAATGTCATTAAAATTTTCAATGTCATTAAAAATTACTTTTTAAAAAAATAACCACCAGGCGGTGGTGGCGCATGCCTGTAATCCCAGCACTCTGGAAGGCAGAGGCAGGTGGATTTCTGAGTTCGAGGCCAGCCTGGTCTACAGAGTGAGTTCCAGGACAGCCAGGGCTACACAGAAAAACCCTGTCTCGAAAAACCAAAAAAAAACAAAACAAAACAAAACAAAACAAAACAAAAAAACAAAAAATAACCAACCAGCCATAATTTGGGGGCCTGGAGAACTATCTCAGTGGGTAAAAGCTCTTGCTGTACTTGCAGAGCGCTGGAGATGGTTCCAGCACTGACATCAGGCAACTCATAACTAACTGCCTGTAACTCCAGCTCCAGGAAACCCAGCATCCGTCTTTGTCCTCATGAGCATCTGTATACACATGCATGTGTGAGAGCATGCACAAACACACACACACACACACACACACACACACACACACACACACAATGCAGGTACCCACAGAGGCCTGATGGAGCTGGAGTTTCATGTGGTTGTGAACCATCTGATGTGGGCTCTGGGAATTAAAGTCTGGATGACTAGTTCGTGCTCTTAACCTCTGAGCCATCTATCTCTTCAGCTTGAGGTAGTCGCTCCTGTTTCTGCTACTGTACTTCATACTATAGGATAGCTGTCCGGCAATCCTAAGCTACATAACAGGTTCAGGATCAGCCTGGGTACATGAGACACTGTCTACAAAAAGATAGTGATGGTATAATAATAAACGTTTAAATAAACATAAAATTATTTTTTCCTCACTTATTTAAAGAGGTGTCTTTATGGACTGATGAGACGGCTCAGTAGGTAGAGTGCGGAATGGGCAAGTGTGAGGACCATGGTTCAGATCCCGGCACACATGTGAAGAGCTGGGTACAGCTGCCCGCGCCTGTAGTCCCAGGGCTGGGAGGTAGCAGCAGGAGAATATCTAGAGCTAGTCACCCCCTAGTCTAGCCAAATTGGTGAGCTCCAGATTCAGTTAGATTCCCTATCATGAAAATAAAGTGGAGAAGAAATTGAGAAAGATACCTGATAGCAACTTCTGGCCTCCATATACACATGTATATTTAGGCACACATTTGTGTGCATGCACACACACACAAACATTCATACACGCATATACACCCCAAAACTTTTATTCATGAATACTAGTCTGGACACCATTATTTTAGATATGACTAGTTTTAATCACTAGTACAGATGAATGAAATAGTAAATGGTTAAAATCGTATCACTAAAGGTAAGCTCAAGCATGTTTCTTATTTTTTGCCTTAGAATGTGTTGATATTAACGTAACTCCAGATAAAAGGCAAATTCTACTCCAGGAAGAGAAGCTTTTGCTGGCAGTTTTAAAGACTTCCTTGATAGGAATGTTCGACAGTGATGCAAACAAGCTTAATGTCAACCAGCAGCCACTGCTGAGTGTCGAAGGTAAGAAAAGTACAGTGACGGGGAAGGGGGAGGAGAAAAAAAAAAGAAAAGTACAGTGACAATGGGGCCTTCTAAAGTGATGAAGGCTTCTAAAGTGATGGACCTTCCAAAGTGATGGAGACCTCTAAAGTGATGGAGACTTCTAAAGTGGTGGACCTTCCAAAGTGATGGAGACCTCTAAAGTGATGGAGACTTCTAAAGTGATGGACCTTCTAAAGTGATGGAGACCTCTAAAGTGATGGAGACCTCTAAAGTGATGGAGACCTCTAAAGTGATGGAGACTTCTAAAGTGATGGAGACCTCTAAAGTGATGGACCTTCTAAAGTGATGGAGACCTCTAAAGTGATGGAGGCTTCTAAAGTGATGGAGACTTCTAAAGTGATGGAGACTTCTAAAGTGATGGAGACTTCTAAAGTGATGGAGGCCTCTAAAGTGATGGAGACTTCTAAAGTGATGGAGGCCTCTAAAGTGATGGAGACTTCTAAAGTGATGGAGGCTTCTAAAGTGATGGAGACTTCTAAAGTGATGGAGACTTCTAAAGTGATGGAGGCTTCTAAAGTGATGGAGACTTCTAAAGTGATGGAGGCCTCTAAAGTGATGGAGACTTCTAAAGTGATGGAGGCTTCTAAAGTGATGGAGACTTCTAAAGTGATGGAGGCTTCTAAAGTGATGGAGGCTTCTAAAGTGATGGAGACTTCTAAAGTGATGGAGGCTTCTAAAGTGATGGAGACTTCTAAAGTGATGGAGGCTTCTAAAGTGATGGAGGCCTCTAAAGTGATGGAGACCTCTAAAGTGATGGACCTTCTAAAGTGATGGAGGCTTCTAAAGTGATGGAGACTTCTAAAGTGATGGAGGCTTCTAAAGTGATGGAGACTTCTAAAGTGATGGAGGCTTCTAAAGTGATGGAGGCCTCTAAAGTGATGGAGACCTCTAAAGTGATGGAGGCTTCTAAAGTGATGGAGACCTCTAAAGTGATGGAGACTTCTAAAGTGATGGACCTTCTAAAGTGATGGAGACCTCTAAAGTGATGGAGATCTCTAAAGTGATGGAGACCTCTAAAGTGATGGAGACCTCTAAAGTGATGGGCCTTCTAAAAGTTTTAGCTGCTGTGATACTTCCTCCCCCCACCCCCATGCTGATTTTTGACATAAAGTAGAATCTTTTTAGTAAAGAGAAAGCATCATGGTAGAAAGTATTTTTAATTAATGGTGATGCACATCTTTATTCCTAGCACTCAGGAAACAGAGGCAGGTGGATCTCTGTGAGTTTGATGTCAGCCTGGTCTACACAGTGAGTTCCAGGCCAGTCAGGGAGACATAGTGAGGCCCTGCCTAAAGGAAAAGTCTTAATGTGAAAGGCGAAGACTGTCACTCGGTTGTCACCTGAGGCTTTTCTGACCTCACCTCAACACTCATAGCAAGTGCATGCGTGCCTCACACATGTGCACACACACTGTCACAGATATTTTTCAAAAGTTTATAAAGGCCAGGTGTGGTGACACATGCCTGTAATCCCAACATTTGTTGAGGCAGGAAGATTTATAGTTGAGGGCAAGCCTGGGCTACATAGTTCCATCCTAGCTATGGCTCCATAAGGAGAGAGAAAGACAGAAGCAGACTTGGAGCCCATCAGTTTGTACTGTCTTGTGATTATTTTATAGACTCCATCAAAGTCATATGTGGCCATTCATATAGTCATTCTTCTCATGACTGTACAGTATTCCATTCAAGTCAAACATCACAATCTTTGTGTATGTGTGTGTATATGTGGGTATTCAGGTTGCTTTCAGTATGGGGCTGTAAAGCGCTGTCTAGAGCACTCTTAGACATCTTCCGGGAAGTGTAAGTATTTCCTGCTTTGTTTTAAGATTTAAAAAAAAAAAATGTGTGTGCCATCTTTGTGCAATACTCAGAGAGTCTTGAAGGGTGTTTGGAGCTGGGGTTATAGATAGTTGTGAGCTATGTTCATAGGTGCTGGGAACTGACTTCAAATCCCCTGGGAAAGTGAAAAGCACTCTTAACTACCAAGTCATCTCTCCAGCTCTGGTTTGTTTCTTTGAGGCAGAGTCTCTGTGCTCCTTACAGGCTGGCCTGGGATCCTCTGCCTTCTTACCTTAGCCCTCTCAATGCAGGGGTCACAGGTGTGTGGCACCATGCTCAGCACATGGGCTTTTCTGGTGAGGGGACAGAGCTGGGTCACAAATGTGCATACACTAAGGTTTTGTTTATATCCCCCTTATGATGGGCTCTGGCCATTGTTGCTATATTTTATTTGCAGTGTGGCCTCTGCTTGTGAAATGCCTGCTCACATATAAATAATCCTCTTGTTCCCATTCAGTACACCCCCTGATACTTGTTTCTGCTCCTTTCTGCTAGGTAACTTAGTAAAGCCGCCTACCACAGGGATAGAAAAGCCTGTGTCAGGAAAGCAAGACAGCACTCCGTCATTGACGGTCACAGCAGACAACAAAAGGGCGGCATCCATCTCCAGGCTGCGAGAGGCCTTTTCTCTTCATCCTGCCACAGAGATCAAGCCTAGGGGCCCAGAGGCTCCTGATCTGAAACAGAGTTTTCCAAGTGTGAAAAGTGGCGTATCAGCCTCTTATCCTTCAGACGTCATCTCTTGTAGGGGCCTACGTCGCTCGCAGGACAAATTGGTGAGTCCCACGGACAGCCCTGGTGACTGTATGGACAGAAAGAAAACAGAAAAAGACTCAGGGCTCAGCAGCACCTCAGCTGGCTCTGAAGAAGGCTTCAGCACCCCAGAAGTGGCCAGTAGCTTTAGCAGTGACTATAATGTGAGCTCCCCAGAAGACAGACCTTCTCAGGAAAACATAAACTGTGGTGAGGTGGACTACCATCTTTCAGGAACAGAACACCATTTGAAGCCGGAAGACAGTGGATATAAATGTAGATCTTTACCTCCAGCTTATCTCTCACCCTCAAATGCTAAGCGTCTCAAGACAGAAGAAAGGCCTTCAGATACTGACATTCCTCAAAAATTGCTTGATCATCAGAACACCTCAGCAGCTGAGGTTGATGTAGCCATAAAAATTAATAAGAAAATCGTGCTCCTTGACTTCTCTATGAGTTCTTTAGCTAAACGAATGAAGCAGTTACAGCACCTAAAGCTGCAGAACAAAAGTGAACAGAATTACAGGAAATTTAGGGCCAAGATTTGCCCTGGAGAAAATCAAGCAGCAGAAGATGAACTCAGAAAAGAGATTAGGTACTATTTGTTCTTAATGGTGTTGTGGTCAGGCTTGTGATTGGTCGCTTTGACGGAATGAAGGCTGACTTTGTAGAGCTTCAGTGTTCTCTAGGCATCTTGCATGTCTTCATTTCTTGCCCTGTGTGGATGGGTTCTTCCTTTCTGGAACAGGGCTAAAGTGTGCCCCACCCCACCCCCAGCACCAGGATCCATCCTATGGCTTGAGATTCCTGTGGAGACAACCCTACACAGGGGCTTCCCCACATCACAGGCTCCCTGATAGACTTGCCAGTGTTCCTTCCTCTCCCTCCCTCCCTCCTCATTACGCCCTGTATCTGATGCTGATACTGAATTTGAGGTTGATTTTGACCCCACAGATTGGTCATTGGCTTTTTAATCTTTTTGGCAAAGATGTTTCTAGTCAGTAACTTCTTGACTTTCACATATATAATGTCACTTTTCCTGGGTTGGTTTGTTCTATTTTTGTTTTTGAGACAGGGTTTCATATAATCCAGGCTAACCTGAAACTCACTGTGTACCTGAAGATGACCTTGAATTCCTTTTTGTTTTTATTTTTTATTTTTTTATTTTTTTTTTTTTGGATTTTTCCGAGACAGGGTTTCTCTGTGTAGCCCTGGCTGTCCTGGAACTGTAGACCAGGCTGGCCTTGAACTCAGAAATCCACCTGCCTCTGCCTCCCAAGTGCTGGGATTACAGGCGTGTGCCACCACTGCCCGGACCTTGAATTCCTGACCTTTGCCTTCCAATTGCTGGGATTGTAAATAGGTGCTATAAACTTTCTGTTTTTTTTTTTTTTTTTTTTTTTTTTTTCGAGACAGGGTTTCTCTGTGTAGCCCTGGCTGTCCTGGAACTCACTCTGTAGACCAGGCTGGCCTCGAACTTAGAAATCCGCCTGCCTCTGCCTCCCAAGTGCTGGGATTACAGGCATGCGCCACCACACCCGGCTTGCTATAAACTTTCTGTCGTGTGTGTGTGTGTGTGTGTGTGTGTGTGTGTGTGTGTGTTTCTTGTTTGTCTGTGTGTCTGTGGGTTTTTTGGAAGCAGAATTTCCTCGTGTATGCCAAACTGACTTTGAATTCATGATTGTCTTGCCTTAATCTCCGTTGTGCTGAGATTACAGATGTGTACCACCATGCCTGGCTTCAAATTGTGTCTGATGTAAAAAGAGACCTATCAAAAATTCAGTTAACCCAAGTCACTGAACTAGTACAGATTTTCCCCACAGGGGGTTGTCATCCTGGGCAGCAGAACAGCTTGAGATAGTTCCCCAGGGCATCTTGCTAGTCACCTGTTCAGGTCAAGTGTTGGCTCCATAGCACTCACTCTCCTCACTGTGCTTGCTGGCGCCTAGACCACACGAGCATTTCTCCTGGGGTTTGTTGCTGCCTTGTGTGCATTATGAGATTAGAAACAATTGAATATCCATCAGGACAGAATTTATTATATGAACCATGGTGTGTGCATACTGAATTTCAGTACAGTCATTAGGAACAAAGTATCAGCTCCTGAGAGGTTGAAGTAGGAGGACTCTAGAGGCCAGGATAAGTAACAAAATGAGACTCTCTCCAAAAAAAAAGAAAGGAAGGAAGAAAGGAGAAAAGAAAGGCAGTATTCGATTTAAAGTTGGGAGGTGGGGGCATGCACCTGTAATTTAATTTCAGCTACTTGGAAGGCTGAAAGAGGAGGAGTTCAAAAGCCTAGACAACATAGTAAGAGCCAGCTACAAAATCTGTTTGTAGGTTTATATATGTGTGTACCTAAAAAGGAATGTATGGTGTTTAAAATGTGAGAATGGAGGAGAATAAAGGTGCCTAGTTGTCTTTTCATTTTTAAAATGTAAATTCATATATGAACAAAGGTGTAGAAGCACATAATGCCAATTATTGGTAGTAATCACTAAGACTGTCTCTGGAGCACTGATTGTGAGGATAATTGAGGTTATTGTTTAGAAAGCACAATAGTACCTTTTCTAGTTTACACTTTTGTGCACTTTATTTTTTTTTAATTAATGTGTTCTGTTTTACAATCAAATAATTTTCAAAGATATCTTGTAACTAATGTTTTGCAGTAAATCAATGTTTGCAGAGATGGAGATCTTGGGCCAGTTTAACCTGGGATTTATAGTAACCAAACTGGAAGAGGACCTCTTCCTGGTGGACCAGCATGCTGCGGACGAGAAGTACAACTTTGAGATGCTGCAGCAGCACACCGTGCTGCAGGCGCAGAGGCTCATCACGTGGGTTCACACGGCATCAGAGTTTCCAGGGCACCATCTCGGATGAAATAGCCTGTGCCAACTGTTGTGTGCACACACACATACATGTGGGCTTGCTATAGATATCCGTATAATGCACTTTCATACTTTCACATAATGATAATCACAGCCTCTTTGAGTGAGTGCCTATTACATGGAAAACTGTTGAGGCAATTTATTCATTTGATCCAAGATAACAGACCAGGTAGTTACTGTTGCTGTTGCTATCTCACAGTGATAGAATTACCATTGCAGTCCCACGGTGATACAGTTACACACACACACACACACACACACACACACACACACACACACGCATGCAGAGATGTTAGCCAACCTGCCTGAGGTCCCACACTAAGATGTTCTTTAGGTACCTCTACCTTTTAGCCATCTGAAATGATGTTCACTAGGTGGCCAGAAAGCCCCACTGGTGCAGAGTGACCGAATACATTAGGCCTGGTGTAGAGTAGTTCAGACCGTTTCAGGCAAGGTCTCACTACGTAGATGAGGCTGACCTCAAACTCACAGAGATCCGATCCATCTGCCTCTGCCTCCCAAGTGCTGGTATTGAAGGTTTGTGCACCGTGTCCATAAGGGCCTTTATAGTCTGAGTCTCCTGTTTTCCAGACCCCAGACTCTGAACTTAACTGCTGTCAATGAAGCTGTGCTGATAGAAAATCTGGAAATATTCAGAAAGAATGGCTTTGACTTTGTCATTGATGAGGATGGTGAGTTAACAGTTAGGACTGTAAGGTCCTGTATTTTAGGGACGTAGAAGTGTGGGTTCTTGCACTTACTTTAGGTCTGCCATGGACGAAAAATGCTTTTGTCCAATAATGGATTTTCCTCAATTTTTTTTTCTTTTAGCTCCAGTCACTGAAAGGGCTAAATTGATATCCTTACCAACTAGTAAAAACTGGACCTTTGGACCCCAAGATATAGATGAGCTGATCTTTATGCTAAGTGACAGCCCTGGGGTCATGTGCCGGCCCTCAAGAGTCAGACAGATGTTTGCTTCCAGAGCCTGTCGGAAGTCTGTAAGTAAAACAAGCTCCACTCCTGGGGCCTGAGGCCCTGAGGCCCCGAGTCCTCAGTTCGGCTCCTGCGTGGTTGATGCTCTTTAGCACCTTCATGATGTCTGTTGGCATAGCCTGGCAGCCAGGCCAGCATTCTCCTTGACCTCTGGGTCAGGTTTGCTGCAGTCTCTGCGGTGCTCAGCAGTGTTTCATCTCAGGCTTTCCTGAGCCCAGCAGTTGGCTCCGGGTGTCTGTGCTCCAGCGTGGGCCTTAGGAGTGGTGCCAACCTGCACTGAGAGATGTTCCCTGCCTCCAGGCCGAGACACCACCATCAAAACTCAAGCACAGCCATCTAGTCACGAGCGTCCCACAAGCGCAGTTGGCAGTCACTGACACTGAGGCCTGTGCCTCTCATGTTTGTATGGGAAATGGTAGCTGTGGCTGACTAGTAACCCAGCATCCAAATATGGTAGAAACTCAGTCACATTCCTGCATTATCCAGCGGACCTGTCCTGTCCCAAGCGTGGGGCATGTAGAAGTAAGGAAGGTGAAAGAAACCGTCACAAGCATATGACCCCTTAGATGACAGTAAGTACAGAAGTTCAGACAGCATGTGACACAGGAAAACGTGGAGAACAAGGGACGAGTGCCATCTGGGTGAGATAGCGCCTCCATGGGTAAAACTGTTCCTGATAGAAAACAGTAAGCATGCAGACCAGAGGCAGCCTCTGCCTGAAGCGTGAGAGCAGAGTGGCGCCCAGCGGACAGCCCACGTCCTAGGCTGACAGAGAGTGCGTGCTGAGCTGCTGAGGGGTGCCAGCCCTGGGCAGCAAAGGAGAGGGCTGGCAACTCTGGGGAGCAATCGGGGTTCAGAGCTGTGCTGTGGGCTTGCCGTGTGTGAGGCCCAGTGCTCTGTAAGTAGTGTCTAAAAGCAACAGGCAGTCTTGGGCTCGAGGGAGAGAGGAAAGAACCTCACTTAAAAAAAGGTTCCATGAGATCAGGCCATGGGCAGGCCTGGAGGGCATTTTCTTAATCAGTGATTGATGGGGAGGGCCCAGCCTATGGTGGGTGGGGCCTTCCCTGGGCTGCTGGTACTGGGTTCTATAAAAAACAGGCTGAGCAAGCCATGAGGAGCAAGCAGCACCCTGATCAGTTCTTGCTGCCAGGTTCCTGCCTTGTTTCTGAGTTCCCACCCTCACTGCTTTCTATATGGAACTGTGAGTGAAGTGACTTTCCCTCCCCAAGTTGCTTTTGGTCCTGGTGTTTCATCACGGCAATGAGAGTCCTAACTAGGACGATATGATTCAAAGCTTTTGGACTGGGTGAAATTACTCCAGGGATGAGTTTCGTTTTGTTATAGTATGGGGCGGGGAGAAGGGATATGTACATACCAGGGAGCATGTATGGAGATCGCATGACAGTACTGTGCCCTTCACCCGCTGAGCCATCTTAGCCAGCCCTCAGAAAGCTTTGTTTGTGGATTGCTGGTGTGGCTCAACACACACACACACACACACACACACACACACACACACACAATGTGATCAGGTTTGATTTCTAGTCACAAATACGTGGTGGATGAAAGCCATCCTTTCTAGTAGTGACAGTTAGTGTCAGAGCAGGTGGCCTGTGCAAATAGTCATGCCGGACCCTTTGCCCGTGCGCGTGTCTGGGTGGAGGTCTGTGGAGCCATGGAGTACTTCTCCACTCCTGCCCCGGCAGATGCAATGCTGCAGTTCACTTCCTGCGTCTAGTGCTGACCCTCATGGGATTGCTTCTGTCTCCGCTATCCACATGACACATACTTATGATAAGTCCCCGCTTGCCTGCCTACCCCTTCTCCGTCACTCCGCTCCGGCCACAGCCAAGGGACTTTAGTCACTGTCTCCTGTCCCTTCAGACCCTTTCTTCTGCTGTCCCCACCTAGATCCACCATTTCTGCTCTTCACTGCCTGGCTCCCTTTGGTCCTCAGTCACCCATGTGAGACATTGGTTCACTTGCTGATTGTTTTTCTGCCCACAGTGTGACAGCACCCTGCTTTGTTCCTACTTTTGGTCTGTGCTGACACCTGGTGGACACTTGATGTGCTGTAATAGGAAGAAAGATGGTAATGGAGGGCTTTAGGCCCGTCTGTGTCCCCGTTCACCCGTGTCCCCGTTCACCCGTGTCCGAGACTGGGTGTGTTGGGGAGTGCTGTATCCACTTTCCACAGGCATGTCACAGAGCGCCTCATGCTCTGGAGAGAGAAACAGGCGTGGTGTTGTTTAGAGTAGACAGGGCATCTGGGCAGGAACCTGAAGCAGGAGCACTTGCAAAAACAATACGAGGAAAACACAGGCCAAGCCAGGGGCTGCGGGTTCTCTGGTCACAAGACTTGTGCATGTGCACATGAGGACAGTGTGCCAGTGTGGTAGGGAAGAGGGTTGTGTCTGTATCTGGGATATTATCTGTCACTCTTCTATTGCTGTGAAGAGACACCATGACTAAGACAATTTATAAGAGGAAGCATTTAATGGGGACTTTTTCACAGTTTCAGAGGGTGAGTCCCTGACCATCATGGTGGGAAGCGTGGCGGCAGGCAGGCATGGCGCTGGGGCAGTAGCTAAATGCTTTATCCTGATCGTAGGCAGCAGAGAGAGGCGGCTGAGTGGGAGGGAGAGAGGAGAGAGTGGTCTGGCGTGAGGAAACCTCAAAGCCCACCTCTAGTGACACAAGACCTCCTAATCCTTCTTAAACAGTCCACCAAACCTTTGGCCTATGGGAGCCATTCTCATTCAGACCACCACAGATATGCAAGGACTTAGATTTTACTTGGGTAAAGGAAGAGCTGGTAAGAGCAGGGAGTGACCTGGTAGACTTTTAAAAAGAGTAATTTTTCTGCCATGGTGACTCAAATGTATAATGTATGCACTCAGGAGCCAGAGGCAATAGGATCATCTCAAAGGCCAGCCTGGCATAGGAGTTCCAGGCCAGCCAGGGTCAAACCTGGTGAGACTCTGTCTTCAAGAAGACAAAACAAATCGGGGTTGGAACGTGTCTTGGTTAGGGATTCATTGTTGTGGAGAGACACCATGACCAAGGCAAGACTTAAAAAGGACGACATTCAGTTGGGGCTGGCTCACAGGTTCAGAGGTTCAGTCCATTATCATGGCGGGAAGCATGGCGGCAGGCAGGCGGGCATGGTGCTGGAGGAGCCGAGAGTTCTACACTTTGATCCAAAGATCTACAGCTTCACCAGAAGGCTTCTTCACAGGCAGCCAGGAGGAGGATCTCCTCTGAGTAGAGGACCTCAAAGCCCACCCCCCACCTCCTCCAACAAAGCCAGACCTAACAGTGCCACTTCCCGTGAGCCAAGCATATTCAAACACAGGATGACAGCTCAGCATGTGACGTGCTTTCCTAGAGTATGGACCTAATTTGAAATTCACAGAAAATACTAAGTTGTGGTGCGTGATTGTAATCCCAGCTGTGGGGAAGTGGAGATGGCTCACTAGCTGGCCAGTCTAGCCAAAATAATGAGATACAGGTTCAGTGAGAATCCTGTCTCAAAAACTAAGGTAAACAGCAATAGACAGCAGTCTGTCAGTCTTTGTGCGCAAGAATGAGCAAGCGTGCTCACACACAAACACCGAAAAATAAACTTAAAATAAAATCCCCTGCTGCCCACTGAGTGAGGAGTGGCGCTCAGGACCACCCTGGTTGCCAGGGGGAGAGGAGAGCAGTAAAGTCAGGTGGGACCATGGAGAGGCGGGAGGCTGTGCCACCAAAGCCTGAGCTGTGCAGGCGGGAGCTCGGCAGCAAGCTCTGGAGCGCCGAGCTGGGAGAAGTTGGGACGTCTGGGCCAAGGCTCTTCAGGAGCTGGTTTTGAGCTCTGGTCTTGTCTGCTCTCGGTGAAGCCCGTACTTCCGATGCCGCTTTAACAAAGCCCACACGCTCCACTTGTGCTTCATCCCCAGGTGATGATTGGAACCGCTCTCAGTGCGAGCGAGATGCGGAAGCTCATCACCCACATGGGCGAGATGGACCACCCCTGGAACTGTCCCCACGGAAGGCCGACCATGAGGCACATTGCCAATCTGGACGTCATCTCCCAGAACTGATACGCCGCTTGTGGGATAGGGTGTTTTACAGATTGATCTCTTTGGAAAGAGGTTTTAAGTAATCTGATTATAATTCAGAAATTAGCATGCTACTTTAATGTCCCGGGTCCATTTAAAAACAGTGTTAAGCCAGGCCTAGTGGCATGAGCCTCTAGTCTAGCTTGGGAGATTCACGTGGGAGGCTCACTCGAGCCCAGGAGTTTGAGACCACCCTGAGCTACATTAGCGAGACTATTTCATGGACAAAAAAATATATTTTTGAAGCCTTTTCACCATGTCTGCAATTTGTGTGTGTGTGTGTGTGTGTGTGTGTGTGTGTGAGAGAGAGAGAGAGAGAGAGAGAGAGAGAGAGAGAGAGAGAGAGAAGAGAGAGATTGAGAGAGAGAGAGAAACCCGAGCGAGTGCTTTGGAAGATAACCAGTTTTCCCTCTGTCTGGGAACTGAGCCCTCAATGACAATTGAATTGTGTTTGCTTTCTTTTTTTTTTTTTTCCTCACCCACCTAACCCCACCCATGTCTGAGTCAGCACTTCATGTAACTCAGGCTTCTCTTGAACTTGTTTTGTCACCAAGGTTGGCCTAGAACTGAACTTGCCTCCACCACCCAAGTGCTGGGATCACAGGTGTGTGTCACACACACCCACATTGAAAAGTATGGCCCTTCAGCATCAGCTCTCAATCCTGACTCACATTAAATTTAAAAACAAAGGGATTCCTGCTTGGGAAGAAATCACTGAATAGGATTAGGGTCACTCTGGGGGTGGGAGGAAATAGCAAGGGATGAGACAGGGTCTGCCCTGGCTGATCTGGAACTTGTATAGGGGACCCTAGCTTGAACTCAGATTCTCCTGCCCCTGCCTCCTGAGTTCTGGAATTAAAGTCATGTACCTCCACATCTAGCTTGGGGTCACTATTTTTCCAATGTTCCTCAGTGCAGCTAGAGTGGAAAGTGCCATTCCAGGCAAGGGCTGGGGCCGAGGCAGGGGCTGGGGCCAAGGCAGGGGCTGGGGGAAGAAAGCTGGAGTGTGTTGTAGCTCAGTGCTATAACTTGATTTCCTTGGGGTATGTGCTGGCTGGTTTTGTGTGTCAGCTTGACACAGGCTGGAGTTATCACAGAGAAAGGAGCTTCAGTTGGGGAAGTGACTCCATGAGATCCGGCTGTGGGGCATTTCTCAATTAGTGATCAAGTCGGGGAGGGCCCCTTGTGGGTGGTGCCATCCCTGGGCTGGTAGTCTTGGGTTCTATAAGAGCAGGCTGAGCAAGCCAGTAAGGAACATCCTTCCATGGCCTCTGCATCAGCTCCTGCTTCCTGACCTGCTTGAGTTCCAGTCCTGACTTCCTTTAGTGTAAGCTCAATAAACCCTTTCTTCCCCAACTTGCTTCTTGGTCGTGATGTTTGTGCAGGAATAGAAACCCTGACTAAGACAAATTAGTACCAGCGTAGTGGGGTATTCCTGTGACAACCTGACCATGTTTTGGGGAGGACTGTGGAAGGACTTTGGAACTTTGGGCTAGATGGTCCATTCAGTGTTGAGACCTCTGTGAGATGTTGTGTAGGAGCTTGGAAGATTATGTTGAGAACAGTGCAGAAGATGGAGGCCTGGCTTGTGAAATTTCAGAGGGAAGATTAAAGACTTTTCAGAGCCATGAAGATTCTGTGGTTTTGGTTAGCTGGGGCTGAAGAATCAGCTGTGATTAACAAGATACCAGAACCACTAAAGCAAACCTTTGTGTTACTGGGACTATTGATGCTGGTTAGCTGGAGCTAAGAAATTAGTGGTGATGACTGGTGGCTGCAGCGCCCTTTCAGCTTCTCCTGTGCTGCGGGCCTCCTGGAGAAGAGACCTGCCATGTTCACGTGGACCGAGGTGGTAAAGGGTTACCTGTCTGCATCCGCCATGTCTAAGTCCGTGCTGCTGTTGGGCAGGGTGCACGGCCCTGCCAGTTCCAGCACAGCAGAAGCAGGCTGATCTCTGTGTCTGGGGTCATCCTGGGCTGCTCCACAGTGCAGGCTAGTGAGGGCTACATACCAAAATTCTGTCTCAAAACACACACTGCTGGTACAGGTCCATCCACAGGGTCTCATAATATTCACAGGAACACTGCGAGTTGGCGGTCATAGGAAGTGCAGCAATGCCCCTTCAAAAAAGTCCGCTTCTAATCACCGGAACTGTGACTGTCACCTTATATGTGACAAAGGGGACTCTTGAGGTGGGATTAAGGAGCCTAGAGATAGGGAGATTGTCCTGTGAGGTCTGATGGGCACTGTCTGTCACATCAGTTCTTCAATGTAGAGGACAAGTATACCGAGCCCTCCAGGTAAGCCAGGCCTGCACCTTACCACTGATAAGACTGTATGGTTAAGAGTTTCCTAGGCAAATGGAGCTAGAAACTATCATCCTGAGTGAGGTAACCCAATCACAAAAGAACACACACGGTATGGACTCACTGATAAGTGGATATTAGCCTAAAAGCTCGGAATACCCAAGATACAACTCAGTCCACATGAAGCTCAAGATGAAGAAAGACCAAAGTGTGGATACTTTGATCCTTATTGTAATGTAGATCAAAACACCCATGGCTCACAGCCAAACAATAGAATGAGCATAGGGTCCCCAGTGGAGCAGTTAGAGGACCCAAGGAGCTGAAGAGGATTGCAGCCCTGCAGGAGGAACAATAATATGTACTAACCAGTACCCCCAGAGCTCCCAGGGACTAAACCACCAACCAAAGAGTACACATGGAGGGACCCATGGCTCCAGCTACATATGTAGCAGAAGATGATCATTTCAGACATCAATGAGAGGAGAGGCCATTGGTCCTGTGAAGGCTTCCCCAGAATAAGGGAATGTAAGTCAGGAAATTAGAGAGGGGGCGGTGAGCAGGGGGAGGGGGTATGGGATAGGGGGTTTTCAGAGGGGTAATTGGGAAAGGGAATACCATTTGAAATGTAAATAAAGCAATAAGAAGAAGAAGAAGGAGGAGGAGAAGGAGAAGGAGAAGGAGAAGGAGAAGGAGAAGAAGAAGAAGAAGAAGAAGAAGAAGAAGAAGAAGAAGAAGAAGAAGAAGAAGAAGAAGAAGAAGAAGAAGAAGAAGAAGAAGAAGAAATGAGTAAAAAAAAAAAAAAAAAGACTGGCTCCAAGCCATTGTTTGCTTTAAGGCAATGGTGAAAAACAAAAGCCTTCATTATTCTATTTTACAGCGAGGAAACCTGCTGAGGGAGGTCACATGATTTGTAGTTAGAGCAGGAAAATTCAGGCCAAGTACATCCAGCTCCAGTGCCCAGCTAATTCCTCCCTTCCTTGGAAATTAAGCATGGTAAAACTGGATGCTGTACAGCTTTGTGTTGGTACTGCGGCCCCTTTAAGAGGACAGGAGGCGGGGCTTGTGGCAGTTGCTTAGATACCACCTACCTAGCTCCCAGGACGCGAAGTCTTCCTTAATGCCACTTTGGGATCTGCACGCCTGGCCAGAGCAAGTGGGTGAGCACCCTAAAGTAGTCCTGTGTGCAGCAACATAAAGACCTTGAACACGTGCTTGATTGATGAGGGACCCTGCGGAGGGGTGGAGGGGTGCCTGGACCCATGTCCAGAGAAAAGGCCGGTTTGCCCTTAAGTGCAATGATATAGGGCGACTTCCTCAAAGAACGGGGCGAGAGGGCATCACTATAAGAAACAAGTTAGTTTAAACTGTAGTTGAATTTCACTAATAGAGGACCAGAAATCCTAGAGTAAATGGCTGTTCAAGTTGAGAGTTGAGAGCAGCTTGGGCTGGCTTTGCTGATATTCATCAGGCCCTAGGGCGAGTGGCGGGCTGGAGAAAGAGGATTGAGCTCTGAGATGGGATTGACCATGCCTAGCAGGAGGCAGGCGCGGAGTGCCACTCTATCCACCCCCAGGGTGCACGAACGCGGACCAGATTTCTTTGCACCGCAGGATTTCTTTACTCTTGCGTGCCCTGATGTAGTAGGACACCATGAAGGAGATCAGTTTCTGAGTGGCGCGCTGGCTTTGGCCCTCTGCCCTCAGTTCCACCACTCATCCTGTCTCTTCAGCCCGGGTAGTGATGAGAGCGTCCGGGTCATGAAGCCCTACAACAGGACGTCTCTGGGTTTTTACACTTGACCCTTTTTTCCCAAGAAATGTTTGCATAGCCCTGGCTTCAGTATTCAAATAGCTATACACATCAAATATTTACTGATAGCAAATAACATTTACTTTTAAATGATTTCGGGATACATATAAAATTACCATTCACTAATTAAAGCAAACTTGCATGCTAAGGAAATTATGTGCTGGTTTATTTTTTTAAGGTTTGCTTTTCACTTTTATTTATGTGTGGGTATATAAATATACCCATTTGCAGGTACCCACAGTGGCTGTAAGACAGTGTTGTGAGCTACCAAACATAAATGCTGGGTCCCAAACTCAGACCCTCTGACCCCAAAGCTGCTGCTGCTTCTCTCTTCTTCTTCTTCTTCTTCTTCTTCTTCTTCTTCTTCTTCTTCTTCTTCTTCTTCTTCTTCTTCTTCTCCTCCTCCTCCTTCTCCTTTTCTCCTCCTCCTTCTCCTTTTCTCCTTCTCCTTCTCCTTTTCTCCTTCTCCTCCTCCTCCTCCTCCTCTTCCTCCTCCTCCTCCCCTTCTTCTTTCATTTCATTTATTTAATGGGGTGGGGAGTAGCTAGTGTGTCACCTGCACATATGGAGGCCAGAGGGCAGCTTGCAGGAAATGGTTCTCTTCTTTCACCATGTGTATTCCAGGATTTGAACTCAGGTCATTAGGCTTGAGGAGACATGCCTTAATCTAAGTCATTTTGCTGCTAGCCTGCTTGCTTATATTTATGTAAAATTCATTCTTTGGGCTTTAGAGATGACCCAACAGTCAAGAGTGCCCATTATTTGATCAGGATGACAAACACACACATACACACTAATTAATTTAAAAATTTAAGGTGTGCAATAGTGGCGCACGCCTTTAATCCCAGCACTTGGGAGGCAGAGAGGCAGGCAGATCTCTGAGTTTGACACCAGCCTGCTCTACAGAGTGAGTTCCAGGACAGCCAGGGCTACATAGAGAAACCCTGTCTCAAAAAAAAAAATTTAAGTCAAACTTTCTAAAGCCATCTATACAGAGACATCCACACAGGAATGACAGTAGGAAAAGACTGCCTTTGTTTTCTGTAATTAAATCATATTTCTATAAATGTAGGATACTGTAGAGTAAAAGTCCTGCAATTCATATGATGTAATAGTCTCAACTCTGAGTTGAGGTGTTTCGGGCATTGCATGGCACGGTGCAGACACGGTACAAAGTACACATGTCAAGTGTGAAGATCAAAGATGGAGCTGGAGCAAAGGTTCACTGATTAGGATATTGCTCTTCCAGAGGACTGGAGTTCGGTTCCCAGCTGTTGCGGACCATACTCTCTCGAAGTCAGGGCTAGTATTCTTTTTCTTAAGCAGGAAAGTACGGGTTCCAGGCGGCGTGGCAAACAGAACACCAGGACACAGAAGAAGGTTCACAGCCTCCCTACCCCTCCTCTGGGACCTCTGAGAGCATCTGCACTCACATGCACATACCCTCAAACAGGTGCACACATATACACATAATTTCAAAACAAAAACAATCAAAAGACCCAGAACAACAACCCGGGAGGGTTCTTGCCAGAAAGGCGTTGGATTCATTATGTGTTTGATTATGAATTAATTCCTGGTTGTCCATTCACAAACCTTTTCCTGCTAGATTTTTATGATCCCTCTGTTCATTTGTGTAATCCTTTCTTTTTTTTTAAAAAAAAATGATTTATTTATTATATGAAAGTACACTCTAGCTGTCTTCAGACACACCAGAGAAAGGTGTCAGATCTCATTACGGATGGTTGTGAGCCACACTGTGGTTGCTGGGATTTGAACTCAGGACCTTTGGAAGAGCAGTCAGTGCTCTTAAGTGCCAGAAAGGCGTTGGATTCATTATGTGTTTGATTATGAATTAATTCCTGGTTGTCCATTCACAAACCTTTTCCTGCTAGATTTTTATGAAGTGCTCTTAAGCGCTGAGCCATCTCTCCAGCCCCTCTGTATGTAATCCTATATGAGATCTTGAGCCACAGTTTAAGGAGTTGGGCTCTGGAGATATCTGTAAGCATGAGGAACTGAGTTTAATCCTGAGCACCACGTAAATATGTAGAAAATGGGGCTGGATGACTCAGCCATTAAGGGCATCTAGCTGCTCTTCCAAAGGTGCAGAGTTTAATTCCCAGCATCCAGATGGCAGCCCACAACTATCTATAACTCCAAAGGGATCCTCTTCTGACCTCCCTGGGCACTGCATGCATGTCTGTGCAACGCATGACGTGCATGCAAACAAAACAAACACAAAAATAATAAAATGTTTGAAAACACATTTTTTTTTTGTTTTTGTTTTTTGTTTGTTTGTTTTTTCAAGACAGGGTTTCTCTGTGTAGCCCTGGCTGTCCTGGAACTCACTCTGTAGACCAGGCTGGCCTAGAACTCAGAAATCTGCCTGCCTCTGCCTCCCAAGTGCTGGGATTAAAGGCGTGCGCCACCACCGCCCGGCTTGAAAACACATTTTTTAAGGCAGACACCATGTCATGCTTATCCATGCTTGAGAAGCAGACATAGGAGGATGCCTAGGGCTCTCTGGCTAGCTAGTTTTACCTAACTGAACTCTGGCTGCCTCCTGGGCACACCCTCATGCACATGGACACCACACATACAAGCTGTCGCTGTAGGGATCCGGAATTTAGACAGCCAATGATTTCAAACCGAAAAACCCGAAATGACAGTCACTCCGTATATCAATTTTTCCAAATTGTATACTTTTGGGATCGTCACAGTCGTATCTTCACAAAGGTACCACAATTTGTATTTGATATCTGAGGCCGGAAGCCGTTTGCTTAAAGACAAAACACCACTAACATGATACAGGAGCCTTTATGTTTTGATGGACTGGATGCTTTTTTAACTTGTATTTTATTTTTTAAATAAATTATTATTATTATTATTATTATTATTATTATTATTATATGTGTGTAGTATGTGTGTGTGGATGTACAACTGTCATTGTTCCCTTGTGGAGCTCAGAGGACGGACGTGCAAGAAGAGTCAGCCCTCCCCGTCCACCACGCAGGTTCAACAGATCGAACCCAGGTTGTCAGGCTCCTGGCCAGCATCTTTGCCAGAAGCGTCATGTCTCCCACCCCAAGCGTCTGTGAACCTGGAGCTCACCCCTGGAACTAAACTGTGCGAGCGGTATGAATCCCGATCCCACCTCCTTACTGCTGGATGCTCTCTACACGAGCAGCGGGGGTCGAACTCAGGGCTTCATGCTTTTGAGGCAGGCACTTCACCCACGAAGGAATGCCATTCCGAACGGCAGCACGGTTTAAAACTCATACAGTTACATTGGCTGGCAAAACGGCTCGATGGGTAAAGGTGATTGCTGCCAAGCCGGACAGCCTGGGTTTGATCCCCAGGACCCAGATTATGAAAGGAGAGAGGCAGCTGTAGAAAGATGCTGTCTAATCTCCACACATGGGCCAGGGTACACACTCATGTGCGCAAAACTAATAGATGAAATCAATGTAATAAAATTATAAGTGAAATAATTCTTTTTTTTTTTTTTTTTTTTTTTTTTTGGTTTTTTGAGACAGGGTTTCTCTGTGTAGCCCTGGCTGTCCTGGAACTCACTCTGTAAACCAGGCTAGCCTCGAACTCAGAAATCCGCCTGCCTCTGCCTCCCAAGTGCTGGGATTACAGGCGTGCGCCACCACGCCCGGCGTGAAATAATTCTTGACAATGGTTCTGATATTAAACATTTTAAAACAACCTGTGCAATATCGGAATGTAATTATTTTCATAAACTGTCATACTTGTCGTTATTCATGCTTCAGTAGAATGATAATGTTATCCTCAGGCTAATTGTTTTTACAGTTGAAACAAACCAAGTCTTTAGAGACATAATTTCTATTTTTCAGGTAAAACACATCGGTGCTTGGAAACAAAACCGCAGTCTACCAGAGGAATCATTGGCTAGTTCTTCATCTAAAGAAAACTCATACATCTTCCAAAAGCCATGGTGAAAGAAAAGAAAAAAGCGGACAAGAAAGGGGACAAGTCAGCCCGCTCTCCCTCCTCGATCTCGGATAACCCTGAAGCCTCTAAACAAGACAGCAATGCCAGTAAGCCGGAAGTGGCCCCCAGTACTGTCGTCCCAGTGTTGGAAATACCACTCAAGCAAGCCCCCAAGAGAGACTCGATACAAATGGATCAGACTGAAGATGAAACTCAGTATGAAGAGCCCATCCTGACCAAACTCATCGTGGAAAGGTAACCTTCCCGGGCAGGAGGGGGCCAGACTCTAAACCAAATGTTAGGTGAGCGTGCGTTGGGTGGGACGGAGGGAATCCTCAAGCGGATTTCTATTGGCTTTGGTTTGGTTTGGGGTCTTTTGTTTTGTTTTGTTTTGTTTTGTTTTGTTTTGTTTTGTTTTGTTTTGTTTTTGCCTTTCCAGACACGGTTTCTCCGTGTAGCCCTGGCTGTCCTGGAACTCTCTGTAGACCAGGCTGGCCTCAAATTTAGAGATCTGCCTGCTTCTGCCTCCCACGTGCTGGGACTAAAGGCGTGCGCCACCACTGCCAAGCTCGTGCAGTTTTATGATCCTACAATTGCCCTTTTCCAAAAACACTTTTGTGTGCGGGTATGGAACTCACTGGTTTGGTTGGATGGGCTATCCCGCAAGCTCCGAGGATCTTCTTGTCTCAGTCTCCCCAGCACTGAAATGCTGGAATCACAAATTTGCACCACACTACCTAGCTTTCCCTTTCTTTGTTCAGTCCCGCCCCATCCCCTGCCCCGCCCCATCCCAAACAGGGTTTCTTTGTGTAGCCCTGGCTGTCTTGGAACTCGTTCCATAAACCAGGCTGGCCTCAGACTCTGCCTCCCAAGTGCTGAGATTGACAGTGTGTGCCTTTGCTGCTAAGCTATTCATTTTTCCAGTGTGGGTGTCCGGGCTCTGAATTCTGGTCCCCGCACTTCATGGCAGGCATTTTACTGACTGATGTGTGTGCTACTGCACCTGACTTTTAAGTGAATACTGGGAACCTGAAATCAGGTCCTCATGTTTGTACAGCAGATACTTTATCAACTAAGCCATTTTTCCAGCTCCCTAAAAAAACAAACAAAAAACCTAAAAAAAAAAAAAATAAAAATAAAATAAAATAAAAACTTTTCAAGAACTTAAAAAAAAAGATTTATTTATTCTTATTTTATATATATGAGTGTTTGCCTCCATGTATGTCTGTGTACCACCACATGTGTGTTTGGGGCCCATTGTAAGTCGTAAGAGGGCATCAGATCCCCTAGAACTGAAGTTGCCGGTGACTGTAAGCCACCATGTGGATTGTAAGAACCAATCCAGGTTCTCTGGAAGATCGACGAGTGCTCTTAACCCCTGAGCCCTGCCCCTCAAGAATATTTTTAACATGGTAAAAACATACATAAAATTTGCTATTTTGACCACTTAAAAGTGTCTATTTCAGGGAGTGGTGAGATGGTTTAGTGATTAAATTGCTAGCCAGACAAACACATGGATCAAGATTCAGATCCTCAGAAACGTAGACAAATGCCAGGTGAGCGTGGTGGCCCATGTGAGTCCAGCTCGGGATGGTTGGGATGGAACGGCCAGGGCAAAGTGGCCAGCTCTGGGTTTGATTGACAGAGCCTGCCTCAATGGGTAAGCTGGAAGAGCAGATGTACTGGCTGGTTTTGTGTGTCAACTTGACAGAGGCTGGAGTTATCACAGAGAAAGGAGCTTCTGTTGGGGAAGTGCCTCCATGAGATCCAGCTGTGGGGCATTTTCTCAATTAGTGATCAAGGCAGGAGGGCCCCCTTGTGGGTGGTGCCATCCCTGGGCTGGTAGTCTTGGGTTTTATAAAAAAGCAAGCTGAGAAAGCCAGGGGAAGCAAGCCAGTAAGAAACATCCCTCCATGGCCTCTGCATCAGCTCCTGCTTCCTGACCTGCTTGAGTTCCAGTCCTGACTTCCTTTAGTGATGAACAGCTGTGTGGAAGTGTAAGCTGAATAAACCCTTTCCTCCCCAACTTGTTTCTTGGTCATGATATTTGTGTAGGAATCGAAACCCTGACTAAGACAAATTGGTACCAGGCATGGGGTGTTGCTGTGATAGGTCTGACCATGCTTTTGTTTGGAAGAATGTGGATTTTAGGATTTTAGGAACTTAGGATTTGGAAAGCCATGGAATGCTTTAAGTGGGGTTAATGGGCCAGCCTAGTAGGAATATGGAAGATAATGGTGCTGAGAGTCATTTGTACTGTGTAGGCCTGCTGGCCCAAGAGGTTTCAGTGGAAAGGAACTTTAATATGTGGCTGAGAAACTGTTTTGTGATGTTTTGGTGAAGAACATGGCTGTTTTTTTCCATTGTTTGAAGAGACTGCCTAAGGATAAGGTAAAGAAATTTATATTAATTCCAACAAAGTAAGTCTCAAAAAAGACCAACAGAGACTTTGTTCTCTGGTTAAGTCTGATGAAGAGCATTTTGAACCAACATAACAAGCTGAGAAAGGAAAAGTACAAAATATATCTGAGTACTAAAGGGACATGGGAAGTGAAATGGAGCTGAATTCAAGAATATTAATTGAATTAAGGGAGTAGTGACTTTGGGGCAAGATTCCACCCAACTATTATTGGGTTCAGGCTTGGTAGAACACACACTGCGTTTAATCCCAGGAGGCAAAGATAAGCAGATCTCTGAGTTCAAGGCCAGCCTAGAACAGAGCAAATTCTAGGAGAAGAAAAACTTAAACCCAGGCTTGGTGGAGCACACCTTTAATCCCAGTGCTTACGAGACAGACATGCAGATCTCTGAGTTCAAAGTCAGTCTATGGAGCAAGATCCATGACAGCCAAGCTTAGGCAGTGAAGGAGTTGGAAAAAAGGAAACAAGTGATAATGTAATAGAACAAAGGGGCCAATGTTCCAGCTCCTGCAAGCAGCAGAACTCAGCAGCCTTGGCCATGTATCTCTGACTTTATATTCAAGAAGAAAAAGAGACTACTGGGACAGTTGATGCTGCTTAGCTGGAGCTAAGAAATTAGTGGTGATTAGGAAGAGACCAGCATCACTGAGGTGAAATCTCCTGGGAAGTGTTTTCTGAGAGCACAAAGAAGCTGTGTTCCAGAGATAGCCAAGGTTGTACCTCATGCTGCAGCTGTACTTGGTAACATGTAAGAATCATCCTGGTGGTTCTGGCTTTGAAGGCATGAAGGCATCATGAAGAACAGCTGAGGCTTGGTACCTTGAGAGGCCATGGAAGGCCATTGGTGAAAGTGTACCCTCAGTTGTAATTGACAGCCCAGGACTGAAGGGGTCATACAAAGGAGTTGAGGCTTGGTAAAATGAAGAGAGCCTGTGAGAGGCTTTGGTGAAGCCTAGTTGCAGTGGAAGACCCTAGCATATTGGAGATGCCAGCGCCATGGGATGACCACCAAGAACAACAGCGGCAGTGGAGTGGATCAACCTGAACTTAGAGTGCTACAGAGGGCAGAGCTGGAGAAGTGACACCAGCCCTTTGGAGATGCACAGAAGATCATGTGTGGATCTCAGACATTGGAACAAGAAGCTGTGAAGCTGAAGTTGACTTAGGAACCCCAAGATGTTAAAGATGC
This sequence comes from Apodemus agrarius, assembly GCA_964023405.1. NCBI lineage: Eukaryota > Metazoa > Chordata > Mammalia > Rodentia > Muridae > Apodemus > Apodemus agrarius. Next base: position 37,302,158 of record OZ030028.1, read on the forward strand.
CAGAGTCACAGGATGCTTGCTAAGGAAAGCTGCTAACAGGGAGTGGAACCAGCCCAGGAGAAAGAACTTTGTTGCAGTCAACAAAGATGTAAAAGGAGTTGATGATCTGAAGACTTATTTGCCCTCAGACATGGAGATGCAGAGTTTGAACTTTGCCCAGCTGGTTTCCTGTCTTGCTTTGGGGATTACAGTTGGATGAATCTCAAAAGAGACCTTGAACTTTGGACTTTTAACACTGTTGAGACTGCTATAGACTACTTGGGACTTTTGAAGTTGGACTAAATGTATTTTGCATTATGTTATGTTTAGGTATGGCCCCCATAGACTCATGTTTGAACAAGCCTATCAGGGCCAGGGAGTGGAATGTGATGGCTTGCATATGCTTGTCCCAAAGAGTGGCACTATTAGAAAGTGTGGCCTTGTTGGAGGAAGTGTGTCATTGTGGTGATAGGCTTGGAGATCTTCCTCCTAGATGCCTGAGCATGCCCAGTCTGTTCCTGGCTTCCTTTGGATAAAGATGTAGAACCCTCAGCTCCTCCTGCACCAAGCCTGCTTGGATGCTGCCATGCTTCTGTCTTGATGACGATGGACTGTACCTCTGAGCCTGTAAGCCAACCCCAATTAAATGTTGTCTTTTACAAAACTTGCATTGGTCATGGTGTCTGTTCACAGCAGTAGAACCCTAACTAAGACAGCAGATGATTCCAGATCACTTGTATGTGTAAATACTACACACACACACACACACACACACACACACACACACAAATTGAGTTAAAATAAAATATATAGTTCGGGGTGTTAAATGCATTCCTAGTGTCTTATAGCTATCATTGAATTCTGTTTCCAGAATATGTCCTCTCCCTTTTCCCAGACAGAAATTCCGTGCCTACCAAATGCCCCTGGGAATCTGTATACTTTAACACGTAAACCACTCATGAGTCTGAACGCTATTTCTTTGTAGCTACGAAGGGGAGAAAGTCCGTGGATTGTATGAGGGAGAAGGCTTTGCTGTCTTTCAAGGCGGAAACACCTACCATGTAAGTCATAATTATCGGAGCCAGCAGGGCTGGGGGAAGGGATGTGCTGAAAGTCTTCCATTCGCAAGGCTTGAGCGAATTCCACAGATGCCTCTAGAAACACTGATTTTATCCTGCACCCCAGTTACCTGCTTCAGGTGAAGCATAACTGGAGTACTTATTTTAGATTTTAATCTTCCTTTTCCTGACTTTTAACTATTGTCAAACCATAGATTTGTCACTAAGTAAAAACAATCAACTATAAGCTAGATACTAACTTGGAAGCTTACGTCCCCCATATAAAATGCCACAGGGTTTGCAAGAATCTATGCACATCACTGCGGCTGGAGAGATGGCTCACCGCTGGTTTGCTGCTCTCGGAGAAGAGGACCAGTGTTTGGTTCACAGCACCAGAATGGCAGCTCACAAGTGCCTTCAGCTCCAGATCCAGGGGAGATAATGCACACACACACACACACACACACCTTAAAGAAATAGAACTCATGGGCATACAGTCATTAGACTGTATGTTTTAGGGGGAGATGGTCTTTTTGAAAAACTGCATGTCTAGTCCACATGCAACTGTTTCAGTCCTGGCTACATATAAATGTCAGTAACAATCTAACTTCTTCCCCCCAAATATTTCCTGTAGGTGTTTGATTCTGTCTGCTGGTATAACACAGAGGCTATCCTAGTTAGTTTGAACTGTCAACTCGACACGGCAGAGGCTCAGGGCTGAGGGTGTGGCCCCGGGGTAGAGCACTTGCCTAATGTGCGGAAATCCCTGGATCCATCCCTGCCACTGCAGAAAATAAAAACAGACGAACCAAAAAGGGCAAAAACTCTCAGTTTCACTGTCGTTTTGTGATAAACATTCTCAGCTAGCATTGTTTCTTCCACTCTTTAAATAGATACATAATATTAATATATATTAATCACATAACGATAGATGGCAGTTTGGTTTTCACACGTATATTTTTAGGTATTACTATATGGTTTACAGCACTGTAGAACCCACACCAAAACACATGATAAGTTTTAAAATTTTGATGTGTTGTAAAGCATACACAACATTTGTTATTTTAGCCTTTTTAAGCGGACAGTCTAGTGCTCTTTTTTTTTAAAGATTTATTTATTTATTTATTTATTTATTTATTTATTTAATGCAAGTATGCTGTAGCTGTCTTCAGACATTCCAGAAGAGGGCGTCAGATCTCATTACAGATGGTTGTGAGCCACCATGTGGTTGCTGGGATTCGAACTCAGGGCCTTTGGAAGAGCAGTCAGTGCTCTCAACCACTGAGCCATCTCACCAGCCCCCAGTCTAGTGCTCTTAAACAGCTCCATATTATTGTGCAGCTGTCACCCCTGGCAGCCCAGAACTTTCCGGTCATCCTAAAATGCAGCTTGGCACTCATGAAGCGATTATTCTCCGACTTACCCGACAGTTAATTGTGACACTGTATAATGCTCAAAAATTGCTAGATGCAACTGTTCCATAATTGTTGGGTTTTCAAGGATTGTTTCATTTTTTTCCCTTTACTTGTAGGCCATAATTAAGATATTCATTCAGTCAGCCAGTCAGTCAGATTATCAAAAACATGTGCTTATTATAATAGAATAAAATTTAAAGATTTTTTAAAAGATCTTATGTATATGTCTGTGTTCCATGTGTGTGCAGATGCCCATGGACACCAGAAGAGGGCGCTGGATCCTCCTGAGCTGAAGTTATACACATCTATACAAGTGTGTATCTGACAGCACACAGCTATGTGCATACGCACACTGATAATTTCCAGTAAGAGAAAACAAAGTGTGAAACTCACAAATGTGACCTGTCTGATAGTTGGATAACAGTTTTAATCGGATCTACCTAGTTGAAGTAACTTCTCAAAAAAGAAAAAAAGTACATAAATGCTTTTTTTGTTTGTTTGGCTGGTTGGTTAGGTTGTGTTTGTTTTCACAATGTAGGAAGTGGAGCTCGGGGCCTTGTGCATGTTAGTCTGGCATCTACCACGGATCTTTCTTCTCAGTCCCACATCTTGAAAGATCAAAGTGAAGAGCCAAAACTTTTAAAATTCTTTTCGACTGTAGTTCAGAGATTTTTCCGGTGATTTACTCGGGAGAATCTGACTGTGCTTATCAGATCTAGGTTTGGGGGAAGTTGTAAACCTTTTGTCTCAAGGTGGATCACTGTGTGTGTGGGCGCCCCACTGCTGCTGCCGCCAGCCAGCCAGCACACTCCTGCAGGTAAAGGGGTGTGCAGGGTTCCGATCTACAGTGGAGCCACAGTCTAGATGCCCACCACCCAGAACCCCCATCTGAGCGGTCACTGTTATTTCTCTCCTAGGGTATGTTTTCAGAAGGACTGATGCATGGGCAGGGGACTTACATTTGGGCCGACGGATTGAAGTACGAGGTAAGGCATTACCACGAGTAATACGTGCTGTCACGAATTAGTTGTAGAACTTAATGGTTGGCTTCCTGCACTGTTTTCAAAGCATTCATTTTTTTTTTCTTTTTTTTTTTCCGAGACAGGGTTTCTCTGTGTAGCTCCGGCTGTCCTGGAACTCACTCGGTAGACCAGGTTGGCCTCGAACTCAGAAATCCGCCTGCCTCTGCCTCCCAAGTGCTGGGATTAAAGGCGTGCGCCACCACCGCCCGGCCCATTTTTTTTTTTTTTGTTTTTTTTTTTTTTTTTTTGAGACAGGGTTTCTCTGTGTAGCCCTGGCTGTCCTGGAACTCACTCTGTAGACCAGGCTGGCCTTGAACTCAGAAATCCGCCTGCCTCTGCCTCCCAAGTGCTGGGATTACAGGCGTGCGCCACCACGCCCAGCTCATTTTTATTTTTTTAAAGTGCGTGTGCTTGTGCATGTGTATGTACGTGTATATGTGTGTTCATATGTGTGTGTACATGCGTGTGTGTAGTGTGTGTGTGTGTGTGTGTGTGTGTGTGTCCATTGGCTCCGGCAGTCTCAGAGGCTAGAGGAGGGTATTAGATCTTCTGGAGCTGGAGTCACATACAATTGGGAGCTGCTGATGTGAGTGCTGGAAACGACGCTCACACTCTGTTAAACAGCTTTCTAGCCCTCTAGATAGACTATTCTTATAAAAGTAAGTCAAGTTAGGTGTGGTGGCACATGCCTTTAATCCCAGCACTCAGGAGGCAGATCTCTATGAGTTCGAAGCCAGCCTGGCCTACAGAACAAGTTCTAGGAAAGCCAAGGCTATATACTGAGACACTGTCTCAAAAAACAAACAAACAAACAAACAAAAACCAAAAAACTAAACAAATAAAAAATAACTAAGTTAGCATAGCCAGGACTGATATCATGGAATCCCAGTACTTGGGAAGCTGAGGCAGGAGGATTTTGAGTCTTAGGACATCCTGAGTCTACATAATAAGACGCTATTTCTGAAAAAGAAAAACCACCGCAAAGGTCGCTGTTGGCATAGAACCGGAGCTGGGGAGGGCAGAAGGCTGCAGAGGCCGGCTTGTGTGCTCAGCGCAGTGACGTGGTGACTGCTGCCTGAGAATCGCCCGGAGCTGGCTTTATGTGTTGCTCTAGAGGTGTCCTGTGTGTACACCTCACACATGCGTGGGGTTTGGTGGTAATCTACGTGTTCTCTGCATGTTAAATCCCTCATGCTTTATATGAACATCAGTTTTTATGGTCTCTCTCTTTCCTTTGTTTTTTACTAATTAAGCCATCACCATCCCGCAGAGTTAACTCTCTTTACTGTATGCATGTATTCCATTATGGGGGGGGGGAGGGGAGGTTCACAAAAACCATCTGGGTTGCTGGGCATGAGGGGAAGTGGGTATTTTTAAACTGATTGTGAGAACAGATTTGTCCTCTGAGACTGAGCCAGTTTCAGCTCCCACGCACAAAGCCTGTGAGTGGCTGACGTCTCCACCGTGGGGCTACACATGCCACGGTGTTCGAAAATGGTAAGAGGCATTTAAGGCCAGTGCGTATAGCACGTGGGTGCAGATAGCAGCTGGACTGTGGGCCCAAGCTGCAGAGGCACAGGCATGGCGAGAGAGGGGTGACCCTCCACTGAGGGGGGCCCGGGGATCCACCCTCAACAGTGTGTTAGGGCCCAGTCTTCTGAGAGAACTCCTGACCGTGCAACCCCCACCTTCTAGCCTGCTGCCAGCATTGAAGGCTTCTGATCTCCGAATGGTGATTTTGCCAGGCAGATCCTTCTGCCTCACTGTCTCTGGAAATTCTCTGTAGTTTGGGGGGCGAGGCGAGGATCCTCCTTTGTAAGCACAGATCCCTCCACAATCAGCCCATCTGAGAGTTCCCGGGTAGGATTTTGTCTCTTGATGCATCCTCAGGCATGGTGAGGCAGGTGGCACCAGTATGCCATCTGGCCAGTGGCCAGTCGGTGGCTGTGCCCTCTGCTGACTGATGATTACCCATTGTATTTGGAGTCTTGGAATTGTAGCAGAGCACCAGCTTAGCATGTGGGGAGCCCTGGTTCCTCGCCCAGTACCACTACCATCCTTACCAACAGACCCACTACCATCTTCATCATCTACATCACCATGACCGCTCACAAAGAAGGCACCCCATGAGGAACCATGGGGAGATGGAAGGCTTTCTGTGGGCGATCAGTACCTGGCCGATCGTCTAGACCTCTCCACGGTGGACCCTGAGAGTCTAAAGTTAAGGCCACCATTGGCAGCCATCACATTAGAGGGTCACCTGCTTGCTTCTTGTAGCTTAGTGTAAACAAAACCTTCCCAGTGTTTTATTCTGCGTGATCTTCCGTGCAGCAGAAGAACAAGGTGAGGGGCTGGGAAACACGGGGACGAGGATGTGATAGGCACATCCCCCACGTCCACAGAAAAGCCAGGGTCAGTGTCAGTGTGGTCAGGGCACTCTCAGACAGCCCTCGGGTGTGGAGTCGCTTCACTGCCGTCCCCTATCACCCTCCCGGCCGTTTCGCCCTAGGGGGACTTTGTGAAGAATACCCCGATGAACCACGGCGTGTACACATGGCCGGATGGCAGCACGTATGAAGGGGAGGTGACCAATGGCATGAGGAACGGATTTGGTATGTTCAAGTGTGGCACACAGCCCGTGTCCTACATTGGCCACTGGTGTCACGGCAAGAGACACGGGAAGGTAGGTGAAGATCGTACCCATGGACAGTCCCATCCGTGTGAATGTTTGCATGATAGAAAACTGTATGCATTCACAACACTGTACAACCACCATCGCTATCGAGTCTCAACAACATCTTCAGCACCACAGACGTGCGCTGGGAACTACTCGGCATCCCTCCCACTCCACATCCCTTGCAATGACCAGTCTGCTCACTGTGTGTGTGCATTTACTCCTAAGACATTGTGTCAGTCCGATTTCTCGTCACTGTGACATAAAAACCCTTGCCAGGCATGGTGGTAAACACCTTTAATCCTAGCATCTCTGTGATCTCTGTGAGTTCAAGGCCAGCCTGGTCTATAGAGAGAGTTCCAGGCCAGCCAAGGGACATAACAGCACCCTGTCTCAAAACCAAATCAAACCAAAACAAAACAAACCCGCCATCACTACCAACAACAGCAGTGTCTGGAACAACTTAGTAGAGAAAAGATTGATTTTGGCTCACAGTTTCAGAGGGCTCAGCCCATGGTCATTGGTGCTATTTCTGGGCCTCCTGTAGGGCAGAATAGGATAGGGGGTGGGAACATGAAGAGGCTGCTACATCATGGTAGGCAGGAAGAAGAGAGCGGGACCAGGACAAGTCCCAGCTCCCAAGAACATATCCCTCAGTGACACTCTCTTCCACTAGGTCCCAACCTTCTAAAGTCTCTTGAACCTTCCAAAACAACACCAGCAATTGGAAACTCAGTATTCAGTGCATGAACTTGTCAGGAGCATTTCATATCCAAACTATAACAGACATTTCTTTATAAATGGAACCAGATAATATGTGAACTTTTGTGCCATTTTACTAAGTGTAATATTTTTGAGGTTCATCTACGGGGTGGTGTGTGTTGGTACTCCCTCCTTTTTAAGACTGACTAATGCTTCATTGTAACTATATACTATAATGTATCTACCCACCTGCTGATGGACCCTTGAGCACACATGTACACACATGTACTCCATGGTGTACATATGGAGGTCAGGAGACAGTGTGTAAAAGCTGGTTCCCTCTACCTCGTGGGTCTCAGCTCACAGGACTGGGAGCCAAACACCTTCACCTGAGGAGTTACCCTTGTTCCGAGACAAGCTCTTAGCTCGTAGTTCAGGGTGTCCAGAAACTTTCTATGTAGCCCAGGTTGGTCTCCAACTTGAAGTGATCTTCTGCCCCACTGCCCAAGTGTGGGGATTTTAAGTATGTACCCCATGCCTAAATCATGTGTGAGGAAGTCGGCCTCAAGCTGACTGTCCTATTTGAGAGTTTCTGGAAAACAGGCAAGGTCGATCTGTGACCCTTGGGCCCTCTGCACCCCAGGATACCGTGAATAAGACCCAACAGACTGATGGATAAAATTATCAAGTCTCAGTGCCCAAAGATTGAATGGCCCAGATTAGCAGGTGAGGCCTCACTGGAGGAGGTCTGGGAGCTGGCCATTTGGGGAGTAGCTTGTCCCTAGTTCCTTCCCACCCCTCTGTACTTCTGTCTGCCACAGGTAAGCAGCCTCTGCCATCTGACCCACTGCCATGACCAGAACTAACAGAACTGAGGGTTTTGAACTGAAGACTCTGGGGGTTTTTGTTTATTTGTTTGTTTGTTTGTTTTGTTTTGTTTTTGAGACAGGGTTCCTCTGTGTAGCCCTGGCTGTCCTGGAACTCACTCTGTAGACCAGGCTGGCCTTGAACTCAGAAATCCGCCTGCCTCTGCCTCCCAAGTGCTGGGATTACAGGCGTGCGCCACCAACGCCCGGTTGAACTGAAGGCTCTGAAACCACAAACTAAAATAAATAATCCCTCTATTCATTTGCTTCTGTAAGGCATCTCTCCCCTAAAAACAAAAAGTCTGACGCACACTGGAGCCACTGGTTTGTGATATTGGTGGACATACTTTACCCTCCGTGTGTTTGTGTGCATTTTCATGGTGGGCGTGTGGCTGTCAGAGGATAACCGTGGGTGTGTGTCCTCTTCTTTACCTTGTTTGGAACACCTCCGCATGCTAGCTGGCCCTCGTGCTCACTGAGGTTCTCCTGACTCCATTTCCCATTTCCTAGTTAGGAGTGCAGGGACGGCAGAAGCTTGCTGTGAGCCGTGCCCAGCTTTTTTATGTGGTTTCTGGCATCCAAACTCAAGCGCTTGCATAGGAAGCACTATACCCGCCGAGACCTTTCCCCATCCCGCTTTTCTTCATCTGTAAAGCCAACATATCATGGGTTACGGGTCTTGGTAACAACAGCATTGACTTCTGCATAGTTTGTGCTTCTTAGATGTGCGTGCCTGATCTTCATGTTTCCAAGAGGATTTGCACTGTGAGGCTTCATTTCTCTTACTATTGTCTGTTTTAGGGCTCCATCTATTACAATCAAGAGGGGACTTCTTGGTATGAGGGAGACTGGGTGTACAACATCAAAAAAGGCTGGGGAATAAGATGGTAGGTGTGACCCTTCCCTTCACATTTGGGTTGTGGGTGAAAAAGCTTTCGGGGGCTCACCTGATTCTCACCCAGGTTAGAGCTAAGGTGCAGAAATGACGAACACATCTTCTGTCCAAGTATGGCCGAATTGTCAGTTACTCCTGATAGCGTCTCCATAGCAATGGAAACATCCTATGGGAAATCAGAAGAAAATGCTAACTGTCTGATAGTATGTTTCACTTTGTTTGAAATAGAAACTGCCTACCTTTGTCCTCTGTGATCCACAATTAATCTGTTTATCATAGATTGCGGTACTGAATGTTTTCTGAAGAGCAGCAGTAATTTTGCTTGAGTTTTACATTGACCTGATAGTCGTTTGTTGTTACTGTTTTAGCGTTAGCTGTGCCAGGGCCTGGTACATAGTGAATACCCCACCACTGGGCTACAGCCCAACCCCCATTTTGCTTTTTTTTTTTTTTTTTTTGTGCAAGGTCTTGCTTTTAGCCCAGGCTGACCTTGAATTCAAGAATCTCTTTTCTCTCCCTCTCAAGTGCTGGGATTATAGACCAGTACCTTCATACCCAGCAAGGGTGTGTGTGTGTGTGTGTGTGTGTGCGCGTGCGTGTGCGTGTGTGCGTGTGTGCGTGTGTGTGTGTGTGTGTGTGTGTGTGCGCGCGCTAGGGTATGTTTTTATATGTATGTGTGTGTGCACATATGTGTTGGTGGCTGAGAAGGCAGAAGAAGGAATCAAGTCCCCTTGAGCTGGAATTGCAGGTGGTTGTCAACTACGCAACATGGATACCAGGAGACAAACTCCGGTCCTGTGGAAGAGCTAGGTAGTGGAGCCATCAGTATGGTCCTTCCAGGAAAGCATGGGGAGGGGGCTGAACTCAGTCCCCCCGGAGCCCATGTAAAAAGCTTGGTGTAGCAGCATGTACCTGTGACCTCAGCACAGGGGAACAGAAACAGGAGGATCCTTAAAGCTCATTAAAGCCAGCCTGCCCTGCCGGGTCAAGGAGTTTCAGGTCCAACGAGAGACCCTGAATTTAAAAAACCAGAGGAAACGCACCCAGTGTGGACCTCGGGCCTCCACATGCACATGTGCCCCACACCACATACATACTTGACATACATAGTATTTGGTGTCAAAATATTTAAGTAATAACACAATAGGAGTTGTTTCTAGGAGATGTAAAACCTCACTCTTACCCACTTATTGACTAATGAAGAAGTTGAATAAAGGGAATTATTCTCCTCCCTAATAGGAATATTTTTGCCGACCCTGTGCTACCTACGAGTCTCACTAGCACTGGGTCCTTCCTGGGCTGGATTTCCTGAGAGGCATTTAGGGGGTGAGTTTAAGGCCACTCAGGGCAAATCAGCTGTTGTCGGCATAAAAGATGACCAACTGTTGTTCATCGCGGCTTTCTTTGGTCCCAGCTACAAATCGGGAAACATATACGAAGGGCAGTGGGAGAACAGCGTGCGCCACGGGGAAGGCAGGATGAGGTGGCTCACCACAAACGAGGAGTACACGGGCCACTGGGAGAAGGGCGTCCAGGTAGGCACAGCCTGCGGCGGGCGGGCGCGGCACTAACGGCCTTCCCACGTGGATCCGACCCCTAAGCGCGACTAACCTAAGAAACATGAGATGGCTAGGGTTAGCGGTCAACTCAGAACCTGTGTGTGAGGGGGGGCTTCTGGCACAGCCTGGGGTGCATCATTTCAATCACTTTCATTAATTTGGGAACACCAAATGTTGTGGGAAGGGCCTTTCCCTGGGCAAGGGATCCTGCACTCTATTTAGGGAGGGAGCGAGCCAGGCTGCCTCTGACTGTGGCAGGGTGTGACCAGCCTTCTCAAGCTTCACAGACTGTAACCCGACTGTAAACTCCCTTTCCTAAGCTGGTTTGGGCACAGCAACAGAAGAGAAAGTAACTCAGAGCCACAGTCCTCTCGCGCCAGCTACACTGTTGCATCCATGCTTTATTACTTAGTCTTCTGGGATGGTCCCACAGGTCCTTCCCCAACCCTACAGGATAGGTGCTGTTTCCATCATATACTTGAAGAACCCAAAGGGCGCAAATCCTTTGCCAGAGGCCAAAGACAGCTGACCTCAATACCTGCTTCTAGGTTCATGTGCTCTGCCCCCTTCAGATTGTCAGTGTCTTTGCCACAATTGGAGTTCCGGTGAGAGGGGGTTCCTGCTGACGAGCTACTTTCTTTGCAGAATGGCTTCGGGACGCACACATGGTTCCTAAAGAGGATCCCCAACTCTCAGTACCCTTTGAGAAATGAGTACATAGGGGCATTTGTAAATGGCTTCCGTCATGGACAGGGGAAGTTCTACTATGCCAGTGGAGCCATGTATGAGGGAGACTGGGTTTCCAACAAAAAGCAGGGCAGGGTGAGTACAGTATGGTGGAAGGTGTGTCTGGTAAGTCGTCTTACACATTTCACAGTAGCTACATTAGTTAAAGCGATGACATGCATTCAAAGCTACTTACAGCGTACTGTTTCCTGGCTATTTAGAAATGATTTAACCCATCTTTGCTGTGTGTGTATAAAAATAAGCGAAAGGTGCTGGTTGCAAGTCACAGTGTAGCCTGAGCATTAAGAGATAACCGCAGTGTGGGCTTCGGGGCTGGCTTGCGATATGAACTCGGGGACATCAGCATCTCTATCCCATCTACCCGCACAGCAGCTCTACCCTTGGGTTGCCATGTTCCTGTGATTACAAGACAGCTCCTGCGATTCCTAGCTTCCTATGACATACCCAGCTAAGGAGAAGAAGAGAGACTCTTTTCCCAAAGTTCTCTACAAATGCCTCTCGGTTCACAGAGCTGAACTGGGGCATTTGTCGGCCTCAGAATCCAGTGCTTTGCCGTCCTGGGGCTGACATACAGCAGGGCAGCACCTATGGGGACGGCCCTCAAGGGCATTCACAAAGCTTATTAAGGTTTAATAAAAAGACAAATGCTGTGACCAAGAGGTGATTCAACTTGGGGAAAAGGTTGGAGGAGGAGCAGGAAGAGGAGCAGGAGGAGGGTGAGCGGGGAGAGGGGGAGGCATGGTGTGAGACTCAACGGAGAAAGATTCTCTGTGGCCTAAGTACATTATCTTCAAAGCAAAAAAAAAAGCTCCAAACCCTTGAAAACTCTGCTGAAGACTGCCGCAATCTCCTCCCGAAGCCTCCCCCGGCCTCACGTGCCTCCCTCCCTCCCGACAGGGCAGAATGACCTTCAAGAATGGCCGGGTGTATGAAGGTCTGTTTTCCAACGATCACATCGCACAGTTCTTTGAAGCTGAAATCGATTACTCACACAGCCTGGACCGCTGGTCAGATGTCTCGCCGAGGAGCCGGCAGGCTCGGGGGTCCTCCGTCAGCGCAATCAGGGAGCCTGGTAGGTAAAACTAAATCGCTATCTTTTTCTAAGTTTTTATTAATCATTCCACTCGTTTACATCTCAAATGGTATCCCACTTCCCAGTTACCCCCTCCACTAACCCCCATCCCATGATTTCCCACTTCCTGGTTACCCCTCTGCCACCCACACCCCATGCCTGCCCTTTTGCCTGTTTGGGAGTGCTCCCCCACCCACCCGCACTCTCCCACCCCACCACTCCAGCCTCCCCCTGCTCTGGGGCATCATACCTCCCTGGGACCAAGGGCCTCCCCTCCCATTGTGTCGGGCAAGGCCATTCTCTGCACCATACGTATCTGGAGCCATGGATTCCTCTAGGCACTCCTTGGGTGGTGGTCTAGTCTCTGGGGGAACTGGGTGGTCCGGACAGCCCCTGTTGTTCTTCCAATGGGGTCGCAACCCCCCTCCGCTCCTCCAGTCCTTCTGCCAGCCCCCCCCCAGGTTCCCTGAGTTCAGCTGGAGGGTTGGCCCTCAGCATCTGCCTCTGCACTGGTCAGCCGCTGGCCGGGACCTCCCCAGGAACTGCCACACTTGGCCCCTCTCCGCAAGCGCCTCGTGACCCCGGCGACAGCGTTGGGTTGGGTGTCTGCAGACATGATGTATGCCCGGGTGGGGCCGTTCCTGGTTGGCCCTTCCTTCAGTCTCTGTCCCATTTTTTCGTCCCTGTTCTTCATTTGGTCAGGAACATTTCTGCATTAAAAAAAATCTTGAGATGGGTGTGTGGCTCCACCCCTCGGCCAGGGGTCCTTCCTATCTACTGGAGGTGGTCTCCACAGGTTCTATTCCTTCTCTGTGCATTACGGCTAAAGTCAATCCCATTGGGTCCTGGGTGCCTCACGTTTTTTGGGGTGTCTAAGATCCTCCAGTGGCCATCCCCAGTTCCTCATCCCCCCCTGCTACCCATATTTATTCGGATTTCCTGACGCCCTGTCCCTCTCTCACCTCTCCTCCAGATTCTGATACTGCCACCCTTATTTCCTCTTCCTTCTTTCTCCCTCGTCGCCCCTCTCCTCCCATCTCCCACAGTCATCCTGTCCTCACCTCCTTTCTCTGCTCCATCTGATCTGTAGGTTGGATCATACGCATTGTGAGCTTTTGGGTTAGTACTGGCTGGTTTTGTGTGTCAACTTGACACAAGCTGGAGTTATCACAGAGAAAGGAGCTTCAGGTGAGGAAATGCCTCCATGAGATCCAGCTGTGAGGCATTTTCTCAATTAGTGATCAAGAGGGGAGGGCCTATTGTGGGTGGGTCCATCCCTGGGCTGGTTCTCTTGAGTGCTATAAGAGAGCAGGCTGAGCAAGCCAGAAGTAACATCCCTCCATGGCCTCTGCATCAGCTCCTGCTTCCTGACCTGCTTGAGTTCCAGTCCTGACTTCCTTTGGTGATGAACAGCTGTGTGGAAGTGTAAGCTGAATAAACCCTTTCCTCCCCAACTTGCTTCTTGGTCATGATGTCTGTGCAGGAATAGAAACCCTGACTAAGACAGTTAGTATCCTCTTATCAGTAAGTGCATACCATGTGTGTTCTTTTGTGTCTGGGTTACCTCACTCCAGGATGATATTTTCTAGTTCCATCCATTTGCCTGCAAATTTCATGAAGTTGTTTTTAATCGGTGTGAAGTACTCCACTGTGTAAATGTACCACATTTTCTGTATCCATTCTTCTGTTGAGGGACATCTTGGTTGTTTCCAGCTTCTGGGTGTTATAAATATGACTGCTATGAACATGGTAGAGCATGTATCCTTGTTTTATGGTGGAGCATCTTTTGGGTATATGCCCAGGAGTTATATAGCTGGGTCCTCAGGTAGTATTATGTTCAATTTTCTGAGGAAGCGCCAGACTGATTTCCAGAGTGGTTGTACCAGCTTGCAATTCCACCAGCAATGGAGGACTCTTCCTTTTTCTCCACATCCTCGCCAGCTTATGCTGTCACCTGTGTTTTTTATCTTAGCCATTCTGACTGGTGTGAGTTGGAATCTCAGGGTTGTTTTGATTTGCATTGCCCTGATGGCTAAGGATGCTGAACATTTCTTTAAGTGTTTCTCAGCCATTTGAGATTCTTCAGTTGAGAATTCTCTATTTAGCTCTACTCCACTTTTTGTTTTGTTTTGTTTGTTTGTTTGTTTGTTTGTTTGTTTTTTCGAGACAGGGTTTCTCTGTGTAGTCCTGGTTGTCCTGGAACTCACTCTGTAGACCAGGCTGGCCTCGAACTCAGAAATCCGCTTGCCTCTGCCTCCCAGAGTGCTGGGATTACAGGCTTGTGCCACCACGCCCGGCTTTCTACTCCACTTTTTAATAGGGTTATTTGGTTCTCTGGAGTCTGCCTTCTTGAGTTCTTTGTATATTTTGGATTTTAGCCCTCTATGGGATATAGGGTTGGTAAATATCTTTACCTAATCTGTGGGTTGCAGTTTTGTCCTAGGACAGTGTCCTTTGCCTTAGAGAAGCTTTTCAATTTTGTGAGGTCCCATTTGTCAATTGTTGTTCTTAAAGCATAAGCCAGTGGTGTTCTGTTCAGGAACTCTTCCCCTGTGCCCAGTGCTTCAGGCTCTTCCCCTCTTCCTTTTCTATTAGTTTCAGTGTGTCTGGTCTTATGTGGAGGTCCTTGATCCACTTGGGCTTGAGCTTTGTGCAAGGAGAGAAGAATGGACCAATTTGCATCCTTCTGTATGCTAGCCACCAGCTGAACCAGCACCATTTGTTGAAAATGCTGTCTTTTTCCCACTGGATGATTTTAGCTTCTTTGCCAAAGACCAAGTGACCATAGGTTTGTGGGTTCATTTCTGGGTCTTCAGTTCTATTCCATTGATCTGCTTGCCTGTTTCTGTGCCAGTACCATGTAGGGTTTTTTTGTTTTTTGTTTTTTGTTTTGTTTTGTTTTTGCTTTTGTTTTTTGTTTTTGTTTTTGTTTGTTTTTGGTTTTTTTGTTTTTGTTTTTGTTTTTGTTTTTGTTTTTTGAGACAGGGTTTCTCTGTGTAGTCCTGGCTGTCCTGGAACTCACTTTGTAGACCAGGCTGGCCTCGAACTCAGAAATCTGCCTGCCTCTGCCTCCCAAGTGCTGGGATTACAGGCATGCACCACCACGCCCGGCTTTACCATGTAGTTTTTAATCACTTGTATTCTATAGTATACCTTGAGGTCAGGGATGGTGATTCCCCCAGAAGTTTTGTTTTGTTTTGTTTTTTATTGTTGAGAATAGTTTTTGCTATCCTAGGTTTTTTGTTATTCCAAATGAATTGAGAATAGGTCTATGAAGAATTGAATTGGAATTTTTATGGGGATTGCATTGAATCTGTAGATTGCTTTAGGCCTGATAGCCATTTTTACTATATTAATTCTGCCAATCCATGAGCATGTGAGATCTTTCCATCTTCTGAGATCTTCTATTTCTTTCTTCAGAGGCTTGAAATTCTTGTCATACAAATCTTTCACTTGTTTGATTACAGTCACACCAAGGTATTTTATATTATTTCTGATTATTGTGAAGGGTGCTGTTTCCCTAATTTCTTTCTTATCTCTTTTATCCTTTGAGTAGAGGAAGGCTACTGATTTTTTTTTTAGTTAATTTTATATCCAGCCACTTTGCTGAAGTTGTTTATCAGCTGTCAGTAAATGTTAGAATTTTTGGGGTCACTTAAGTATACCATCATATCATCTGCAAATAGTGATAGTTTGACTTCATCCTTTCCAATTTGTATCCCTTTGACCTCCTTTTGTTGTCTAATTGCTCTAGCTAGAACTTCAAGTACTATACTGAATAGCTATGGAGAGAGAGGGCAGCCTTGTCTAGTCCCTGATTTTGGTGGGATTGCTTCAAGTTTCTCTCCATTTAGTTTGATTTTGGCTACTGGTTTGCTGTATATTGCTAGCTACTGAAGAGCTTGTTTTTCCTTACTGTGGGAACTGCTCTAGCTCAAAACTGTTTCCAAGGCCTCCTTTTGAACCCTTAGTTAGAAAGTGCCTCTGTTTTCTGGGTTTGTCTGCATGCCGTCGTGGGCAGAGGACATGGGGAAGCCCGTTCATCCTTCCGCTGTGTCATAAGCTTTGGCAGCGGTACCTTTACTTAGCGTCACGGCGGCCATTAGTTTTGTTTTTTGTTTTTGTTTTTTGTTTTTGGTTTTTTTTTCCGAGACAGGGTTTTTCTATGTAGCCCTGGCTGTCCTGGAACTCACTCTGTAGACCAGGCTGGCCTCGAACTCAGAGATCCACCTGCCTCTGGGATTAAAGGCGCGCACCACCACCGCCCAGTGCGGCCATTAGTTTTTAACGTCGAAAAGGAGTCTAAATTGTCCAGGCTGGCCTTAAAGTGTCTCGGTAGCACAGGCTGGTCTTGAACTTAACAATCACCGGCTTCCTCCACAGCTGGTATTAAACAGCCCCATACCACTATGCCTGAGTACTCTGTTACATTTTGATAGACAACTGTTCTGCTGTGACATTGAAAGGACTCCTTTTAAAGATGTATTTGTGTTTATATACATATGCATGGCTGTGGGTACCCTCGGAGACCAGAAGAAGGTACTGGATCCCCTAGTTACAGGCAGTTCCAAGTGGCGTGTCCGCAAGCATCCTTAACCACTGAACCATCTTTCCAGCCCACATCAGAAGGCTTTTACCCTTGCTTTTCACAGTCATCTCCCATGTTTGCTTCATTCATTAGAGACCCTACGAAAGTTGGACGGCAGCGAAAGCCATTCTGTGCTAGGATCGAGTATTGAGTTGGACTTAAATCTGTTGCTGGATATGTATCCCGAGGAAAACCAAGAAGAAGAAAAGAGGCAGGTAAAACCCCCTTTACCATTACACATATATTTTAGATACTATATTTGTCTTCAGTGTGCCTGGAGGATGCTTTATCTAGACCATCTCAATCTGTAAGTGAGCAGGCTCTGTGGGAGAAAGGCAGCCCAGAGGGCAGGACTCGGCGACATTGCCCTGGGCCTTAGACCCTAGAGGAGTCACTAGTAACCAGCTGGAGACCAAGGCTGTGGTCGCCTGCCACTCACGGCAGGTGGGGACTGAGGGCCCCCTAGAGGTCAGAAGATCCTGGATACCCTAGGAATCAAGAATCCACTGTAGGGCTGAGAGATGGCTGTGAGGAGCTTTGGTGGCCCTAGGGGAGGACCAACATGGTGGCTCATAACCATCCGGAACTCCAGTTCCAGGGGACCCTATGCCCTCGCACCAATCACACATGCGGTTCACATACAAATGCACAGGCAAAACATTTATACATATAAAATAGAACAAATAAAACTTAAAAAAAAAAAAAGAGGCAGAGGCAGAAAGAAGCCTGCTATGCTGAGGCTGGAGATGGTCAGTGGTTAAGAGCCGTTCTTCCAGTGACCCCAGCTCCCACAGCCGCATGGCTACTAACAATCACCTGTAACTCCAGCTACAAGGGCTCCAGTGCTGCCTTCTAGACTTCACAGACACTGCACGCAAGTGGTGCACTGACATTTGTACAGGCAAAACACATGTACACACGCAAATTTCAAAATCAAAAAATGTGAAAGAAACCCTGTTGTGGGGCATTCACCACAGACATGGGTTTAAGGCAATAGCCGGACAGTGACCACTGGGTGTTCAGGATTCCAATGGGGCACAGAGCCTTTCTCAGGGTGAGCTTTTAAATACACACAAAAATACCATGTTGTAGGTTGACACACTTCAGTTAACAAGAATAGTTTGCCAGCAGCAGAACCACAGAAGCCAAAAGCAAGGTCAGTCCATTTTTAGACAGTATGGGCCTTGAAGAATTGGGCCTTTGTTTCAGTTTTGGCAGGTGGGGCTGTCTATGCACTGAGTTTTACAGCCTCAATGGCACTTCCATTGTGGAATCAGTCGTGCTAAGTTCTCAGGGCCTGCTAAGGTCCGAGGTCCCGTTACAAGCCACTGTGCAGATGGCTACATCTGCAGTCCCAGACAACATGGTGCTAGAAACTGAGCTCAGGTCCCCTACAAAGGGAACAGGAGCCCTTAGCTCCGAGCCATCTCTCCAGACCTCGGTTTGTTCTAACAAAGGCGGGACTGGGCCCCTGTGCCGCCTTCCTTTCAGGTCGAGTATGCCGTCCTAAGGAACATCACGGAGTTGAGGAGGATCTACTGCTTCTACAGCGGCCTTGGGTGTGATCACTCTCTGGATAACACCTTTCTGATGACAAAGCTTCACTTCTGGAGATTTCTGAAAGACTGTAGGTTCCACCACCACAACATAACCCTTGCAGATATGGACAGGGTACTGAGTGGTGAGTGTCCCAGGCTCCCTGCCCCTCTCCCGCTATTGCTGCCTGGAAACGAGCTAAGGAATGCTGGGAGATTACAGGGAGGTGACGCGGCATGAGGAGCAAAATGCCTCTGCCCAAACCCAAACAAACGGACGGACGTGGAGACGAAAGGATATGGTGGACGAGAGCCATTTAAAGATGCTCTTGCAAGAATGGCTCTCCGGGCCTGGGAATCACTGTAAAAGAGAGGCTAGAAAGACCCCCCCCCAAGAGCCAGAGGTAGTGGACTCGTGCAGTGACAAAGCATTTGCCAGACATGACAGGCACATATGAACTCACAGTGGCCGTGACTGCATGCACAAGACCTGCACACGAGCAAGCCAGCCCAACACGGATGGGGGAGGGGCTCATGTGCTGAATGCTGCTGGAGGAGGGAGAGGCAGCTTTCTGCAGGGGTGTGGCCCTGGATAGGCTGCCCGTACTCCAGCAGCTAGTCCTGTACCCACACCCATAGGAATACCTGGGGGTGGGGGGATGGGGAGGAGTGTGGGCAGGAAAGGTGGTGGGGTGATAGGGAGGGACGCCTAGGGAGGGAATGGGGCCACATGTTTGATCAAACACATCAAGGCACGTGCGAAATCACCGGTTTTTAAAAAGAGCAGGTGTTTGGCACTCGAGCACACACGGGTCAAACAAAGCGAACGGTTTACCCCTCCCCTTGCAGATCCCGCCTCCAGCCTTCATTGGCTGAGTGCTCAGGGGTACACACTCTAACCAGGGCATCCCCAAAGTTCTATCATCTCCGCACGGGATATGCCAGCTTCCCTTCTCCATTTATGCCCACATCCAACAACAAGGAGTGTCCTGCCGGCTTCCCCGCCCCCGCCCCATAACTCCCTAACATGTAAGCATGGACCCAGCCACATGAGCAGGCTGCCCTGCCGCCAGTTTCTTTCAGCCTCAGACAAGCTTGTTGAGTTGAGGGTGGGCAGGAAGCCTAGACCAGCAGGGGCCAGGTGTACCCTACTCATCTGTAACTTTATAAGACTTGAGTCTACTGAGGGAGTTGAGAAGTGGGACATCATACTTTATTCCCTGCACGCAGCGGCCAAGAATGCCTGTAGCACCCAGGTTAAAACAACACAAAACCCGTAAGCCCAGCAATGGCGGGCAGCCAGCCTGCCTTCAGTTCAGCGAGGCCCTGCTCCAAGGCGGTAAGATAAAGAACGATGGAGGAAGACACTTCATGTCCTGGTGTGGCCTCAGTGTGCCTGTCCACGCTTAGGAGTGCACACTGACACAGTCATGTACATGTACTCTGTGCGTGTGCACACGCGCGCGCGCGCGCGCGCGCTTGCGCGAGCACACACACACACACACACACACACACACACACACACACACCACAGAAACAAGATATGTTGTTAGTGTCTCATAAGGTAACCGGAGCTCTTGTGCGCTGTAGCTAATCTCACCAATGTCTGTATTTCAGTCTATAACGGCATCCCAATAGAAGAAATCCACTCTCCATTCAGAACCATCCTCTTAAGAACATTCCTAAATTACCTCCTGCAGCTGGCTTACTACATCCATCACAAAGAGTTCCAGTGAGTGCCGCCTGCTTCTTTCCCTCGGTGCCACGGGGCCCTCGGTCATCTTCCCATTATCCACGTGCAGATCATTATCATTATGCAGAGCTTTGCTACAGAGTCCGCCCACAATGCCCTGCGTGCTGGGCGAACACTGGAGAAGCCTCCCCGAGGGACTCTGCAGTCACAACCAGTCCTACCTTCTTAAGTCAGAGTACCCTTTCTGACTTTGTTGTTGCTTGTGTTTTGTTGTTGTTGTTGTTGTTTTGTTTTGTTTTTTCCAACATAGTTTCCCTGTGTAGCCCTGGCTGTCTTGGAACTCAGTCTGTAGACCAGGCTGGCCTCAAACCCAAAGATCCACCTGCCTCTGCCTCCCGAGTGCTGGGATTAAAGGCGTGCGCCACCACCGCCTAGCACAGAACATTCTTTCTTAATGACTGTTTTTTTTTTTTTTATTTCATTTAAGGCCTGGGAATGTGGTTCTGTTGGTAGAGTGTTTGTCCTGCACACACAGGCAGTGGGTTCTATCTACAGCACCTCATAGAACAGACATGTTAGCACATGTCTGTGATCCCAGCACTCATGAGGTGGAGGCAGGATCAGAAGTTAGGGTTGGGGCAAGAGAGATGGCTCAAGGGTTAAAAGGGCTTGCTGTTCTTCTAGAGGACCTGAGTTCAGGTCTCAGCACCCAGGTTGGGCAGCTCACAATCTTTTGTATCTCCTGTTCCAGGGGATCAACTTCCATATTCTGGCCTGCACAACTACCTGTACATACGTACACTTATATACACACAGACACAAATTATATATATATATATATATATATATATATGTGTGTGTGTGTGTGTGTGTGTGTGTGTGTGTGTGTGTGTTTTAAAGAAATTAAGGTCATCTTTGTCTGCACAGTGACTTCAAGGTCAGCCTGAGCAATATAAGACCTTGTCTGTCTTTATCCATCTGTTTGTCTGTCTCTCTCTGTACATATGTGTGTATGAAGTTAATATATACAGTATACATGTATAGACTAACACAGCATGCATAGTTAAATGGTTGGATTTTCAGAAGAGCTGGTGTTGAGTACATTGAATTTCTATGTATCCTGCACCCAAATTCCCCTAGCGTCAGGCTCTTCCTAACCATGGTACACTCACCAAAAGCAAGGACTTAGTGCCAGCCACAGTGTCCAGCCTGATGTCTGAAACCGGACACCTGGGGGCAGCCGGTCTCCTCCCGGCCTGCATCCCCAGCCAGGAGCTGCTATTTCCCATGGACCCTCCTCTGTCCCAGGAGCTCACTTGTCAGACCCTCCAATCTGAGACAGGTAACTCAGCCTCCATCTTTGACAGCCTTCCTGTCTAAAAAAAAAGACGTTTGATCACCTTGTAAAGTGTCTCACGGTTTGGGTTTGCACTGTGGTGTTTTTTCCTCCAGTTGCGCTGAGCTGAGGGGATACGAGGTTAGAACTCCTTAGATCTCTTCCGTGCACGTTCATGATGTGTGTTTATGGTGGGTGTGTGTGTGTGTGTGTGTGTGTGTGTGTGTGTGTCGCGGGTGTGCGTGTGCGGGCATGAGTGTGCCACAGCATTTCAGCAGTCCGAGGGCCAGCCCAGGGTCCAGTCCTCATCTTCCCCCATGTCTGACAGAGCTGTTGTTGGCGGCTGTGTATACCAACGCTAGCTGACCTGCAAGCTGGTAGGAATCCTCCTGTTCCTGTCCCCCACCGCTCTGTGGTGCTCTGGGATTTCAGACACATGCTGCTACAGCTCTGTGTAGGTTCCAGGCCCTGGGGCTTGCATAGCAAGCGGGGTTTGTTTCGGTTTGTTTTTTTTTGTTTTTTTGTTTTTTTGTTTTCTCCTCCTAACTGAACCATCTCCCAGCCAGAACCATCCCCTTACTGAATGGTATCAGTGCACTTAACTTCAATATGGCCTATTACTGGTGCTCTCAGAGTGAAGCGTGGCCAGGTAGACTTGTCTATTCCAAAATTAACTCTGTTTCCCTTTCCATATTGTATTTATCAGAGGTCAGTTTTCAGGCCTAGCCCACACTTCAGAGAAGGGGGATCGAGCTCCGCCTCGTGGAATAATTAATCTCAGTATCATTTCACCATAGGAACAGAAGCCCATCGCTCTTCCTGTGTTTTACAAAACTGATGGCAGAGAACATCCACCCATACGCCTGCCAGGTGAAAGGTAAGTACAGGAATCGCAGCATCCTACTTACTATCTTAAAAAATCGTTCTATAACCATATATGCGTGTGTCGTAGTGTGTGTGTGTGCACGTTTGCACGTGTGTGGACACATTCTGTGCAGATGCATGTGTGCGCACGCACACGCTCACGCCTGCTCACATGTAAGCCAGAGGGTATTGTCAGGAATCTTCCGCCATCGCTCTTGATGCACGAGGCAGGCTCGCTCTCTCTGAGCCCTTCCCTCGCCGATGAGGGAAGGATCGTCACTTGCTCTGGGGATCCTGTCTGCTGCTAGGATGACAGGCGGGTTACTGTGCCCAACCTGGGTCGGGGTGCTGGAGATCTGAACTCTGGCCCTCGTGTTTCCACAACAGAGGGTTGTTGTTTGTTTGTTTCCACTGAGCCATCCCTCCCCCCCCCCCCCAGTCCTGGGATCACTCCTGAATGTCGTCGTGTTTTTAGGTCACTTATTCAGTGAGCAGCAGCGGACACTCTACTCAATGAATTACATCGATAAGTGCTGGGAAATTTACACAGCCTACTGCAGACCGAACGAAGCCCCACCCTACGAGCTGACGATGAAGATGAGATATTTCCTCTGGATGCTGAAAGTAAGCTTGGGAACTGTTAGGACAGGTATCGCCTTTGTGCCGACGGGCACTTTGATTTTAATGAAGAGAGCCCAGGGCTACACAGTTAAGGAGGTGACGCTCTAGGGGGACCCTCTATGGCCACCAGATGCTTCTGAGTCTCCTTTCACAGGAGAGACAGTCTGTGAGAGCAAGTGGCGAGAGCCTGACGTGACAGAACGGGGAAGGCCCGCCGACATCTTCTTATGCACTTGTGGCCACTGAGAGGAAGCCATAGAGACTTAAAGTGTTTGTATTACATTTGTATTTAATATTGATTCGAGGTGTGTGTGTGTGTGGGGGGGGTCAGGCTTGGTGGCAACTGCATTTGCCACCTCCGCCATCTTGTCATCCCTAAGTAGCATTAAAAATCTGTCGCGAAGGCTGGAGAGATGTCTTGGTGGCAGAGAGCACTCGCTGCTCTTGCCCAGGACCTACGTTCGGTTCCCAGAACCCACATGGCAGCTCACAACCATCTCTAACTCCAGTTCCAAGGGATCCCATGTCTTCTCTTGAGCTCTCCCTGGGCAAGGCATGAATATGACGCATGTATTCATGCAGGCAAAACACTCACACACATAAAATAAAATATTTTTTAAAATGTAAACATAGTTTTAGCTGGTCAGGACTGGGCCAATTTGGCAGCAGCACACCTGCCGTGGGTGCGAGTCCCGAGCTCAGTTCCCGGCACAGGAAACAGAAAAATGTTCCTCAGCGGACAATAAATTTAAAATGTCTTTCTAAGGAAAGTCAAGCATGGCGTTAAGTTCCTATAGTCCCAGCACCTGAGAGGCTAAAGCAGGAGGGTGAGGTGTTCAAGGCCAGCCAAGGGGAGCTAGTAAGATCCTGTTTCAAAAAACCAAAACCAAACCAAAATTGTGTGAAAAAACAATTGGCATGTTCTTTATACAGTGTTCTCAAACTGACTATTGCTAGTTTTGCTCCATAGTATTTTTTTATGGAGACCCTAAGGCACCACCCTTCTTTTTTAGCGATTTGTTTTTATTTCATGTGCTTTAGTGTCTTTCCTGCATGTATGTTTGTATGAGGGTGTTGGATCCCCTAGAACCGGAGTTACGGATAGCTCACCCTATGTGAGCTACCATACGGGTGCTGGGAATCGAACCAGGGTCCTCTGAAGAGCATTCAGTGATCTTACCCACTTAACATCCCCCCTACCCTCGTTCCATAATATTTTTAATTTGTGCTTATGGGGATACAAATAATCAAATATTAATAATCAAATATTAATGAGAGTTTTTAAGAATTTAACAGAAGTGTGTGTGTGTGTGTGTGTGTGTGTGTGTGTGATTCAGGGGTGGACTATTACAGGGCTGTTCGCTTCCTTCCTCACACTCATTTCAAATGAGAAACAACTCGTTTGTCTTTGCAGAGGTCAGGCACGCTGGTTTTGACCGGCTGCATCCTAACCATCAGGCTGCTATGCCCTTCCCCACAAGTCCAGGAGAGCAGCAGTTAGAAACAGAGCCGGTGCTGGATCCCGGTGTCCGGGTTCTGCACAGCCACCGTGGTTACAGCCTTCGCCGCTGTTTCCTTCTAGTGATGGTGGGACTCATCAGTGGCTCACGTGGCACCAGCCTGGCCCTCTGCTTCCCAGACACCTTCACTGCGGCCTCAGAGGCCCCCAGGGCTCATTCCTCGGAGGCTGATTAATACCTGCTGTTTCACTAGAGACAGTGCAATCACTTTCTCTATCATTTCTTTAACATTAATTTAAATTTTTTTAAATTTGTGTATATATGTGTGTGTGCCTGTATGTATGTGCACATGTGTGCAAGATGCCCTTGAAGGTTGAAAGACAGGGGATCCTCTGGAGTCACAGTTATTGTGAGTCACTGGTGCTGGCCAGGCAGGTCCAGGGTCCACCCTCCTCCACTTCTGTAGTGCTGGGATCATCGGTGTCTGCTGCGCTGATGGATTCTCACAGGGACAGTGGGGACAGAACTCAGGTCCTCGCACCGGCAGAGCAGGCATGTTACTGGCAGAGCCATCTTCCCACCCACCTCATGATTCCTACCTAAAGAAGGATCTCACTGTGTGTCCCAGTCTGGTCTCAAACGAGCCATCCCCCTCAGTGCCGGGATTATAGCTCCAAAATAACCAGCTTTGGAGGTACTGATTTCTCATCCGTTCCCTCGCGGTACTAAGCTGCTGCCATTAACATTAAAGTATACGCCCACGTGCAATTACAGGCATCTATGTTGGTGTTATCCTTTTACAGGACTTTAGGATGATAAATAAGGACTTAACTGCGACCAAATTCATGACTGTGATAGCAGAGGACAACCCTTTCGTGTACGACGGAACCGACAGCAACTTTGAGCTCGAGGTTTGTAATGTGCCGCTGGGAAGGGTGCAGATCCGGTTTAAGCCGCACTCCTCTTACGTAGGTGATTCATGTATGCAGAAAGCTGCGGGGATATACACAGATACACAGTTGCCTTGTCAAGGATCAGGGATTTACATTAGGAAGGGGCTGGGGAGGTGGCTGGCTGGAAAAGTGCTTGCCCTGCCAGCATGGGGGCCTGAGTGTGCTCCCTAGAACCTGTGTAGACGCTCCCGATCCGGCCCCCATCCATCCCAGCCTGTCGGAATAAACGAGGCCTCCCTGTGCTCCTTGTCATTGCAGCTGGTTTTCCTGGAATTCTTTGAAGCTCTCTTATGCTTCTCTCTCTGCTGCATGTTTGACCAGATGACTAGATCCTTTTTAAAAGTCCCGTACGATGACATCACTACAAACCGCTTCGGCAGCACTCAGACCATACTAAACCAGGTAACGGCCAATATGGTAGAGCTTGCAAACCTAGGGATAGCTTCAGCCCGGGGTGGGTAGACGCTCCATCAGAACTGTCTCAGGCTGGTATCATTCTTCCAGGAGATAATTTTTTTTTAAGATTTATTTATTTATTATTATATGTAAGTACACTGTAGCTGCCTTCAGACACACCAGAAGAGGGTGTGTCAGATCTCATTACAGATGGTTGTGAGCCACCATGTGGTTGCTGGGATTTGAACTCAGGACCTTCGGAAGAGCAGTCAGTGCTCTTAACCGCTGAGCCATGTCTCCAGCCCTTCCAGGAGATAATTTAGGACCTGAGAACATGTAGGTCATCCTTCCCTGTTGGAAGGAGTGTGTGGTCTTGTTTATTTTTTGAGTTAAGGGAAATGTATTGCCTGGCTATGGCCGCAGCAGTGGACACAGCACAGTGGAAGTCAGTAGAAAAGCAGCTGAGCCCGACGGGTAGGGAAGCCTTTCATTTATTTATTTGGAAACAGTCTCACTAGGTCGCCCTGGCTGGCTGGAACTCACAGAGATTCGCCTGCTCAGCCTCCGCAAAGGTGTGCACCACCACAGCCAGCTAGGAAGACCGGAGCTGCCCACGTGAGGAGTTTTCTCTCTTGATCCAAGAGGCAGCTCTCACCACGAACCTCTGAGGTGTACCTTGGATTCCTCATGGGAAACTGGGGCTTCGTGATCTTTTCAGCCTTGCGCAGTAGCATGATGTGCCTCCTCGGATCGAGGAGAAGGGCTTCCCCACCACATCAGGAGCTGGTGATGGGGGACCACCTGGGTCTGGGGGTCCTCTCCAGGCAAGTGAGTGTCCACTTTGAATCTGTTACAATGTGCAGGTGACGCAATGGTTTTCATTGCTATAACAAAATAGGGAAGGCAAGTTAACCTGGTTTAAAAACAGAGTATACCTCACAGTCCTGGAAGCGTAGGCACTGGGATCTAGTCATGTCCCACACAACAGGATAGAACCAATGCCCAGAAGTTGTCCTCCGGCCTCTGTGTCCCTGCCCAGCAAAATAAACAGATAAAGAAGTGAAGAACCACATATTTACAAAGTGGAAATATCAACAGAGATGTAGAAACCCTTTTAGAAAAGAAATTCAAGAGATAAAATATAAGAACTGGAAACGGAAAAACTCACAAGTAGAATCCAGCAGCAGATCTAAGCAAGCTGGAAACAGACAGCTGAAGAGATTGAGTCAGAGGAAGAATACGAAGGAGGAGTCAAAGTGAGTAGACAGAGTGCATTCTTACAGGGTCCTTCGGACAGATGTGCACACTCTTAGAGGGTGTGAGGGACACAGAGAACTCCAAGCACGTGACCCTGAGAGGATTACACAGTCACCATAATGCCCCTGTGAAAGACAAAGCCTCCATGGTGTCAAGGTAAGAGGTGACTTGACACATTCAGGGGAACCCTAGGAAGATACTAGATTTCACACCAGAAACCTTGAAGCCAGCAGACAGTGGGGTGTAATCTCTGTTCGGAAGACACTATAAGGAGAACTGTGACGCCAACCTTACTAGATTTCACACCAGAAACCTTGAAGCCAGCAGACAGTGGGGTGTAATCTCTGTTCGGAAGACACTAAAAGGAGAACTGTGACGCCAACCTTCCGTATTCAGGCCAGCCGGGTGGCTCTGCTGGTGAAGGCTCTTGCTGCTAAGCCCACAACACGGGTTCAATCCCTGGAATCCACACGGTGGGAGGAGGCAGGTGGATCTCCATGAATCTGAGACAAGCTTGATCCAGGCCAGTCCATGCTACAAAGTGAAACATTGTCTCAAAACAAACAAACAAAGTAACAACAACAACAACAACAACAAAACCTTGCAAATTGTGAGAAAGAGAAGATGCTGGTATCCCAACATACCACATTACAGAATTCAAATATTGTTTAAATAACAACAAGAAAAAAATCACAGACGTGACCCCTAAATATTGCTCTCTGGCCTTCTCTCTGTGTGCCACTTGTCCCTCATGCAAGAGTATTAAAAGTTTAATTAAAAAAAATTATAGGGCTGGAGAGATGGCTCAGTGGTTAAGAGCACTGACTGCTCTTCCAGTCCTGAGTTCAAATCCCAGCAACCACACGGCGGCTCACAAACATCCAGGGATCCGATTCCTCCTCCTGCTGTGTCTGAAGACAGTGACAGTGTACTCAAATAATAAAATAAATAATTAAAAAAAAATTCTATATCCAGCAAGACTATCTTTTAAAAAAAACGAGGGAAAATAAGGCATCTAGAGACAAACAAAATGTAAGGAAATAGTAAGTTACTGCAGGCCTATATTTCCAACAACAAAAAAGTGAAATTGAAGGACTGTAGCCAGCATAGCCAGCGCCACTGTACCGGTTACGTTCATGCTTTTATAATAAAAATGAAGGAAGGCAGGCTAGTTTTGGCTCATGGGTTCAGAGGGATTTCAGTCCATCGTAGCAAGGAAGTCACTGTGGTAAGAGAACCACACAGTGGATGTGTGTTCATACGGCCCTGACCAGAAGACAGACTGTTCAGTCCAGAGCCAAAAGCAGCCTTCAACAGCTACAGCCTTCAAAATAGTGCTACACACCGGGGACTGAGCATTCGAAACAGGAGCCTGGGAGAGACATGTCAGGTTCGAACCACTGTCACTAGACTGAATGCTTTAAGTAGTCAAAGTCAGTCTATAACCTATCTACAGTAGATATATATTATTTGTATATTATATATATTTGAATATATAATATATAAAGATACTATTATCTAGGTGTAGTGGCACAGGCCTATAACCTCAGAATTTAGGAGGTAGAGGCAGGAGGGCCAGACGTGCGAAGTGACCCTAAGCTATAGAGAAAGTTTAAGGACACTTGCGACCTTGTTTTTGTTCTATTGGTTGGGTTTTGTTGTTGCTATTGTTTGTTTGTTTGTTTGTTTCATATTGTTTTGGGGGGTTTTGGTTTTTGATTCTAGTTTTTCAAGATCAGGTTTCTCTGCGTAGCCCCGCCTGTCCTAGAACTCTCTGTGTAGACCAGGCTGGCCTTGAACTCACAGAAATCTACCTGCCTCAGCCTCCTGAGTGCTGGGATTAAGGGCAGATGCCACCACCAGGGTGTTTGTTTTTTAAGGAAGAGGCCGGTGGATCTTCCTGAGTTTGAGATCAGCCTAGTCTATATTATAACAAGTTCCAAGTGAGCCAAGACTGTATAGTAAGAACCTGTCTCAAAACAAAACAAAACAAAAAACAACAACCAAAAACAAAAAAACAAAAAGCAAGCAGCCAGTGTTCTTTTCTTTTTCTTTTCTTTTCTTTTTTTTTTTTTTTTTTTTTTTTTTTTTTTTTTTTTTTTGGTTTTTTTTGGATTTGGTTTTTTCAAGACAGGGTTTCTCTGTGTAGTCCTGGCTGTCCTGGAACTCACTCTGTAGACCAGGCTAGCCTCAAACTCAGAAATCTGCCTGCCTCTGCCTCCCAAATGCTGGGATTACAGGTGTGCGCCACCACGCCCGGCTGGTCACGTATTTTTTTAAAGACTTACTTATTTCATGTATGTGAGTATACTAGTACTCTGTTGAGACACACCAGAAGAGGGCATCTGTTCCCACTACAGAAGGTTGTGAACCACCGTGTGGTTGCTGGGAATTGAACTCAGGACCTCTGTAAGAGCAGTCAGTGCTCTTAACTGCTGAGCCATCTCTCCAGCCCAAGGATATGAATTTCTTATATGAAACATATATCTAACTAGACAATATTTATTCATCTTTCTTTCCAAAAGCTCATTGTGAGCTCAAAGCAGTAATTTTTTAGTCATTGATTAACAACTTAGAAGCAGGCCAAGTCTCTGGCAGCCAGTTTCCCCCTGTGCTCGGCTGACCACAGTCTGCACTCACTAAGGAACAGGCCCTCTCTATCTTTTTTGTTTGTTTGTTTGTTTTTTGTTTTGTTTTGTTTTGTTTTTTGAGACAGGGTTTCTCTGTGTAGCCCTGGCTGTCCTGAACTCACTTTGTAGACCAGGCTGGCCTGGAACTCAGAAATCCTCCTGCCTCTGCCTCCCAAATGCTGGGATTAAAGGCGTGCGCCGCCACCACCACCCAGCGCCACCTCTCTATCTTATGCCTTATTTTTCAAGTTCTGATCGGCGAGGCTGGCTAGCCACCTGTTGTCTGTTCTTAGAATCCTTTGCTCTTTATCACAACCTTAACATTTCCTGGTACACACTGAGACATGTCACCCCATCCCTAGATCACAAGGTCAAGCCACTCAGGCGGAACTCAGTGTGCTCGCCTCAGTCATCAGCTGGTCCCAGCGTGTTCTCCCCACCTTACAACTATGTGCCTGCCGTGTGCGACGGAAGGGCACGCTCTCTGCTTAGCTCCAATTTAGAGTTTCCTGTCGCCCCTCATGATTTCCTAGCTTTATCTTTTCTATCAACCGCCCTGACATCCCAGAATTGTTTAAATCAAACTAACTTCCTAACACTACTTAAACCAAGTCAGAAAATTCTATAAAATCATTAATTCATCTACACAGCATTATCTTTAGAACTTCCACCTTCATATTCATCTACAAGAAACTCGCCCAGGATATAATCACACGAGGAGGCTCTGGGCAGTGAGGGCCCCCTGGTCCCCGCTCACACCGAGCCGAGGACTGTGGCAATGACAAGCTTGAGAACGCATCAGTCGCAAAGGCAATCCTGGGCTGAAGGCTCTGGGGCTGTGCCACACCAGAGCTCACCCATCGCTGCTGCTCAGGATGGTGGCCATCTCCAGGGAGCTCACCTGCCCGCTGTAACTCTTCCTGCATGGCATCCACCACCAGAGCTTAGAAAAAGATTCTCAGCCAGGCAGTGGTGGCGCACGCCTTTACTCCCAGCACTCGGGAGGCAGAAGCAGGCAGATCTCTGTGACTTCGAGGCCAGCCTGGTCTACAGAGTGAGTTCCAGGCTAGCCAGAGCTAAACAGAGAAACCCTAGGACTTAGGGTTTTACTGCTGCCAACAGACACCATGACCAAGTCAACTCTTATAAGAACAACATTTCATTGGGGCTGACTTACAGGTTCAGAGGTTCAGTCCATTATCATCAAGCATGCCATGGAGCATGGCAGCGTCCAGGCAGGCGTGGTCCAGGAGGAGCTGAGAGCTCTACATCTTCATCTGGAGGCTGCTAAGAAAATACAGACTTCCAGGCAGTTAGGACTTTAGGCAGTTAGTGTAATAAAGCCCACAGTGACACCCTACTCCAACAAGGCCACACCTCCAAATAGTGCCGCTCCCTGGGCCAAGCATATACAAACCATCACACCCTATTTCAAAAACAAAAAACTCTCAATCAAGGGGCTGAAGAGAGGACTCCCAAAGCGGGCCCTGCACCTCCGTCTGGGGAGCAGCACAGAGCTGGCCCTGGTGGAGGGGGCACAGTTCAGCTGGCCCCACCATGAGAGGAGGCCCTGCCTCCTGTTGGTGGCAGTACTGGGTGGCCTGGCTGGAGCAGCGCTGGAGAGCCGCCCTGGTGATGTAGGGAGAGCCGGCAGGCAGACCAGCTCAGTCACCACCCAGGCCCAGGTCCAGGGCTTTGAATTGACCCACCCCACCCCCAAATCTGTATCATCTGCCAATGGCTGGAACCTGTGAAAGCCCCAGCCCCGCTGATCCAAAGCTGCAGGATCTCCATGACACAGGGCAACAACAGGATAACCAGGAGGAGTCCAATATCGATGACAGAAGCCAGAGAGCAGTAAGTTGTCGCATTGAAGATGTGTTGACAGAAGATGGGACACACTGTGACCACACGACAGCTTCCACAAGATGTTGTCTGTGCTTTGTTTTTGTTGTTTGTGTTTGTGTGTTTTATTTTGGGGGGAAGGCTGCAGGAGCCGAGTGTGGATACGAGGGGCTGGGGAGGTAAGCGGGACTGGGGTGCACAATGTGAAACTCACAAAGAACAGAAACTTAAGCCGGGCAGTGGTGGCACACACCTTTAATCCTAGCACTCGGGAGGCAGAGGCAGGCAGATTTCTGAGTTTGAGGCCAGCCTGGTCTACAGAGTGAGTTCCAGGACAGCCAGAGCTACACAGAGAAACCCTGTCTCGAAAAACAAAACAAAAACAAACAAAAAAGTGTTTGCTGTTCTTGCAAAAGATCTAGGTCCTCAGCACCATGACAGGTGGCTCACAGCCACCTAATAACTCCAGTTCCAGGGGCTCCAACTCCATCTGGTCTTCATGGGCATTGCACATACATGCACAGACGTACAAACACATATATACACACACAGAAATAAGCCTTGTGAAGCAGATGTAGTTGATCATCTCAAGTGCAAACGATCGGCAGCATGGACAGGCGTGCGTCAACCCTGTCAGCCGGCCACGGCGCGCCATCTGTTAATGTAAATGCCATCGACACAGACTGTCGGCATGTGAGTCAGTTGATTACTCCTGAGATTTCATAATCCTCTCTCAGTAACTGGGGACCCCATTTCCCTCGGTGGACACCTTATATCCAAACCCTCGCGCCAGGGACAGATTCTAATGATGATAACAGTGACCAAGTAAGTGGTCAGAAGAAGGAGAAAGTGCGTAGGAGGAAGCCCTATGGGCTAGTCAGCTTATGATGGAGCTTTAAAGCACATGCAAAACCTGATAGGGAAAGAGCAAACCAGGTAACTCTAAGCAGGCATGAAACCCTGGGTTCCGTCACTAGCCCCCTGTGTTGTCTGAGGTGATATTTCCTGGGCATGGTCAGTGTGCCCCCTGTGTTGTCTGAGGTGATATTTCCTGGGTTTGAATACGTGCTCACAGCAACCTTACTGCACACCAGTGTCAGCTCATTCAAAGACGGGGTGTGCATGCGTATGCACGCGCACGCGCATGGAAACCGTGAACTAACCCGCATGCCTCTCCTCTCCTCAGAGCGTCCACAGGAGCCCGAGTGCCATCACGAGCCATGACTCCGAAGTCCACTTCAGCAGCACCAAGTCATCCATAGACAAGATAGGAGTTCTGCCTGATGGTAAAATCAGGCAGTCAGAGGTCAGTATCTACAGGGCCCGCGACCACCCCGTGGCCGGCCATGATGTGAGGAGCACTCTTCTGTGTTTTGAGGACAGCCCTGGACAGTCATGCCATCTCCCGCTGACCTCACAGGCCGGTGGTGAATGAGGGGTGGAGCGCGTGAATGCCAACAGCCCTCCTTTTCAGGGCCCCGCCAGGCGCCCAGCACGTTCTAGGAGTCACTCACTTAGAAGCCCCTAGGAACTTCCAAAAGGTGACATTGCTGCCTGTGGCCACACACCCAGCAAGCAGTGGGGCTAGGGCCTTGTACCCACCTGGGCAGTCTGAGTCTAGACTCTCCCTGTCATTGTGAGCTCAGTCCCTTCCTACCTCACGAGATTGGGAACCGTGTGGCTAAGTCAGCCGGGCTGGGAAGCCCGCTGGGTACAGCACCTGTTAGCAGACTGTCTGGCTTCTCTGTTGACAAACCATTGGGAAGCTCGCAGAAGCGTCAGGGTCAGAGGGGACAGTGACTAAGACTGAGGATGGGGAGGAGGGTCTGGGACCAAGGGGCCTCGGAGTGAAAGGGAAGGCTCGGGTGAGTCTGGAGTTTTGGCTTCGAGCACCTGGGAGAGTCAGGAGTTGCTGTTTAGTCCAGTGTGGAAGATGGGAATCTTCAGAGGAGGCCGGCGGTAAAGCTTAGGGCTCGATTGTGGACACGCCCCAAGTGCCGGCTAAACCATGGAAGGAGTGGCAGCAGGTAGCCATGCTGGGGACAAGACTGCAGCGCAAGGGTGACTTCCGGATGGACACACGTGTGTGCTACACATGCATGAGGTCATTACAACTCTGGCTCAGGGACACTCGGCAGGGAGAGTGCTGCCAACAAGCCTGGCTACCCGAGTCTCACAGGGCCCCACGCGGGGCAAGGAGAGGACGGATTCCTACACGTCTCCTGAACGTCTCTCACACACACATACACACACACACACACACCATACACACACACACACAAACACACACACACACCATACACACACACACACACACACACACACACACACCATACACAGTCACTTGCACCACATACACACACACACACCATACACACACACACACACACACTGTACACTATACACACACACACACCATACACAGTCACTCACACACACGTACACCACACACACACATACACACCATACACTATACAAACACACACACACACCATACACACAGCATACACAGTCACTTGCACACACATACCCCCCCACACACACATATGCACACCGTACACTATACAAACACACACACACACCATACAGTCACACTCACACACACACACACACACACACACGTACACCACACACACACACACCATACACTATACAAACACACACCATACAGTCACTCACACACACACACACACATACACCACATACACACACACACACACACACACACACACACACACATACACACCGTACACTATACAAACACACACACATACACCCCATACCCACTCACTCACACACACACATACCACACACACATACACACCATACACTGTACAAACACACACACACTAAGTTTTAAAAAGCGCAGGGAGGTCAGGCTTGTCTGGCGTCTGCAGACGCTGAGCACTGACAGTGCAGTGGTGGCGGTGTTGAGGAGCTGCGTGAGGTAGGCACCGGCCAGGACTCTTCCCCCAGGGCGGCCTCGCGTTCCCTGGGCGAGAAAGGACGGCCGTGATGACGTCTTGCTTTTCCTGCCTTTACCTCCCGAATGCCGCGGGTAGAGCATGAACCACCCACCACACCTGCCCAGACTGCGGGGTGTTTTGTTTGTTTTTATGTGACGAGCGTTTTACCTGCATGTGTGTGTGTACGGACTTGGTGCCTACAGAAGCCAGAAGGGCACTGGACCCCCAGGACTGGAGTTAGAGACGGCGATGAGCTGCCGTATGTGTGCTAAGACTCAAACCCAGGACCTTCGAAAGAGCAGCAGGTGCTCTTACAGCTCCAGCTCCTCAAACGTGCATTTTTTATTTTTAATAATGTCTCTGTGTGTGTGTGTGTGTGTGTGTGTGTGTGTGTGTGAGTGAGTGTGGGTGTCCACAGAGGACAGAGGACGGTGTTGGATGTTCTGTAGCTAACAGGGACACTCAGCACGGAGCTCAGGTCCCCTGCAAGAACCGCAGTGCGCTGACCCCTGAGCCATCTCTCTGGCCCCAAACTGCAGTATTTTCTTCAGAGGGAAAATAGTTGGATTAGCTCCTGGCTCCTCACCATGCGTGCCCAGCGCCACCACCAGACTCTGCCAACAAGCAGGCCATTGCCAGCCTGAGGCCCTTGATCTTAGGATACGCCCACAAGCCCAAATAAGATACTAGATAATTAAAAAAAAAAAAAAAAAACAGACAAAGCGGGTGTGGTGGTTCACACCTTTAACCCCAGCACCTGAGAGGCAGAGGCAGAAGCAGGTGGATCTCTGTGAGTTCAGGTGCATCCTGGTCTACATAGAGATTTCCAGGACAGCCAGGGCTACACACTGAAACTTTGTCTCAAAATGATAAAAGTTAAATTAGCTCAACACAAAAGTAAAAACAGCCTCACTCCAGCCTGGGTTATATAGGATTGTGCTGGGGGCCAACCTGTGCTACAGAGAGAGAGAGAGATAGAGAGAGAGAGAGAGAGAGAGAGAGAGAGAGAGAGAGAGAGAGCAAACAAATGAAACCAAACCATTTCCAAGACAATACGGGTCATGTTGGTGCATAGCTGTGAGCCCAGCGCCCTGCACACCAAGACAGAAGACCTGCAAGCTTCGGGCTAGCCCGAGACACTGTCTCTAAACACAACAAAAGTGAAAAGGAAGCCCTGCTAACCATCCCCTGCCCGCTTAGAACAAGGACTAGCTTTAGTTTAGAACGCGGCAGAGTAACGTTTCCCTCGTGTTTCGAAAAAGCCCAAGGTCAAGAAGTCGCTGAGCGAGGACAAAGTCTCCAAAATGAATATGAAGCCTCAAGGAAGAGGGCTGGTGTTCATGTCTCCTCACGGTGAGTGTCCCCCCGGTGGCTGGTGTTCATGTCTCCTCACGGTGAGTGTCCCCCCAGTGGCTGGTATTCATGTCTCCTCACGGTGAGTGGCCTCCCGGTGGCTGGTGTTCATGTCTCCTCATGGTGAGTGGCCTCCCGGTGGCTGGTGTTCATGTCTCCTCACGGTGAGTGTCCCCCCAGTGGCTGCTTCTGTTCCACACTTAGGGCCTTGGGGGGCAGGGGCAACACTCAGGACTGAACTGCGAGCTTCATGAACCCCAGATGCCCCTCCCCCCAGCACAGGGCTGCACCCACATAGCAGTCAGCTCGTCTCTCACCATAGTCTCATCCATTCCAGCTCAGAGACACAGTCCAACCATGCAGCCCAGGCTGGCCTGGAACTCACTATGTAGACCAGGCTGGCCTCAAGCTCACAGAGATCTGCCTGCTTTTCCCTCCTGAATTAAGGGTATATACATACACCTTACCCCCTTGGTTTGTTTGTTGGTTTGTTTGTTTCTTGAGAAAGAGTTCCTGTATCCCAGGCTGACCTCTCACTCGATAGGTAGCTAAGGATGACTGAATGTCTGGTCCTTCCTGCCGCTGCCTCTCAGGGGCTCGGGTAATCTGCCACTGCACGTCTTTATGTGGGGATCCGGCCGGGGCTTTGCTGGACAAGCATGTCCTGCCTGAGCTGCATCGCTAGGCCTCTCTTCCAGTCAGGTGTTTAAGGTGACAGCCAATACCTCAGAGTCCTGTGGGCACTGCCTTTGCTCTTTTCCCAGGGAAGGATTTCAAGGGTTCTCTCCTCACTCCTGCCTGTCTTTGTGGGCTTCCAAAGTCTTTGTCCTCCTCCTCTTCCTTCTCATCCTCCTAGTCCTCCTAGTCCTCCTAGTCCTCCTCCTCCTCCTCCTCTTCCTCCTCCTCCTCCTCCGCAGCCGCCGCCGCCGCCACCACCACTTGGCTAACCTTGTGCTACTGTGTGAGCACAGTCCTGGAGATTTTCTTCCTGTGTACCACTGACCCACATTCCCAGCAGCGTGCTCCCCCACCCCCCAGTGTGCTCTGTTTTGTCTAGTAAACTTTCCCCTCTAAACACGCCAGCCGTCTCTGCTTTGCTGGTGAAAACCTGCAGTGTCTCCTCACCCTACCCCCTCCCATTCCCCCCCCCTTAGCTCCACATTGTCGGGGGGGGGGGGAGGGCAGGTGGGTGCGGGGCTGGTGCTGAGTCCCTGGAAACCTGCCCTGTCTGCTTGGTGTCGCACCCTCCTGCTTTGCTTTACCTTTGGAATGAATGAAAAGTTCAGTAAATGCTTCTCCCCTGGAAGCCATCTTCCTGTCTGGGGACTAAACTTAGTGAAATCCTTCTCCACATGCAGACATTACAGTCACCGGAACAGAAATAGCTATAAAAGGAAACCAAATTAATGCCATTTTAAAAACCTAGTCTCCCATTTCGTGTGTGTATGTAGGCATGTGTGCGCTACAGTGTGTGGGGGTCAGAGGACAGCTTGTCTCTCTCCCTCCACGTGGGTCCTGAGGCTTGAACTGGAGTTGTTTCTTGGTGGCAAGAATCTTTACCCTTGTCATATCTACTTTTTTTTTCCTTTTTTGAAATAGTGTCTCTGCTTTTTACTGTGGATATCTGTTGCTACTTTGTTTCCAACCCAATTCCCCAGTAAAAGAAAAGTTCAACTCAATAAGTTAACAAAACAAGCTACAAGCTTGTTGAGCAGATCTCCCACTCCACTACTCTATTTCCATTAACGTTATCCCGTATAACTTGCTGTTTCTCCAGGCCACGAGCTTCTCTCTCTGCCGCCTCTCCATCGATCCTCTCTAGCTCCTCCCCTTCTGTTGATCCCCCCCGTGGCTCCTCCCCTAGACTCTCAGCTCCTCCCCCTTCCTCCTGCCCAATCATTGGCTCGACCCTTTATTTGAAAAGTTAAGGTGGGGAGAAGGTTCACAAGGCAACTCCTCATCTGCAGCCCCTCTGAGGAGTGGATTTAGAATAAAAAATACAAGCCTAGGGCTATCCACAGCAGATACGGAGTCCTGAGGGCTAGCTGTGCCTCAGTTTACCTTGTACCTCTGGTCCCTTTACAGTGACTGAATGGCCACTGTGTCAGCTACAGTGCCTGTGGCTACCGCCTTTGTCTCCGGGCCACAGAATCCCACTTCATCTGCTGGCTGCACCCGCATAGCTATGACTTACTGTCTCCTAGCTCCGCTCCTCAGATGAATGGCAATCCGAAGCAATCACTCTTCATTTTCAGACCTTCCGACTTTAATAACTGGAACTGGTTTACATAAAATTGTTATTTTGTGGTTCTGGGGCTGGCCTCGGGCTGTCACCTGCCTCGCGAGTGCTCACCACTCCCTGTACTGAAAGACAAGGCCAGCACCAACTCTGATTGTTTTAAAGGTTACAAAGTTTGCCAGGTGCAGTGGGGCATAGCTGTGATCTCAGCACTTGGGAGGTGGAGACAGGAGCGCTTGGTTCAAGGTCCTTGTCGGCAAGACAGTGACTTTGCAACCAGCCTGGCTGGCCTACAGGACTCTGTCTCAACCCCCCCCCCGAGACACACACACACACACACACACACACACACACACCACACACACACACACACACAGGAAAAATTATGGTGATCTGGAAGAATTAGGTATTTAGCTTAGCTCACTCAGAAACAAGGCTTTCTTATCTTAATGGCACCCAGACCCTGAATAAGCAGGAAACAGGTGATGGTAAGTTTAGAATTAGTGGATCGTTTTGTTTTTGTTGTTGTTTTAAATGTTTTATTAATTTATTTTATGTATATGAGTATACTGTGGCTGTGAGCCTTCCTGTGGTTGCCGGGAATTGAATTTAGGACCTCTGGTCACCCCACCCCAACCCCCGCCGTTCGCTCCGGTCGGCCCAGCTCTCTCTGGCTAACCGTGTTAGCTCAGTCCCTGCTCGCTCAGGCCCAAAGATTTATTTATTATTATAAATAAGTACACTGTAGCTGTCTTCAGACGCTCCAGAAGAGGGCGTCAGATCTCATAACGGATGGTTGTAAGCCACCATGTGGTTGCTGGGATTTGAACTCAGGACCTTCAGAAGAGCAGTCAGGGCTGGGCGGTGGTGGGGCACAAGCCTTTAATCCCAGCACTTGGGAGGCAGAGGCAGGCAGATTTCTGAGTTTGAGGCCAGCCATGGTGGTAAGTTCTTATCCCAGAGACTGGGCTGGCTGAGGCTGGAGGTGGCGTGAGGAATCCCCTCCCAGCTCTGCCCTTCGGTCCCAGCCACTTCCCGAAAGGTCCTACCTCGGGATCTCTGATTTCTCCCTACATGATTAACATGTCTGAGGAAATCACAAAATAACTCTAATTTGGAAGGTCTTAATTTCAATAGGTAATATAAAAAATGGCACTTATGTTGGCAAAAGAAAACATTGTTATTCTTGAGTCATAAAACAATTTCATAAATATGAAATTTATTTATTTGTAGCCTCAAGTATGCCATTTGGTACAAATTCAGGGCCTGGAAAAAAAAACTTGGAAACTCTCAAAAGTGAATGTAAAAAAAAAACAAAAAACAAAAAAACCAAAAACCAGAAATGTACTACCACACACTGATGAATACATTCTTATTAACAAGTCAGGAGAGTTGGACACTGTTGTGTTTTATAAAAAGAAAGAGACCAAAGATATGTTTGGGGGAGGCACAGTACAGTGTGGGAGAAGAGGGCGCCTTTGTGGGCCCACGCTGAGACATCTGCTCCCCCCTGAGGTGAAAGTATAGTATAGAGCAGCTTTTATTGGGGCATGGGGAGGGGAGTTTAGGGGGAAGTACTCTTACAGAGGATCTGGGTTTGATTCCCAGCATCCACATAGTAGTTCGCAATCATCTGGAACTCCAGGGGCTTTACTGCCCTCTTCCGATTGCAGCTTTTGCACACATCAAGCACTCATGTGGTACACATACATACATTCAGACAAAACACACATAAAATAAAATGAATACTCTAGTGAAAAAGTAAATCTTTAAAAGTTTTTTAAGAGCACACCTTGTTCTGCCAGAGGACCAGAGCTGAGTTCCATAGCCCACTCGCTGGTCTGTTCGTCCTGCCGCAGCCGCTGCACAGCCTCACACGCACACACACCTCCCCACGTGCACCTGCACCTGCACACACACACACACACACACACACACACACCTCCCCACATGCATCTGCACGCACACACACACACACACACACACACACCTCCCCACATGCACCTACACATATACACACACACACCCACACACACACCCACACACACACACACACCTCCCCACATGCACCTACACACATACACACACACCCACACACACACACACACCTCCCCACATGTACCT
This sequence comes from Apodemus agrarius, assembly GCA_964023405.1. Classification (NCBI taxonomy): domain Eukaryota; kingdom Metazoa; phylum Chordata; class Mammalia; order Rodentia; family Muridae; genus Apodemus; species Apodemus agrarius. Next base: position 37,342,007 of record OZ030028.1, read on the forward strand.
GCACACACACACACACACACACATGCCTCCCCACGTGCACCTGCACACACACACATACACACACACACACACACACACACACACGCCTCCCCATGTGCACCTGCACACACACACACACACACACACACACCTCCCCACATGCACCTACACACATACACCCACACCCACACACACCTCCCCACATGTACCTGCACACACACACACACACACATGCCTCCCCACGTGCACCTGCACACACACACATACACACACACACACACACACACACACACGCCTCCCCATGTGCACCTGCACACACACACACACACACACACATGCCTCCCCACGTGCACCTGCACACACACACACACACACACACACACACACGCCTCCCCACGTGCACCTGCACTCACACACCTCCCCCACATGCTCCTGCACTCATTTGTGCACACGCACACACGCATCCCCCACATGTACGGAGAGTTTTAAATCTTGGCGTCCTGGTGCACAGCTCTTCTCCCCCAGCACTTGGGAGGCAGGGGCAGGAAGATCCTGAGTCCTAGCCTAGCCTAGTCTACAGAGCGAGACCCTGTCTCAAACAAAACACACAAATAACAACAAAACACTTCTGCTGTTCAAGAAAAGGAAAGACCGGCAGGAGGTGGCTGGCCAGGAGGACTGTACCGAGGCACCGGCCCTTCCGGGTTGCTATGGAATGCCTGTGGGGCTTCCTTCAGTCCTCGCAGGCTGCCTGCCGTGTGCCAGCATCACCACCGCTGACAGAAGACCCACACGCTGGGCTGATGTTTGCCTTAATTATACTCCATTGCAGAGAAATATGAAAAACCCAAAGATGAGCATAAAGAGAAACTCAACATGTGGGTGAACAACCTCTACGTGTTCTTCGTAAGCGTGCTCTTCAGCGCCTACAAACGGGAAGAGATGCTCAAGGAGAAGGTGAAGGAGAACCGGCTCCAGGACGCAGTGCTGGCCCAGCAGAAGCAGATCGAGAACGAGGAGCTGGAAGCCAGGTGGGCGCGGCCCCCACAGCCGCGGCAGGTGCTCAGGGTTCTTCCCTGTCTTCAGGAGCTGCCCCCAGCAGGACCGCAGCCTACAGTGAAGAAACAATGATGTCCGAGGACCACAGGCTTACAGCATGTGCAATGTCTCGGATAGGAAGGAAGGAAGGGAAAGCCCTGGGGGCCGGAGGGCGGGGAAAGTAGCTCGGTGGTGGAGGCTTGCCTATGTAGGAAGCTTGGGTTTGGTCCCAGCACTGACAAAAGAAGCACACACACACACACACACACACACACACACACACACACACACATGCACGCACACATGCACTCATGCATGCACGCACACACTCATACATGCACGCATGCACTCACGCATGCACAGGTCTCCAAGTCTGTGTGATTTGCAGCCAGGTGTGATGGTGAAGTTGGCAAGCTCAGCACTCAGGAGGGACAGGAGAGCTGGGCGGTGGTGGCACACGCCTTTAATCCCAGCACTTGGGAGGCAGAGGCAGGCAGATTTCTGAGTTCGAGGCCAGCCTGGTCTACAGAGTGAGTTCCAGGACAGCCAGGACTACACAGAGAAACCCTGTCTCAAGGGACAGGGGACAGGAGAGGATGACCTCACCAGACTTCTTTCTAGTGTCTCAGCTGCAGAAGAGAGCCCTTCCAGGCCACATTAGCAACATGAAGGTGTTGCCTGGAGACACACAGACCATTTTACTCACAAGCACTACTGAAACCCCGTAAAAAAACGGATTCAGGGCTGGAGAGACAGCGCAGGGGACAAGCATGGATTGTTCTTACAGAAGACTGAGTTCAATTCCCAGCACCCATGTCACCCGTGATGTGTGCTCCAGGGATCCAACGTCTTGTGGATTCCCAGGACCTGCACATAACCTCCCACCCCATGCCCACAAACAAAAGTTTTGCTTGTTTTTTGAGATAGGGTCTCACTATATATGTAGACCAGGCTGGCCTCGAACTCACAGGGATCCATCTGCCTCACCTGTCTACCACATAATTTAAAAAAAATTTTTTTTAAATTAGTTTCACATTTTCACAGAAAAAACAAACAACTACATTCTCATTTTGCTTTTTAGGCTGAACATCCTACGGGAAGAGGAGGCCAGGAGACAAGACTTTGAACTTGACATCACTGTGCTCAAGGAGCCATTGGAGATCCCATCCTCACAGCCGCTCACGCCCAGCCCCCCAAAGGAGGAATTGAGCTCCATCCAGACGAGCAAGGCCAGTCCAGGCAAGAAGAAGAAGAAGTGAAGGCACTCGGTGTCACGGCTGCGCTGCAAGGACAAGCCGCGACAGAAAGCTGTGACAAATGCCCCACAAAATAAAGTGTCTGCATTTAGCTTCTGGTTCGAGTTTCTGAAATGCTCTACCTTGGCCCACAAAGTACGTTTCTGGTATGGCTGCATTTGCAAGAACCAACCTGAATGCGTGTGTGGACACGCACACATTAGTACACCGGTTTTAAATTTTTTGTATATATTTTTGTAAATGAAAGTTAGCTGGGCACAGTGGCGCATGCCGGCACTCGGGAGACAAAGCAGGGGACTGCTGGATGCTCGAGGCCAGCCAGAGCCATAGAGTGAGACCCTGTGGGAGAGGGGCGAGGGGGCCAGAGACACAGCTCAGCCTAAGTGCACTTGCTGCTTTTCCAGAAGACCTAAGATTGGTTCCCAGCATTCACACTGGGGCAGCTTACAGTCTATAACTCCTGCCCTAGGGGAATCTGACACTGACTTCTGGACTTTGTGGATACTAGTAATATGTACACACACACACACACACACACACACACACACACAGCAATATAGGAAGACACCCAATGTCTTCATACTCATACGCACATGTGCTTGCACATCTGCACACACATCTGTGAAACATAGATACATGCACATAGTTATAACACACAAATGGTGAAGGAGTGGAGACCCAAAGGCAGTATTGCACACTTGGATTTACATATTAGCCGTGCAAAGCCTACAGGGTGGAGGAGGACTACCATCCTGACTAGAGAAACAAAGACCCCTGAAATCAGCAACATAATCAAACCGCTCAACTACAAGTTTGAATTAACACACAAACTCTGGAGCCAGAATTCAACAAAGGAGAAACACTGATGGAGACAAACACGTGCAATTCCAAATAACACACCACAGACAACCACGCTCTAAGATGCAACCCCAGACTCTTCAAGGAACAAAAGCCCGGTGCAGTGGGAAACTGAACCCAGGCTCAAGCTACGCACAGGCAGAAAAGATAATGGAAATGAATCCTTCAGAGCCAAGGGCCAAGGAAAGCAACAGGAATGGGGAAGCCACCTCCCCTAGAACACAATGGCAGGGAGGCTAGAACGGGCAGGCTGCAGGGGGACTGCTTTGGGGCTGGGGAAATAGTGTCTCAGATCGCTCAGCTAATTTTCTCCCAGACCTCGGACTCTCTGGGGCAGCAAAACAGGGTTCAGTAAAATCCAGCTATATTTCATCCCAGTTGTGACAACGTGGTGGCTCTTGGGAGGGTCTCATGACAAAGAGGAGCAGTGTCTAGTTACACGGCTCGGGTGAGGCACTGAAACATCAGGGAAGGGCTGTAGAGATGGCTCAGAGGTTAAGAGCACTGACTGATCTTCCGAAGGTCCTGAGTTCAATTCCCAGCAACCACATGGTGGCTCACAACCATCTGTAATGAGATCTGATGACCTCTTCTGGTGTGTCTAAAGACAGTGACAGTGTACTTACATATAACAATAAATAAATCTTAAATGAATAATTTAAAAAAAAGAAGCATCAGGGAAGAAATCAAAGTGAATCAAATCTAGTGATTGTCTCTGTGCATCACTGCCCTCCTCTTGTGAACAGGGAGACCCCAAGCTGTCAGGATACTGTCTGTTAGTCTTTGGATTGTCTTAGTTAGGGCTTATTGCTGTGAAGAGACACCATGGCCACAGAAACTTATAAAGGCAAACACTTAACTAGGGATAGCTTACAGGTTCAGAGTTCAGTCCATTATCATCATGGTGGGAAGCATGGCAGTGTCCAGACAGACATGGGGCTGGAGGAGCAGAGAGTTCTACATCTTTTTACATCTTTTTTTTTTTTTTTTTTTTTTTTTTTGGTTTTTTCGAGACAGGGTTTCTCTGTATAGCCCTGACTGTCCTGGAACTCACTCTGTAGACCAGGCTGACCTCGAACTCAGAAATCCGCCTGCCTCTGCCTCCCAAGTGCTGGGATTACAGGCGTGCGCCACCACTGCCCGGCTGAGTTCTACATCTTGATATGAAGGCAGCCAGGATGAGACTGTCTTCCACAGGCAGCCAGGAGGAAGGTGTGGATCACACAGGCCAGACCTGGGCATACTTGAGAGACCTCAAAGGCCCACCTCCACAGCGACAGGCTTCCTTTAACAAGACCACACCTCCTAATAGTGCCACTTCCCATCGGCCAAGCATATTTAAACCACCACATGGGTTTTTTTTGTTTTGTTTTGTTTTGGTTTGGTTTTTCGAGACAGGGTTTCTCTATATAGCCCTGGCTGTCCTGGAACTCACTCTGTAGACCAGGCTAGTCTCGAACTCAGAGATCTGCCTGCCTCTGCCTCCCAAGTGCTGGAATTACAGGCATGCACCACCACCACCCGGGTTTTGTTTTGTTTTGTTTTGTTTTTTAAAGATTTTTATTTTTGCCAGGTGGTGGTGGCGCACGCCTTTAATCCCAGCACTTGGGAGGCAGAGGCAGGCGGATTTCTGAGTTTGAGGCCAGCCTGGACTACAGAGTGAGTCCAGGACAGCCAGGACTCTATACAGAGAAACCCTGTCTCGAAAAACCGAAAAAAAAAAAAAATTTCTACTTTTGGGCTGGAGAGATGGCTCAGTGGTTAAGAGCACTGACTGCTCTTCCAGAGGTCCTGAGTTCAAATCCCAGCAACCACATGGCAGCTCACAACCATCTGTAATGGGATCCGATGCCCTCTTCTGGTGTGTCTGAAGAGAACAATGGTGATATACTCATATGCAGCCGGGCGGTGGTGGTACACGCCTTTAATCCCAGCACTTGGGAGGCAGAGGCAGGTGGATTTCTGAGTTTGAGGCCAGCCTGGTCTACAGAGTGAGTTCCAGGACAGCCAGGGCTATACAGAGAAACCCTGTCTCGAAAAACAAACAAACAAACAAACAAACAAACAAACAAAAAAGATATACTCATATGCATAAAATAAATCTTTTTTAAAAAATATTTTTATATTTTAATTGTATGTGCGTGTATACATGTATGTGTATACCTGAGTCCAGGTACCCAAGGAAACCAAAAGGGACCCAAGAAGACCAAAAGGGACATCAGAGCCCCTAGAGCAGTGGTTCTCAACCTGTGGGTCAAGATCCCTTCAGGAGTGGACCCACTCTCTCTCAGAGGTCACATTATCAGAGATTTACATTACGACTCATACATATAACAGTAGCAAAATCACAGTTTAGAAGTAGCAATGAAAATAATTTTATGGTTGGGGGCCACCACAATATGAGGAGCTGCATTAAAGGGCCACAGCGTGAGGAAGCCCGAGAGCACTGTCTCAGAACTCGGCCCTGGTGACAGGACTGGGAGTTGCTCCACAGAGGCACCGAGAGCTGAAGCTGAGTGCTGGGCTGGAGAGGTGCGCTCTACACCACTGAGCCTGTCCCCGGCCCCTGACCAGGTATTTTGAGCCCTACTGGCCAGTGCAGTCAGTCAACCAACCAGCAATACAAGACTCAATAGGAAACCAGAATTTTTAAAAAACTTTAACAATTTATTAGTCTTATTTCCCAGTAAAATATCCACATAATGTCAGCAGAATGGAATGATATTCAGCTGACTACCTTTAATTAATTCCACATAAATATTTAACATCTAAAAACCTCGGGGAATCATCAGACCAAGTAGAAATTTGATTTTTCAAAGCAGGTATTGCTTTACTATTGTCCCTAGCCCAGTCACTATCATGACCAGTAAGTTGTAATGGTAACAAAGGTTTGCTGAGGTTTTGAAGATGTTCCGCTGAGCCATCCGAGTCAATCCAAGAAGAAGATGTTGTTGAACTGTGTGGCACACAGTTTCTTCACCTCTTCTGCAGAAAGAACAGAAAACTGTGTCAAGGAGCACGGCTTCTTCCCTGGGGGCTGGGTGCATCAGCACCTTCAGTTCTTTGGGGATAAAGTCAGGAAATAAGTAAATGTCTGAGCTAGTTTTGATTTTATCTTAAGAAGAGTAAGCAACAATAACAAAATAATTATCAACAGAGAAGGCAGTTGGGGAAACCCCTTACAAACTCCCAAGACCTCCCGCTTTCCCAGCGCACTAGGAATACCACTGTTTTGATTCTAAAAGGATTCGCTTGAGGCGTGTCTGAGATGCTTGTGTGTGGAACATTAGAAGTGCAATACTCTTGAGAGGCTGAGGGATGTACGGAACCCCGCCTACAGTCTTGAGATGTAAACCAAGGGCTTTCCAGAGATCATAACCTAGGTTTTACTAAATTCACTTTAGTTTCTCTGGTGCTCAGTACAGAGCCCAGGGCCTTGCATGTGTGTGCCAGGCAGATGCTGCACCACTGAGCGCCACGCCCACTCCTCTGAACTCCCATTTTATCTCTGGCGTGCACTAACTGACGCTTTTCACTCACACAAATACTACTGCGAATGAAGACATGAAACATCAATGCGGGCACAGGGAAGCTGCCTGCAAACACAGCCTTAGGGAAAAGGCAGGAGAACCGCAGTGAGTTCAAGGCTAGACTCAGCTACACAGCAAGCTTCAGGCCAGCCACACAGAAGATCTTATCTCTAAAATACAAAACAAAAACCCCAAAACAAACCAACAAAAGAAAAGCTATGAGAGTCTCCATGTCATTGATGATGAGCTTGATGGGATTTGTCGCCTACCTGTCAGGTCCCCTGCTGTTGGCCCCACTCCACAGAGGGCAGTGGAGAGGCCCAACCCCAGGACAACATTCATTAAGACCCACAGAGCAGCTGCTAGATCACACTGTGCAGAAGGAGACTGACCCCACTCTGAGGGGAAGGCAGAAAAACCTGCATTCTTCTGCTCATGTGCAGATGGTGACAGCTGCAAATGCCACGTGAGCCTGGAGAGCCTCGTTCTCGTTGCAGGATATATAAAAGGACATTTGCACACAGTGTGTACAGCTAGGCATTGTTTGCTGATTTATTTTTCTTTTTGTAGCACTTTAGAAAACAATTTTCTTTTAGGCACTGTTAAGTTTCCCACACCACAGGGGAAATAAAAGCATTTACAGGGGGGGGGGTGCACTAGAGACATGCGCAGTGGTTAGGAGCACTTGCTGCTCTTACAGGGACCCCATTTGGATCTCAGCACCCACAGGACAGCCCACAATGCCCTGGACTGCAGTGTGACTGCAGTTTCTTCTTCTGGCTTCCTCAGGGACCAGGCACACAGTGAGTGGGGCACAGACATACAAGCTGGTAAAACACCCACATGCATGAAATCAATTTTCTTTGAACCTGAAATACATAACATGGAGGCATGTGCTGGGACCTTAGCATTATGCTCCGGTTTTCTTTGCAGGGAGACGGAGTTCAGGCCCTCACTCATGTTCGGCAGGGGTTGTAGCCCTGGGCTGCGTCCTTTGCCCTCTCCCTGACCCCACCTCATGTTTCCCCACCGCTTTATTCAAGGTAGAGACTCCGTGAATTGCCCAGGCAGACTCTGAAGCTCTGATCGTCCTGCATGAGCCTCTTGACAAGCTGGGACGAGGCCCGGAGCTTTTGTTTGGTTTTGCTTTCAGGGGTCTGGAAACCAATCGTGAGCCCTCTGTGAGAGCAGCAGGGACTCCAACCCCCGGAGTCATACCTGCAGTCCCTGTTTATTTGATTTCTAATGTTTACTTTTATCTTAAGTGACCAAATCCCAAAAACCAAAACAACAACAACAAAACACCAAAAACCAACCAAACAAACAACAACAAAAAAAAAACCACACCAAAAAAAACTCCTGATCCTCCTGCCTCAGCTGAAATTTCAGGTATGCACTATGATGTGCAGGTTCTATAATGTTTTTTTTTTTTTTTTTTTTGGTTGTTCGAGACAGGGTTTCTCTGTGTAGCCCTGGCTGTCCTGGAACTCACTCTTTAGACCAGGCTGGCCTCGAACTCAGAAATCCACCTGCCTCTGCCTCCCAAGTGCTGGGATTAAAGGTGTGCGGGCTTCTATAATGTTTCTTAACACAGGGACAAGATAATCGGAGCTGTCGGTGGCATTAAGGTGCGCCTGAGGCACCAGGCCCCACTTACCGTTGACCTCGATCAGGTTCGCGTTCTTCTGATTGAGAATCACATACAGCTCCCGCTGGTCAGACTTCTTGCCAACAACCCAGTAGTCGCTCATGGCTTTCACAATGATTTCTTCATCTTCATCTGCTCTGTAAGAAAGTTTCAGAGTGAGGAAAAAAAAAACAAAGTTTCAGTTTTGGAATTGTTTTATGTACTCAGCTAGACTGGGAGGAGAACAAGACTTCAAAGCAAGAAACGCCCTAAGTTGTCCTTATAGACAGTCAAGGGGTCACGTGTGGAAGGCACCGTCACGTGATGCCGAAACAGCACCGACGCACAGCTCAGGCCTGAGCCTCTTCTCAAGGGCTCTAGGCCACTTGGATTAAAGGAAATTCTTTAGCTAGGCATGCAGGCATATGTCTATAATCCAGGCCCTGGGAAGGCTGAGGCAGAAGCATCTTGAGTTTACCTACCACCAAGGCTGTACAGTGAATCCCATGCAAACAAACGAAGGAAATATATACAAACCTATATACATATATATACATACATACATACATATATATATCCTTTAAATCTATTCTCAGAAAGACAACAGCTACTTTGAGAAGTTGCTGGAATTACCTGGTGAAGTCACTGTTGATGTCACCTAGAATCTTCATTAGATCCGGGTGGACGGATGTGAGCGAGACGCTGGGTGTTTTCCTCATGTGAATTGTACTTTTCTCTGCTAAATTCATGTGGTTGAAGTAGATGAACTTGAACTGGGGTTCTTTTTCAGACCTGTACAGACATGACATTGAGATGGTAACAATTTCAAAGAATAATTATCCTAACTGACAGCCACAGTGTGAAATTGTAGAAGGGCAGCTTTCAATATATGGGACCTTGCCTCAAAACCAAAACCTGAGAGACCCTCATGAACAGAAACTTCACAAACCAAAACTGTATGGTGGCCGGGCGGTGGTGGCACACACCTTTAATCTCAGCACTTGGGAGGCAGAGGCAGGTGGATTTCTGAGTTCAAAGCCAGCCTGGTCTAAAGAGTGAGTTCCAGGACAGCCAGGGCTACACAGAGAAACCCTGTCTCGAACAACCAAAAACAAACAAACAAACAAACAAACAAACCTAAAAAAACAAAACAAACAAAAACAAAAAACAAAAAAAAAACAAAACTGTACAGCAGGGGTGGCACGGACTCTGAAGGGAAAGGCACGTGTCACCGAGCCTGAAGACCTAGGTCGGAACCCAGGGCCCGCATGATGGAGAGAGAGACGCGACTCTTGCAGACCATTCTCTGACCTAGACACTCTCACAATAAAAAGACATGTAATTACACGACTATATAAAGGCCTTGTATCTTCAATGGCTAGGCCCTCAAATCAAGAATCTCAGTAAGCTGTAACCAATGCTTCATCCAGTAATAATATGTGATATCTAATAAAATAGAATTTGCCAAGGAGACGAAGTCTACTTCCTGACTAAAAACTATTTCCCCTATATGTGATTTCTATAACAGTACCTGTCCACGAAGTCTAAGTTACGCACTACCTCTTCTGTGGCAGGAAACCCCGCTGACCCTGGTTTAGGAGACTAAGTTCGCTGGGAATGAGCGCGCTGTGTACGGCGGCTGGCACGTGACTGCAGCTCGCTCACTGTAAGACCTCGAGCATCCTCAACGAAAGCCACGTGAGCTGCAACAGCCTCTTCCACGAACTAAAATGGACATTCCGACCGGGACCTACTTTTCCCTCTCCTGGGGCCCATGACAGAGGGGACCGAGCTTCCCAGCTTTTGAGGAGGTACAGCTGTGGCAACGCTGTCCACACCCTTCAGTACAAGCCTCTGTCACTTGACCATGAGCAGTTAGTGTGTGAGAGTAAACATGGAGTGGTACAAACCCAGAGATCCTCTTGTTGATATTAAACTGCTCGCAGATGTCAGATGCCAGCACCGTAAGCTGGGGCCCAACGATGCTATCCAACCTTCGGCAGAAGTCCAGCGTGAGCTGCGTGGAGGCTGGCGGGAGGTGAGGAAGCAGCGCTCAGTGCTACAGTCCTCTGCCCAGCAGCGCCTGCTCATGCGACTGCTCAGGACTTAGCACAAGCCCAGTGAAAAGCGTACTGACCAACTCGATGAGATCGTGACGGTCGGGGAACAAAACAAACATTCAGACCCCCGTTCCTCGCAAACTGAATGGAAAGGTAGAGCTGGACCTGGGTACGGCCCCCACGAAGCTGTGCCCTGTGATGGGAGGCTTGCCGTCCCTCCCCTCGGTGGTGGCAAACACGTAAGAAGGTCAAGCCTTGACCCAACACACCCGACACGGCACTAGCCACCTAAACACACCTCACTGAACCCCGAGTGCTTAGAGGGCAGGCACACCCCCACCCACCGCAGTCCATGAGCTCAGGGAAGGCGGCCATGGCCCAACTGCTCATCAGGGAGAAGAACTTTAATGCTGACAGGAGTCAGAGAAGGTGGCAGAGGTTCCAAATGGGAGCAGTGACTGCACGGGCCTCTCCGTGCCTTGTGACAACATATCGTCCAATAAGGACAGGACCCAGCAAGCTGCAGAGAGCCGAGCCGCTCGCTCGGGCACCTACCGTCAATCATGAAGCACACAGCTGCGCTCATGGCCTGCGGGGACACAAACAGAGGTTACAGTTGGTACAGGGAGGAGGGGTGAGTGAGCACTGTGAGCAGCCGTGGTGAGCCCGTCCTCACCTCAACAGACCGACTGCGAGGGAGCAGCGTGCGTCAAGCAGAGCATAGCGGAGGCAGACGGCACAGGGGCCGACAGGGAAGGGGCTGTGTGTGGGGGTCCACAGTGCCTCGGTGCTTGGGCTGCGACGCATGGCCTCATCAGTCAGAGACAGAGTTTACAAATGGAGTGGAGTCGCATAAAATGTTCTCACCGTAAAACAACACAAGGGACAGACGGCAGGCTGGCATCTTAAACTGGGAAGGGTGGCACGAGCCTGTAATCCCAGCACTTGGGAGGCAGAGGAAGGTGGATCTCTGAGTTTGAGGCTAGCCTGGTCTACAGAGTGAGTTCCAAGACAGCTACGGCTACTCAGAAACATCTCATGAGTTCGCTGTGGTTGGCTGCCTGGGACTCCACTGTTCTAGTCCTCTGAGTACTCTTGACACTTTCCATTAGAAAACTTAAGCAGAGAGCACGTCACTACAACCTTGCCTCCTTTAAGTCCAGCGGATAACCGCAATTATGACATTAGCAAGTAAGAGTGACCAAGACTGGGAATAAGGCTGAAACTGCCCAGCATGCAGAGCACACTTGTAATACCAGACAGAGGTAGAGGCTCAGGAATTCCAGGGCAGTCTGTTACATAGCAAACTCAAGGTCAGTCTGAGCTACATGAGATCATGTCTAAAAGAAGGCAGACAGGGTGTGAAGGGAGGGGTGGCCAGCAGTTAGGAGCAAGGGCCACCCCACAGAGGACCTGAGCCCAGGCCCTCGCACGGAAGTCCAGCTCCAGGGAAATGGGCAGCTCTGGCCTCTAAAGGCAGCGGCACCCATGCCCAGACCCACAGACAGTGCCACCAAAGCTCCGTGTGAACACTGACAGTCTTTATAACTGCAAATGACTAACAGCAGGACGAGCTAAAGCCGAGAACCTAGGCTCACACCTGAAGACCCTGGACAACAGAGCAAACGGGACCTGAAGCAAACAGTAGGGAGCGGAGTGACAGTCAAAGCAGGAAGGACTCCGCAGGCAAGAGAGGCACCAGGAAGCCAACGCTGCTGGCTCTTGGGAAAACCAACACAAGACTGAAAACCCTCTTCACATGCTAGAATTTAAAAAAGGAAAAACGGCCGGGCGGTGGTGGCACACGCCTGTAATCCCAGCACTTGGGAGGCAGAGGCAGGCGGATTTCTGAGTTTGAGGCCAGCCTGGTCTACAGAGTGGGTTCCAGGACAGCCAGGGCTACACAGAGAAACCCTGTCTCAAAAAAACAAAACAAAACAAAACAAAACAAAACAAAACAAAACAAAACAAAGACAGAAGACTCCTTACCAGAATCAACAATCAAAGGGAGACATCACTGCGACTCCACAGGCAAGGGAGTAAAAACAACTGTCAGTACTGTGGCGATCTGTGTGCCAACCAACTACTAACTTCATGGAGTGCATGAATTCCAGGGAAAGACACAAACTACCGGAACAGCCTCAAGAAGGAAAAGGGAAACAAGATAGACCATCACCAAGAATCTCCTAATTCAAAACCTCAGTCAGGGGGAGCGACTCACACTAACCGCAGCCCCTGGGAGGCCTCTGGAGGCAGGTAGATGTCTGTGTGTCTGAGGCCTACCTGACCTACAGAGACAGTTCCAGGACACCTAGAGCTCCATAGAGAGACCCTGCTTCAAAAAACTAAAACTTAAAAAAACTCAGAGGGGCTGGAAAGATGGCTCAGTGGTTAAGAAGAACACTGACTGCTCTTCCAAAGGTCCTGAGTGAAATCCCAGCAACCACATGGTGGCTCACAACCATCTGTAAAGAGATCTGATGCCCTCTTCTGGGGTGTCTGAAGACAGCTACAGTACTCACAGATAATAATAAATAAATCTTTGGGCCTGAGCGAGCACGGTTAGCCGGAGCGAGCGGGGCCGACCGGAGCGAGCGGAGGTCCTAGATTCAATCCAGCAACCGCACAAAGGCTCACAGCCATCTGTATAGCTACAGTGTACTCACATACATAAAACATATAAAAATAAATAAATCTTTAAAAAACTCACACAGAAACACTCATGTACATAGTTCTACTGGGAATTTCCCCAAATATTTAAAGATTTAACAACAATTCTCCAAGTCCTCCAAAACTAGGAGAACACTTCTCAAATCATTCCGCAGTGGCCTCACCCTCACCTGTAGTCGAGACAAAGAAATGTCATCGACACAAACCACAAGGGTTATCTATCCATCACCACCCTTCAGGACCAGCCAACACATCAGGGCGGAGAGAAGGGCAGCATGTGGAGGCCAGCTGAGTGTCCACGGCCAATCCCTGAGAAAGCCTTGGGTGTGGTGGCCAGATAACTTCCTGAGCTGCCTACAACTCCCCTGCCACTGCGGAATGAGCTGTGATGTCTGGAGAGAACTGTCCGCTGCCTCCCAGGCCCACTGCAGACCTCTTCTTGACTGTGTGCATCATCCCCGCCGTACTCCTTTGAAGCAGAGTCTTCTAGAACTGGAGCTAACGGGGTTTTGTCATAGGTTTCCAACTGAACTGGCAGCTAGCAGCCCTGGCAGCCCTCTCTCCTCGCAACTCCCCCCTGACATCCCTGGAGCTGGCGACAGATGCAGCTGAGACCACGCCTGGCTGTCATGGCGGTGCTGAGATCTGACCTCGGCCCTGGGCTTGCTCACTCTTATTCACTCTCCAGTCCTGGACTGACCGCCATCTCCACCACTCACTGTGACAAGCTCTCCTGGAGCAGGGCTGCTTTTGTGAGTTCTGCGTTTCCTGTGAACTGCTGGACTTAAAGGAGATCTTGGAGACACCTCAAGAAAACAGGTGGTGTCTAAAGTGAGACTAGTCATGGGGGCTCCTGAACGCTGCAACTGGAGGCCACTGTTGGACGAATGCAGAGCTCGTGGTCCTGGGCTCTATGAGAGTGCGCAGGCTGAGCAAGCCTCCAGGAGGCAGCCACAGGCAGCATCCCTCCACATCACCCCGCTTTACCTTAATGCACACAACCCCTCTAATCAATGCACGGTTCTTTTATTCGATTGTACCTGCATGTTTGCCTGTGCATATGCACCTAGGGAGGTACCTACAGAGGTCAGAAAGGCTGTCAGATCCTCTGGAGCTGCCCAGCCTGGGCACTAGAAGTTGAACTGAGCTCCTAACTGCTGAGCCACCCCTCTGCCCCGTGTGTACTCATTTTTTAAAGTACTCATCTGTCCCAGAATCAGTTTTCTCCCTTTTAGAACTTGTAGGGTTTTGATGTTTTGGTTTGGTTTATTTCTGTCATAAGAGAACTTTATGCTGCTGAGGGATGATGGATTGATACACTAGACGGGATGAGAGAGGCAGTCAGGCCAAGCACAGGAACTCAAGGAAGAGCCAGCCTGCTTCTCAGGCTTTGTGACTTAAGCTCCGCTGCAGGCTTGTCTGTGTGTAAGGACAGGAAGAGGGAGACAATGCCCCCTTACTCCTCTCTTTCCACAGCCACTTCCCACACCTGGCTTAGCTGGCCGCTTCTGAGCCAGGGGTTTCTATGTGCTCTGAAGAGCAGGGGGTCACCGCCTCAGTCCCTCTCCTTGGAGCCTTCTCTGCTCTCAGATTTCTCTTGGGCATTGCTTTGAACAGTCCACGCTCCACACAGCAAAAGGATTCCCACAGACTATGACATACTTTCTATTTTCCTGAAACGCAATTTCTAAGCCTTTGAATTAAAATGGATTTGTTGTTTCATGTATGAGAGAGGACAGACCTGTGGTCACTTTTCTTTCGTGTACCACAACTGCCTAAAGAGAAATGGTGAAGGAGTGAAAGAGGGAAAGAGGGACAGAGGGAGGGAGGGAAGGAGGGAGGGAAGGAAGGAGGAAGGGAGGGAAGGAGGGAGGGAAGAGGGAAGGGTAGGAAGAAACTCTGGCCAGGCATTGTGGCACCGGCCTGCAGTCCCAGCTACCAGGAGACAGGAGTAGAGGCTGCTTGCTCCCAGGAGTTGCCAGCCAGCCCCGGAAACAGTGAGGCCTCACTGCAGGGGAAAACCCGGCCTGCACACGCAGACAAAGCGCTGCTCTGCACGGCTCAGGCTGAGCTCCCTGAGTGTGGCCACTGGGCGGGCAGGTGTCTGCTCCGAGGCAGGCCCTCTCAGGCCTGGGGCGTGTGGCACTCAGGAGTGTGGACACCGAGTCTCACCTCAGCCAACACTTCTTTCACTAGCAGCAAATTTGCCTAAAAGGCTTGAAAGCCAACCTCCTGCTGCAGAAGAACACCCTTTTTGAGTTTTACAGAAATCAGAACTTGTAACACCTCTCACAAGAGACACTTAGGAGGTTCGCAGCGGTGACGGTCTCCACATGCAAGGGAGGCGGGCTCAGGCAGTCACTGTAACCCCAGAGGGAGAACATCGTTACCTTATAAACAATTAAGTGGAGCTCTTCATAAGTGTCATCTGTATTTACAAAAATTTTGGGGAATCTGCATTTTGCTTCTGGATCATTAAGGTTCAAGGGTCCAGTAAGAAATCTTAAAGTAAGCACAGAGATGACTCGACTCAGTGAGGTAAACTGTAAACACAACAAACAAAACACCCCCAGTCAGTGGGCACCAATGCTCTGCTGAGGCGGGATGCCATTTGGTGAACACTCAGTGTGACGTCACTGGGAACAACGGAACTTCCCTCAGAGGGCAATCCAAAGCTCATGTTACCTTTACCCGCAGAGATAGGAACCCCATTCTGCAAACCGAGCAGCGCGAGTCCTACCTTCCATAGTGTTGAAGATTTCCAGGCATTTCTGCCCTTACTGGGGAATCCCTTCCGGCCAACTGCAAACAAAGTGAACGCTGAGAACAATCCCATTCATTTCCCCGTCAGTACGACGCAAGACGTTCCTGCTGGCCACTCTGCTACCCCTACTTCCCATCCGCCTCGCCACCCAGAAAAAATAACGGAAACCACATTCGTACAATGCATGTGTTCGCCCAGAGACTTGGCCAGAGAGGCTGCTCTGGCCGTGAGCGGGGGAGAGGCGGGGACCTGATGGCCAGCACTGAGCGGCACTGAGTGAGCCCTCAGTGTCAGAGCTGGTCACCTCGGCCTTCTGCCACCCCCAGGGAAGGCTCAGGGGACACGGAGGACGGGAGCAAAGACTGTGAGAGCTGGAAGGTGGCAGGTGGCAGGGAGAGAGGTATTAGCAATAAGACAATAATGAAGAACGACATGAAGCCAGGAGGGAGTGCTGGGGGAGCGGACAGGGAAGCAGGGTGGTAGGTGTGGCTAATATATATATGCATATTGTATGTACACACATGTATCGAATTTTCAAAGAAAAGATAATAAACATACTACAAAAATAGATAAAGAACTAATTTCTCCAGGACTATCATAATCCATCTAAGTCTAATCCCACAAACTACTACAAGAATAACTGAATTGCACAGTGTTCTTCGTGTCTGTTCACACTGCCCCATGGAGGCTGTCTTTCCCCAACCCCTACATGTGGGAGCTCAGAGTCACAGAAACGCACCCACAGATGCGATCCTAGACATCGATGGCAGGTGTCAACACCAGGCTTGTCTGGGGTCCCAGTGTGTCTCTCTAGCCATGACACCAAGTTTCCTTGAAGATTTGTGCTTATCATGCTTTGATTTTGCTGAAAATACATTTTTTTCAGGGGCTGGAGAGATGGCTCAGCAGTTAAGAGCACTAGCTGCTCTTCCGGAGGACCTGGGTTTGATTCTCAGCATCCATCTCAGACAGCTCAGGGCATTCGCTAGTCTAGTCCCAGAGGATCCCAGTGCCCTCTTCTGGCCTCTTTAGGCACTGCATGTACATGCTAACAGGCATGCAGACAAAATTCCCATATAAAACTAAATATTTTGAAAAATGTTTGATGCTCTTCTGATTTTAGCATATAACTTCAAAATATCCTCGATGCACAATATATCCAGAGATGAAAATGCACAGCCCACCACTAATCTGTGGCAGATCTCACATGTACGAATTCAGATGGCCATGCTGTGTTGTAGCTTTGTGCTGTACACACACTGTTCTTCAGGCTGCCATCAAGTAATGGACGGGGTCTTCTCCTGTGGCACCGAGCTGTAAAGGCTGACAGGCGTTGGAAGCAGTTCCTTGACGGGCATGTTTAAAAGAAAGGCTTTGATACCAGGCAGAGCAGTCCTGGCTCTGCCACATCCTTGTTGACACGCATATGGTCTGACTCTAGAACGTCCCTCCATGGCCTGTGTGTCAAGGACCTGGTCTAGCTGTCAGTGCTGCTGACACTGGACCCTGTAGATGCCAGGCAAAATCCCGGTGGCAGCAAAACCCACTGCTGAATGCGAAGCTATGACAGCACAGGAGTGGACCAGCTGAAACTGGTTTCTCTCGAAGGCAGCAGGTCCCTGGGCACACCCCTGAAGGATGTATCTAGCCTTGCTCACTCTCTCCCTGCTTCTTCACAGAGGTAGGCAGCCTCTTCCACAAGCAAGCAGCTGACCTTTGCCTGAAACCTGAGACAAACCAGGCTTTCCGCTCTGAGCTGTTTTCCTCAGGTCCCGTCAGCAATGGGAAGCTAGCACATCTTAGGGTGCTGACGTCCTGTAAGCCTGAGCAACCTCCTCTGTTAGACCACCGTGGGATGGCTCCTAAGGTTACACAGATCTGCTGGGCACCGGGAGCAGCAGTGGGCCAGCTGCCATGGCCGACCCACCTGGGAAGAGCTACTTCTGGAGGGAACCCGTCTTAAATCTTTCTTTCAATGTTTGTTTTCTTGAGGTGCTGAGGATGGAACCAGGGGCCTGTGTATGCAAGCAAGTGTATCAGAGAGATTGTTCCGTTGTTTCGGCACAAGGGCTGAGCCGCTGCACTGAGAATGGAGGTGGGTGGAGGGTGAGAGGGAGCTCGTGAATGAACCGAGCAGGGGGAACTGATTTAAGGGCTGAGAGCACTTTCACTTCCAGCCTACTTACAAATGCTGGGCGAGACTTAAGTACAGTGTTGGCAAAGCGAGCCCGGCAGTGGGCCACCTCTCACTGTCTCAGACTTCTAGAGGAAGACTGCAGGCGTAGGGCCCTCACGGGTCCCTGGCATTTCAGGTTCTCTGACCCTAGCTAAGACCCAGTTTTGCCTCTACCTGATGAATTGCTCCTCCTACTGCATCGCGACACACACAACGATCACAGGCAGGATGACATGTTTTCATGTGTGACAGATCGACACACAGATAACTATCCCGAGCATCACACAGCAACATGAAGCGGCTCAGAGGTGCCCTGCGCCCGCCCGGCTTACCACGCCCAGCCGCCCTCCCCGTCCACTGTGGGTCTGTAGCATGCAGTCATACCTCTGGTTCCATGTGCCTGGGGAACAGTGAGGTGGTGAGGTATTTGTACAAAATTCGCATGTCATCTTGTTCTAGTCCACTCCTGAAACGCCAGGAAAGCTCGGTTAAAGTCTGGCATCGGTCGCCCATCTTCTCTGCTCTACAGTAATGCCTGTCTTTGTCTCTGTGCTGTCTGAGCATGCTGAGCTAGGGACAGTAGGACAGGAGAGGGCTCGCCTAGCATGCAGCCCTGGGACCCATCCCCAGCCCTGCAGGAAAACAAACAAGATGGGCTCGCTGGGGAGGGAAGGCAGAAGCATCAAAAGTTCAAGGTCATCTGGTGCTGCTTGGAGCTCAAAGCAAACCAAACAGGACATGTGGATCCTCCGACTGGGAAGCTCGGAGAGGAAACCCGTCAGACCACAGCTGGCACTGTGCTGGCCTGACCCGCAACAAGTCGCTGCTCCCCAGGCCTATATTTTAAATAAGACATGAAAGAAAAGCCCCAACAGGACCAGCAAGAAGGCTCAGCAAGTAAAGGTATTTGCTTTGCAAGACTGGTGACCTGGGTTTGATCCCTGGAACCAATGAAGAGTGGAGAGATGTGTGTGCACCTACATACATACACACACACACACACACACACACACACATACACACACACACGCACGCACACTTTTTAAGCTTTTTAAGTTCAATAGATCTGACTTTCAGTCTGAAATCCATACAGGGTTAATTAGGGAACAGTGGTAAACACATGCTACATTCTAGAATGAGATCTTGATATCCCAGCCTACACAGTGAACACCACATTCTAGAAAATATCACTATATTACAGATAAAAGAATTTGACCATAGGTGTCAGAAGTATATGTGGATATTTGTTCTCTCAGTTTCAGTGTAGACACCAAGGAGAAAGAAAGAAGCTTCAGGCCAACAATCTCATCTCAAAATGAGGCAGGAATACGGAGAAGTGTTGGGAACTGGCAGGCATCCACCCTTGAAGAGGTTCTGTGGTTGTTTTGGGACAAGAGATAACCAAGGGAACTGAGACGGCCCAGGAGAAGGCTGCGTGAGGAAGGAAGCTTCCTCTGCTATCATGTCAGCGAACGCTGCCCCTCCCTGCAGACAACTGCTGCCCTTCTTCCGACACCATCACCAAGCAGTGCGGGGGTCATCTCCCATAGTCCCCCTGCTTTCTCATGTCCTGATCACATCTAAAACATGACAGGGGCTGGGAACACGCTCAGGGGTAAGGTGCTGCCATGTGAGCATGAGGACCCGGGTTTTGTTGTGTACAAGCTCAGTGTGGCAGTGTGTGCCTACAATCCAAGAGCTCGGCAGGTGGAGATGGGAGCGCCCTGGGCTCACCAGCCAGCCAGCCTGGCTCCATCAGGTAAATACCTACACACACAACATACAGAGAAATGTGAAACACGAGAGTGCACACTCCGGGGCCTAGAGCAGACGCAGGCTCTCCGTGGAGAGGGGGGCGTCTAAAGCTGGGCGCCCCCTCACAGCACCGACCCCATGGGGTGCTAGCTGACAGAATGTCTCAATCAAACACACGGGCAGTTACAGTCTTCTTCTTCAGAAGTAACTGAGACGATAAAGAGGAAGAGAAAGTAAAACCGAAGATACAACTTCCTTTTTGAGACACATGTAAGCACTGGGGATGGGGGCTGAGGCAGGAGGATCACAAGTAACATACCAGCTTGATCTACATACTGTGTCCTATCTTAAAAAATAAAAATAAAAACCAGAAGAAAGGGCTGGAGAGATGGCTCAGCAGTTAAGAGCGTTGACTGCTCTTGCGAAGGTCCTGAGTTCAAACCCCAGCAACCACATGGTGATGAGATCTAATGCCCTCTTCTGAAGTGTCTGAAGACAGCTACAGTGTACTTACATATAATAAATAAATACATATCTAAAAAAAAAAAAAAAACCAGAAGAAAAACAAAACACTCATTAGGGCCAGCAGGCGAGCTCATGGGAAAGGCACTTGCTATGCGAGCCCGGTAAGCCACAGAGGGTGAGCCCCAGGGCCACAGAAGCCTGGGGAGAGAGAGGAATCCAGGGTTGTCCTCTGGCCTCCACATGTGCGCCCACACAGGAGTCATCACACTGTAATAAAAATCCAGAAACGTCTTTTCTCTCCTGTAAGTCTCAGCATACACGCTCACTCTCTCCAAGTTGCTTTGTTTGTGTGCAGCTCTCCGCTGCCTTTACGTCAGGGCTAAGAGGCCTTTCAGCCGTCGCCCCAACTGTCTATTTGAGAACAGCCCCTCCTCCCCCTACCCCTCCTTTCATCTTCTCCACTCTTCTTACACCGTTTTTCGGCCACCTTTCGTGTGTGTGTGTGTGTGTGTGTGTGTGTGTGCGCGCGTGCGCGCGCGCGCGCATGTATGGCTTGGTATGTATATAGGTGCACATGTGGACACATGCATGGGAGTCTGTGCACATGGTCCACACCAGGAATCATCCTCAACTGCTCTCGTACCTTATTCACTGAGGCAGTCTCTCCTCACATGAGCTAGCTTGCCCTGGAGATGCCCCGTCTCTGCCTAACTCCACCACACCCACCTGGCAATTATGTGGGTTCTGGGGATCTAACTCTGGTCCTCACACTTGCATAGCAAAGGCTTTAGCCACTGGGACATGTCAGTCTTGGCTTTAGTTTGAAGTTCCTCAGCTTGATAATTCTAACTGCTTATCACCCCAGCTGGGTTCTAAAGAATCCTCCTTCTAATGTGACAATGCCCACAAAGAATTTTCCTGCTGATGTCCTGCTGTTATTTCCTGTGTGACAGACAACTACACCCACCGCTACTGTGGTTTTTATTACTCTGCCCTCCGTCATCCACAGGCCAAGCCACAGGGCAGTACTTACCAGATGAGTTGGTCATTGTAGAGGAATGCTGTATATTTGACTACACTTAGGCTTTCTTCCATTCGGTTAATAAAGGACTGGATTTTCAAGTAAGTCATTTTATCCAATGGGAAGAAGCTGATTCCACCAAAAATATCAAGTAGGTCACATGACTGCAAATGTAGCGTCTGCAAATACTGTGGGGAAAACAGACACCAGCTTAACAACAGCACACTTGTAACAGTGTCACATCAGGCTGCTACGCCACACAGCCACACAGTCACACGCTGACAAACAGCACAAGGACAAGTCCACCGAGCAGTAAGTCAAGAGTGACGGGACTTGAAGTCAGTCCCAACGCTGAAATACAAAAGCTGAAAGCTGTACTTGGTGTGCTGCTGCATCTCTCAGGAGTCCACACGCTACAGCTATGGACACAGTGTCTTAGTCAGGGTTTCTATTGCTGCACAAACATCCTGACCAAGAAGCAAGTTGGGGAGGAAAGGGTTTATTCAGCTTACACTTCCACACTGCTGTTCATCACCAAAGGAAGTCAGGACTGGAACTCAAGCAGGTCAGGAAGCAGGAGCTGATGCAGAGGCCATGGAGGGATGTTTCTTACTGGCTTGCTTCCCCTGACTTGCTCAGCCTGCTCTCTTATAGAATCCAAGACTACCAGCCCAGGGATGGCACCGCCCACAAGGGGCCCTCCCCCCTTGATCACCAACTGAGAAAATACCCCACAGCTGGATCTCATGGGGGCATTCCCTCACCTGAAGCTCCTTTCTCTGTGATAACTCCAGCCTGTGTCAAGTTGACACACAAAACCAGCCAGTACAATCGACCCCTTGTCAACTTGACACACAAACACATCACTATTAAGCCTCAACCCTTACTTTCTTATTCATTCCCAAGATCGAAATAACTTTAAAAGTCCCACAGTCTGCAAATTCTCCACCCCCCCCCAAGACAGGGTTTCTTCGTGTAGCCCTGGCTGTCCTGGAACTCACTCTGTAGACCAGGCTAACCTCAAACTCAGAAATCTGCCTGCCTCTGCCTCCCAAGTGCTGGGATTAAAGGCATGCAACACCACTGCCCGGCTGCAAATTCTTAAAATTTCAACCCCCTTAAAAAAAAATCCAATCTCTTCTAAAATCCAGTCTTTTTACAACTAAAAGTCTCTTAACTGTGGTCTCCACTAAAATACTTTCTTCCTTCTAGAGGGAAAAATATCAGGGCATAGTCACAATCAAAAGCAAAATCAAATTCCATCTGTCCAATGTTTGGGATCCACTCACGATCTTCTGGATTCCTCCAAGGGCTTGGGTCACTTCTCCAGCTCCGCCCTTTGTAGCACAAACCTTGTCTTCCAGGCTCCAGCTGCCTGTACTCCACTGCTGCTGCTGTTCTTGGTGGCCATCTCATGGCACTGGCATCTCCAAAACACTGCTGTCTTCCGCTGTAACTAGGCTTCACCAATAGCCTCTCATAGGCTCTCTTCATAGTGGCAAGCCTCAGCTCCTTTGCATGACCCCTTCTGTCCTGGGCTATCAACTGCAACTGAGGCTGTACCTTCACCAATGGCCTTCCATGACTTCTCACAGTGCTGAGCCTCAGCTGCTCTTCATGACCTCTTCATGCCTTCAAAACCAGTACCACCAGGGTGACTCTAACACATTACCAAGTCCTGCTGCAGCAACCAAGTACAACCTTGGCTATCTCTGGAACACAGCCTCTTTGTGCTCTCAGAAAACACTTCCCATAAGATGTCACCTCAATGATGCTAGTCTCTTCTTAATCACTGCTAATTTCTTAGCTCAAGCTAACCAGCATCAATAGTCCCCGTAACGTAGTTCTGGTATCTTGTTAATCACAGCTGATTCTTCAGCCCCAGCTAACCAAAACCAAAGAATCTTCACAATCAAAATAGCAATGGCCCTGATAAGAGTCTTTAAACTTCCCTCTGAAATCTGACAAGCCAGACCTCCACTTTCTGCACTGTTCTCAACATTATCTTCCAAGCTCCTATACAACATCCCACAGAGCTCTTAACACCGAATGGATCTTCTAGGCCAAAGTTCCAAAGTCCTTCCACAGACCTCCCCAAAACATGGCCAGGTTGTCACAGGAATACCCCACTATGCTGGTACCAATTTGTCTTAGTCAGGGTTTCTATTCCTACACAAATGTCACGAACAAGTTGGGGAGGAAATGGTTTATTCAGCTTATACTCCCACATTGCTGTTCATCACCAAAGGAAGTCAGGACTGGAACTCAAGCAGGTCAGAAAGCAGGAGCTGATGCAGAGGCCACTGAGGGATATTACTTACTGGCTTACTTCCCCTGGCTTGCTCAGCTTGCTTTCTTATAGAACCCAAGACTACACAGAAATACACATACAATTAAAAATATAAATCATAAATTGGGGTTGGAAAGGCGGCTCAGTGGTTAAGAGCACTGGCCCAGATTCAGTTCCCAGCACACTACCTGGAAGCTCACAGCTGCCTGTAAGACCAGGTCGAAGGCATCTGGAAGCCTCACACGAGTATACTTGCAGGTAAAACAGCAATGCAATATATGTCACGTATATAATAAGATGTGTATCTGAGATATATACCCAATATAACACATATGTATGATATATATCATATATACCATATATATCTTTAAGAATAAATTAAAGAACAAGTTTTTCTGCCTCTGTATCATTCTGCTACATTCCCCCCTGTGGTGCTGGGACCAGCCGAGGTTCTCATCCAGATCAGGTCAGTGCTCAGCCGCTGGCTCCTGCTGTCAACCTCCCTAACATTCCTCTCAGGGTGCTATTAAAGGTATAATAAAGCTCAGGACACTCACCCGATGGAAGAATTTCTCTAATCTTTCTTTTAGGAGCTTGACGCCACCGTCTTCCATGGCTTTCAGGAACGTCCCATTGAAAAGCTGACCATGTAAAACATTGTGGAGAGGCGGTCAATGCCCTGTGCAACAGCATCCGGGTTCGCCCTAACAAGGCGCATTAGCACCCAGGCACTTGTAAGCACAGGAAGCATTCGTGAGGAAACTGTGTAACATTATTATAACTTACTAGACAATACACTAAGTAGTAGGCGCCAGCATTTCCATAAGGCCGCCTAGTAACCCTCCCCGTCCTTCTGCTTCTCTGTTCTTGACAGTACAGGATTTCTATGCTGCCCAGGAGGCTGGGCTCAAACTCTCACCTCAGCTACCCAAACAGTGGGAGATAGAGACCTCACCTGAGCCTGGGCCCTCTGGAAGAGCAATACAGGCTCTTAACCACGGGGCCATCTCTCTGGCACCATAAATAAATTTAAAAATAAAATAAAAATGTTAAGAATGGGAATGTAGCTACGGATGGAGAGCATTTGCCTCGGTTCAATCCCAAGCACCTCAGAAGATTAAAGAATCACTCTTAGAGCCAGGCACGGGGCCACACATGCCACTCAGGGTGCTTGAGGCTCGGGGACTGTGAGTTTGAGGTCAGCCTAGGCTGTGGAGAAAAACCTTGTCTCAGAAAGCAAAACAGAACAAAAGTTTTTGTAAACATTCCCAAATTTATCCCCAGATGAAATGGACAGACCCTAATTTTAAAGAGAACGCCAGCCCAGGCAGATCCCGCATGCCTTTCACCAGTGTCTAGCCAAATTAAGTATACGTCTCACCCTCAGCAAAGAAACATCTCCTTGCTACAGATGGAGACCATTACAGAAAACCATGGCTGATCAAAATGCAGAAAAGAGTGATTCTGTGATACAACTGATAGAACCACAGCACAGTTCCTATACCCCAGGCTCGACATCACAGCGGAGGAGGAGGAGGAGGAGGAGGAGGAGGAGGAGGAGGAGGAGGAGGAGGAGGAGGAGGAGGAGGCGGCAGGAAGAGTCAGGGGCAGAGGAACGGGGAGTCTGCTGTGAGACTGCATCTCCCACAAATGTCAGAGAAGCTACAGCCAGGAAATCTCATCATGGCTGCCCAAACTCCATCTGAACAAGGACCACACTAAGAGATGTGTTAACACGGAAGAGAGAAATCCGATGGGGCTCAACCCTAGATTAAAGACTGTGGGAAACAAGGATTGTGGGGGAGGGGGGTACAGAACCTTCCCTACCAAGGGTTATCCAACACAAGTGGTCAGCTCTGAACTCATACATACAAGGAACGTCATATGGACTGAGCAGGTTATATATAGTTAGGTATATGTGCAGATATGCATGCACATAGACACACCAATAGATTCATACACACACACATACACATGACTTTAATAAAGAGGCCATGAGAGAATGGGGGAGAGGGTACATGGGAGGAAGAGGAAGGTTGAAAGAGGAGAAAACAGTGTAATAATAATATCATTTCAAAAAAATAAAAGATGTTTAAAAAGAATACACTGTAATGCATGCCCTCCTTCCCAGACACCTCTGCGGCTCCCCCAGAGTGAGGCGCAGGCCTGGGCCGCAGGCTTACCTTGTACATGCTATAGCACTGCTGCAGCACAGAGCTGTACACCTTGTCCTGCAAACAAGAACACAGCATAGGTCTCACCGCGTCCCAAGACACAGGGACGACGGGCCCTCACCGAGTCCCAGGGCACAGCGACAGGACCACTCTGGGCAAAGGCACATGATTACTATAAACTTGGTCCTACGGTAGCTGTCTGCTGAAATCGCAGATATTTAAATTCAAATTTACAAACCAATAAGCCTCTTTCAGAAGGGCTTTCCCCACCATGACCAGTGGAAGGTGCTAATCAGACAGGCGCTTACGGCTTTTTAGAGGACTATGTGAAAGTAAGCAGTGGACAGAAAGCCTTCCTCTGAGCACCCAAGGGCGGGGCTGAGGCCACACGTTACCAGCAGCTCCTCCTCTTGGTACTCCACTACGGCCTTGCCATCTTTAGTTTGCTTTTCAATGACAGGATTCCGAACAACCTATGAAATTTGATAAACAGAAATTATGTAATGATATGACTGGACATCTTAAGTTTTCTTTTCATTTTAAAAATCTGGGCCTGGGGCTATCGCTCGGCGGGAGAATGCTTGCCCAGCACGTGCTTGGGTTCTAGCTCCAGCAATAACATACACAAGTAAGTGCCAGCCAGATGCACGCCTTTAGCCTAGCCATCGGCAGGAGGAACTCTGAGTTCGAGGCCAGCCTGGTCTACAAGGGGAGTTCCAGGACTGCCAGGGCTACACAGAGAAACCCTGTCTCACAAACCAAAACAAACAAAACAAAGGAAACGTGGCTTGGCAGGCAAAGGCACTAGTCTGCAAGGCTGATGACCTGAGTCCAATACTGAGGTCAGGCCGGGCAGTGGTAGCGCACGCCTTTAATCCCAGCACTTGGGAGGCAGAGGCAGGCGGATTTCTGAGTTCAAGGCCAGCCTGGTCTACAGAGTGAGTTCCAGGACAGTCCAAACTACACAGAGAAACCCTGTCTCGAAAAAACCAAAAAAAATAAAAAAATAAAAAATAAAATAAAAAAAAATACTGAGGTCAACATGGTGGGGGCAGAAGACACTCACTCTCAAGTCGCCTTTCACCTCCCCCCCAAAATAAATAAATAAAATCAAAATGAATAATAAATAAATAAATAAATTATAAAATAATCAGCACTGGGTGAGCCAGGAGGTGGGGCACACGCCTTTAGTCCCAGCACTTGGGAGGCAGAGGCAGGCAGATTTCTGAGTTCGAGGCCAGCCTGGTCTACAGAGTGAGTTCCAGGACAGCCGAAGCTACACAGAGAAACCCTGTCTCGAAAAACCAAAAAAAAAAAAAAAAAAAGAAAGAAAAGAAAAGAAAAGAAAAAAGAAATCAGCACTGGGGGATGACACAAGGGCTTGAATTTGATTTCTAGCACCCGTGTAATCAGGTATTCTTAGCACTCAGGAGGCAGAGGCAGGTGGATCTACAAACAGAGTTCCAAGCCAGCCAGGGCTATACAGTGAGGTCCTGCCAACAGACAGATGTGGCCTAGGGTAGCACAATCCTAGCATTATGGAGTCGAAGACAGATGGATTCCTGGAGCTTGCTGACCAACTGGCTCTCTCTGAGTTTTGTGAGAGATTTTGCTCAGAAATAGACTCCAGAGGAACGTAGTACCCAGGGTTGCCGTACATGAGGCACAAAATGGTCACTTCCACCAGCTCCACCACACACAAATACACAAAAATGATTGAACATGTTATACCACTAGACACAAAATTTCTCTCGTTTGTGAAGTCTAGTCAAGAACCCAGGAAAGCCGGCTACTATTGAGCTCCATTTGTAGACACAAAGTTTCTTTGTTCTTTCTTTCTCTTTCTGTTTGTTTTGGTTTTTGAAACAGGGTTTCTTAGTCTTCCTCTGGCTGTTCTGGAATTGGCTCTGCAGACCAGGCTGTTGTTGAACTCAGAGATCCACTTACCTCTCTCCTGAGTGCTGGATTCAAAGGTATGCATCACCATTGCCTGGCCAGAAAGTTTCTTAAAATTGAGCTCCAATCTCAATAACCATTTTGATTTTGAAATTGCAACCAATTTCACTAAGGATAAAATCCCCAGAACTTTACTATTACTGTGTATGGAAATACCATGACCATCCAGAAATTTTCTTCTGGTTCATTGAAGAACTGTCGATTCTTCTGTGTGTGTAAAGATTTTGCAGGTTTCGATGGGCTAAAAGTCCTAGTGAAAAAAAGTTTTAAAAACATGGTTTAAATATGGTGTAAATTGAAAGAATTCACCAGTCTCTACAAACAAAAAAAATATATTTATTACCTTGTAAACTGTACAATTGCTTCACATAATCCAACATTTCTAATTTTTTCATTCTTTTCTACTTCATTTGGATGGTAAAACAGAATTTTATTTTCTTCCTAACACAGGAAGTAAACAGAAACACGGCATTAATGTGAGGATTTAATCATCTTAACTCTGAAAGTGCTGAGTTTAACATCCAACTCTCCCATGGTAGAGGCTAAAGACAAAACCTAAAAGTATCTTTAGAAAACCCAGAATGCGTCGGGCGTGGTGGCGCACGCCTGTAATCCCAGCACTTGGGAGGCAGAGGCAGGCGGATTTCTGAGTTCGAGGCCAGCCTGGTCTACAGAGTGAATTCCAGGACAGCCAGGGCTACACAGAGAAACCCTGTCTTGAAAAAAAAAAAAGAAAGAAAGAAAGAAAGAAAGAAAGAAAAAAAGAAAACCCAGAATGGTTGGGGCTGGTGGCACATGCCATTAATCCCGCACTTTGTAGGCAGGTAGGAGAGTCTCAGTATTCAAGGCCAGCCTGGTCTAAAGAGGGAGTTCCAGGACAGCCAGGGCTACACAGAGAAACCTGGTCTTGAAGGAAAAACAACCAACCAACCAAAAAAACAAAAACAAAAACAAAAACCAACCAAAAAAAAAAAAAAAACACCTCCAAAAACCAAAATTCATTGTGATTTTGTAAATACTGCAGCCCATCAGTGTAAGAGGCAATTGTGATATTCACCAGATCACATCTCATCAGTACTACTAGATGAGCTTAACGAAAGTCTTGGATTTCTTCCCAGGTGTCACCAACCCTCACAAGAGGGTTGCACGTGTACAAGAATACAGGATCCACAATTGCACCGAGTTGGTTCAAGAGCACTTGCACTGACAGCCTCTAAATAGGACAGTGATTTGCTTGCAACAAAACACAGCTCTAGACATTGGTTGAGGAAGTCGCCACTCTCAACTCAGAGCAAACAAAAACTCTTAAAACATCAATTTTGGAAGTAAAGAAAAAAAAAGATTAACTTTCTGAAGCTCCTCCAAGTTTTTTTTTGTTTGATTTGGTTTCGTTTTCCTTCTTTTAGGAGTTACATTCTACCAATCTGGCTCCACCTTTGCATTCGAAGATTTCCAAGAATTGACGCGAAGGGAAAAAGACATTCAAACCGGGCGGAGGGATTAACCTGACGGACCTTCGATGACAGCACCGGCCTGCGTCGTCAGGTGCCCAGCACATCCCACCCGGCGCAACCCCCGGCTCGGAGCAGGCTCGGTCAGCGCGGGCAGGACCACGAGGGGCGCGTCCCGGACGCACCCTGCAGCTCCCGAGCACTGACAGCGGCCGCCGGTCCCGGGACCTGCTCGGTCTGCGGCTGACGCCGGCGCGCGGCCCCCTCAGCTTACCTCTCCCTCCCGCGGCCCGAAACGTGGGTTGTAGATGAAGAAGCTCAACAGCGCCGGCGGGAACTGCTTTTCCTGGGCCGTCCAAGTCCCCGTCCCGGCCGCGGCTGCCGCCATTCCGGCCCGGCCCCCACGTCGGGAGGCTCCCCTCCGCCCGCTCAGAGACCGCAGCCTCGGGGAACACCGAACTTCCGCCACCCTAGCCGTCGGCCCGGAAGAGATCGATGCTGACCCAGAAGAAAAACCTACAGTGCCCGGTCCTTTTCTGTTGCGTCCGTGTAGAACCAGTTCCCTCGCATTTATTGGGCTGTGGTGTTTTTAATTTTATTAGCAGTTGGCTGGCTAAAGACGAAGACCACGAATTTCAAGAGAAATGTAACAATGGATGGTGGGGTTTTGCTTTTGTTTTGTTTGTTTTGTTTTCTTTTGTTTGTTTTGATAGGGTTTCACTGTGTAGACCAGGCTGGCCTCGAACTCATAAAGATCCTCGTGCCTCTGCCTCCTGAATGCTGGCATTAAAGGCGCCGTGGATACGGTATTTGGAAGTGTGAAAAAACATTTAGGGGAACACAGTTTTCTTGAAGGTGACCAATTTACATCCGTTGTTGGTTTTGGGTTTTGTTTTGTTCTTGTTTTGTTTATTTAAGATTTGTTTTAGCCGGGCCTGGTGGCACACGCCTGTAATCCCAGCACTTGGGAGGCAGAGGCAGGCGGATTTCTGAGTTCGAGGCCAGCCTGGTCTACAGAGTGAGTTCTAGGACAGCCAGGACTACACAGAGAAACCCTGTCTCGAGAAAAAAAAAAAAGAAGAAGAAGAAGAAGAAAGAAAGAAAAGAAAAAAGAAAAAGAAAAACCAAAAAAAAAAAAAAAGATTTGTTTTGTGTATTATATGTAAGTACATTGTAGCTGTCTCCAGACACTCCAGAAGAAGGCATCAGATTTCATTACCGCTTGGTTGTGAGCCACCATGTGGTTGCTGGGATTTGAACTCAGGACTTTCGGAAGAGCAGTCAGTGCTCTTAACCGCTGCACCATCTCTCCAGCCATTGTTTCGTTTTTTCTTTGTTTGTGTTTTTGATATGTATTTATTTATTTATTTGTCCTACAGGGAAAGGGATGTCATGGCACTTGTGTAAAGGTCAGAGGACAACTTGTTGAAATAGCCTCTCCCCTTCAACTCTACATAAACTGGGTGTGGCATGCCTGTAATTCCAGCCCTGGTAAATTGGAGGCAGGAGGATCATGTCAAGGTCGACCTCGAATATAAAGCACTTTTACTTAGATCAGTTGTAGGCAATGGACTATAAGAAAAAATGTCAACATTTACCTTACCATGGAGCTGGAGAGATGGCCCAACAATTAAGAGCCCTGGCTGCTTTCACGGAGGACCTGGGTTCAGTTCCAAGCACCCACAGCAGGCAGCTTATAATGGCCAGTAACTCTCGGCTCCAGGGGATCTGATGCCCTCTTTTGGCCTCTGTGGGCACTTGCTCAAATGTGGCACCCATAAATTCATGAAGCACACTTATACATATAAAATAAATAAATCTTTTTTTTTTTAAAAGAAACCACCCTATCACCAACAAAGCGGACTTCCTTGGAACAAGTGGAAACATGTAAATGTATACTCTTCTCAGTGAATAAATTAACAGGCCTAGTGGAAAATATCCTCTCGATTCCGATTTCAGCTGTCTTCTAAAGTGTTCGTGAAGTAATCCTATACCCTAACAGTTACAGAAGAGGCAGAGGATAGGTTTTTGCTTGAAATTGGATTCGTGAGCATTCATTTAGGCAACACTAAACTGTAGTTGCTACACAGAACTATGTAAACAAGCAAATGGACAAGTATTTCCCATGCTTGCTTCATTTTCATTTTGATACAGAACTATTTTGAAAATCTACAGGTTGGCTGGGCATGATGGCGCAGGCCAATTCTCCTAGCATTCGGGATGTGGAAACAGGTACATCACCAGTTATAAGATAGTCTGAGCTGCAGAATGCATCTGTCTCAAGAACAGTTGTGTTGTTCCTATAAGCAAATATGTGGGGTCTCACATAGCCCAGCCTTGGCTTCAGAATCCGTATGTAGTCAAGAATGGCCTTGAATTTCTTTTTTTTTTTGTTTTGTTTTGTTTTTTGTTTTTTGGGTTTTTTTTTTTTTTTTGAGACAGGGTTTCTCTGTGTAGTCCTGGCTATCCTGGAACTCACTCTGTAGACCAGGCTGGCCTCGAACTCAGAAATCCCACCTGCCTCTGCCTCCCAAGTGCTGGGATTACAGGCGTGCACCACCACCGCCCGGCTGGCCTTGAATTTCTGATCCTGATGTTTTTGACTTCCAAATGCTGAGATTTCCAATGTGCACCACCAGACTCGGTGGTAATCCTGCACCTCCACCATTAAGCCTTCCACAAAGCTTTAATGTTAAGTCCATTTAAATCCTGAACTACCTCACCAAGCTACAAACTAAGACTGGAATTAGATTTAAAAAAAAAAAAAAGTGAGCCAGGCGTGGTGGCGCATGCCTATAATCCCAGCACTTGGGAGGCAGAGGCAGGCAGATTTCTGAGTTCAAGGCCAGCCTGGTCCACAGAGTGAGTTCCAGGACAGTCAGGACTACACAGAGAAACCCTGTCTCAAAAAACCAAAAAAAAAAAAAAAAAAAAAAGTTCAAATTAAAGCCACTGTTGCAGCCTTATTTTATAAAAAAAAAAAAAAAAAAAAGCAAGAAAAAATAACAAGAGACTTAGTTTTTCACTTATGGAAAATCTATTGCAATCTGGACCTTCATTTTAAAGTCACAGTGTCCAGCTCTATGCTGAGACATAGTCTGTTGCTCATCTGCAGATTAGGTGGAAATAGCAAAGTCCAGCATGAAAACACAGCTCTTTGTATGCACGGTGACACTGCCTCTGGCTGGTAGACTTTGTTAGCGTCTTCCTGCTTTGGTCCCGGAGTTGCTACATTTAAAATCCTCCCTCAGTCCATAAAACTACAAGAAAATCAAAACTGATGAGAAATGGCAGAAACAAATTTGTACAAGACATGCAAGTGTGGTGTGTGTGTGTGTGTGTGTGTGTGTGTGTGTGTATTTGTGTGCATCAGTGAGGGTGTGTTCATGTCACAGTATGTGTATGGAGGTCAGGGGGCAGCCTCCTTCCATCTCATCTGAGGAGGCGCGCCATTGTTTTTCTGATGTTTACAGCCAGCACGCCGGTCCACAGGTTCTCCTGGACTCAACTGCACAGCCAACACTCGTGCCCAGCTAGCCATGCCCCTGGTCCCTCCTTGATTGTTGAATTGTTCCTCCTTCTAAATAAAGACTGTGAGATTAAGTTCCTAAAAGCAAGTTTGAAGATTATAGATGAAGAGAATTTGGGATTGTTTGTTTGTCTGGGGTTTGTCGTTTGTTATAGCTTTGGGTTTTTGTTTTGTTTTGTTTTGTTTTGTTGAGTCAGGATCTCAGCGTGCAGCTCTGGCTGGCCTGAGACTCTCTGTGTAGACCAGGCTGGCTGCAAATTTACAGAGACTCACCTGCCTCTGCCTCCCAGCATTGGGATTAAAGAGGTTTAAATCCTCAGTAATATGTTCAGCGTGTGAGCATAGTGTAGAAGAGCCCCGGAACACGGTAAGCACGGAAGTTGGTTTAAAAGGATGAGGTCATTGGTGGTGGAGAGATGACTCAAAAGGTAAAGTGTTTGCTGTTCAAGCATGAGGGACTGAGTTTACCCAAGAAGAGCGTTGAGCAAAGCATTGTGGGCTATCGCTCCCAGCACTGAGGAGCCAGAGATGGACTGGCTCGCCTTATCAGCCCAGTTCAAGTGAGAGACGTCGTCTCAAGAAATAAGGTGGAGAGCGATTCAGGAAGACATCCAGCACTGATCCCTGGCCTACACACTCTCATGCACATATGCGTGTGCACACACACACATGCATGCACACACACATGCACCTGCACACACACATACACACATGCACACACTCGTGCAAACAAATACACACATGCACTTGCACGCACACATATGCACACACGCATACACACATGCACGTGCACACACACACACACACACACACACTCACACACAGCTGCTAGAAAAGTGCTTCAGGACCCCCAGATGGCCCCAGCTCTCAGGGTTACCCAGAGCTTTAAGTGCCCCTTGGAAAGCAGCCTAATGGGAAATTCCTGGCTTGAGACTCCCCAACCCTGTAACAGGACCCTTGAGGTCAGCTTCCAACAGGACCAGCAAGTCTAGGTGTGACCGACTCAGGTGTTGTCACCTATGAGCAAGGAAAATGGTGGCTGAGAAGGAAGGGGTCATGTTGGAGGTCATGCGAGGGCAAGCCAGTCTGAACACTTGTTTCTCCTGGAGGAAAAGGTTAAAACAACTCCAAAGTGAGCCTGTTCCGTGTTCGAGCTGTAACAGCGAGCAATCTGGGCTTTATAACCCAGTTCAACCATCTTGTCTCCCCTCGCTTGTATTCAGAGTTCTCTTATTACCGTCGAATGCCCAGCAGCAGAAAACAAAGGTGTCAGGGTAATTTTTAAACTAACATTCATTTATTGTCAGGGAGGGGCTCTGTGCCACAGCGAGGCTGCAGAGGCCAGAGGATAACTTTCAGGAATCGGTCTCTCTCATCTTCTACCATCTATGTCCTGAAGATGGAGCTGAGGTCATCGGGCTCTGTGGAATGTGCCTTTACTGGCTCAGAAAGGATGTAGCCCAAGCTGGTCACAAACTCTCTGTGTAGAGAGTGTAGCCGAAGCTGGCCTTGAACTTCTGATTCTAGTGCTCCCATCTCTCTCTCTCTCTCTCTCTCTCTCTCTCTCTCTCCCTTTTCAGGACAGGGTTTCCCTGGCTGTCCTGGAACTCACTCTGTAGACCAGGCTGGCCTCGAACTTGGCCTCAAATTCAGAAATCTGCCTGCCTCTGCCTCTCAAGTGCTGGA
The DNA here is from genome assembly GCA_964023405.1 of Apodemus agrarius. Lineage (NCBI taxonomy): Eukaryota > Metazoa > Chordata > Mammalia > Rodentia > Muridae > Apodemus > Apodemus agrarius. The sequence continues at coordinate 37,376,292 of OZ030028.1, forward strand.
ATTAAAGGCGTTCGCCACCACGCCCGGCCGCTCCCGTCTCTTGAACACTGGGATTTCAGATGTGCAGCACTGTGTCTGGCTCATGTAACAGTGATCTCATGCTGGCTAAAATATTTCTGGAGAATATTAATTTCAAAGTTAGCTGGATTGCTGAGAATACAATCCCCAGCAGGGTAATAATATTTAGTCGCAGCTCTTACATACTTTTAAAGCCAGATTCCAAAACAAACAAAAATAATTTCCCTGTCCCCTCACGTGTCCTTCCAGAGTGGCTTATTCAGTGGTTGAGGGCACCTGAGATCTTTGGAAAGACTTGTGTTGGTCCCATGACCTTGCTGAAGAAAAAGGCAACAACAAAACCACTCATCCTAGCTGGGTATGATTGTACACGTCTTTAATCCCTCTACCTCTGAGGAAGAAGACACAGGTGGGTCTTTGCTAGGTTAAGACCAGCATGGTCTCTCATAGGGAGTTCCAGGCCAGCCAGGGTTAAATTTTGAAATCCTATCCCAAAACAAAACAAAAACCTATCGTGATTAGTATGGTTAACTTGGCAGGATCTAGAGACACCATGGAAATAAACCTCCAGGCCCGTCTGAGTGAGAAGATCTGCTGTAAATGTGGCTGGCCCCATCCCCCAGACTAGAGTCCTGCACCAAAGAAAAAGAAGAAAGTGAGCTGAGCTTCCCAGGGTCGATGGTGCCTGACAGGCTACCTTGCCCGCGACGACTGTGCACCCTCAGACTGCAAGCCAGCTTAACCCTTTCCTTTCCTAAGGTCCTTTCACGGTACTTTTTGTCACAGCATGGAGACGAGTAACTTAAACACCCATTCATCAGCCAATGATGAGAAATGATTTTATTGGGTGATTTCAAAGGCATTGTCTGCCAGAGGAGAGCTCACAGAAGTCATCAGGACCTACCCGCCACCACCAACGAAAGAAGAGCCACACGCCATTGCATTCCCTCAAGCACAGAACACGTTGCAGAAGGGCTTCGGGGGAATGGGTAAATTAGTTCGGACTAGGATGGGGAGCTTCCCAGTCCCAGGGCTTTTGAAGACTTCTGGCAAAATGCCCCCCTCCTCTCTCTCTTCCGTAGACGCGGGCCTTAAGAATGCACCATCTCCTGGAATTCTAGAATAGAAGATGAGAGAACAGACTCAGCGCGGGCGGCTCGGGGTTTTGGCAGGTGTGCCGTCGCCCTGAGAATTCTGAAGAGGGAAGAGCAAGGTGAAGTCAATTCCCAGAGAAACGCGGTCCCATTCGGGATGTGCCTGGGAGAGGCCGTGAGCATCGGTGACACAGCTCGAGAGAGGAGTCTGAGACATCCTGTCCAGCTTTCTGCATCCGTTTTTAGATAGGGTCTCCCTGGGCAGCTCTAGTTAGCCTCGCATTGACCCTTTTGCCTCAGTCTCCAAAGGGCTGGTATTGCAGGCTTTTGCCAAATGCCTAGCTTTCTGTACATTTTTTTGTTGTTGTTTTTGAGACAGGGTCTAATGTAGACTTCTAGTCTCAAACTTTCTGTACAGCCAAGGATGATCCCAGGCATGGGATTGCAAGCCTGTGCAGCGACATGTACTTCTTCCTCTGCATAATCTCTGTGTGTGTGTGCATGCACATATATGTGGAAGTGTGCGGGATACGTATGCGTGCATGTGTGTGGATGATGCTCATGTATGTACATGGGTGGAAGCCGAAGGTTGACTTTTTCAATTACTCTCCACCTTATGTATTGAGGCGGGGTCTCTCACTGAAAACGTAGAACTCAGCATCTATCTAATCTAGCTTATCCGCTTTCTCTAGGGAGTCCCTGTCTTCCTGGGATTGCAGGTGGGCCACCCGGGTCTCCCAGCACTTACCTGGGTTCTGGGAATTCGAACTTTGGTCCTTACACTTAGGTGGGGGGGGTGCTTTAGACCTGCCGAGCCATCACCCCAGCCCCATGCCTAATTGTATTTAACAAATACCTTCATACCTGCAGCCCCTTGGGTTAGAGCTCAACTCAGTCATTTCTCTCCAGCAGTGAAGAAATTTGGTACAATTGCTCACGGTAAACCCATGATGTATTGTCTGGTTCGTTTCAAATGAACGCAGGGGTTTCCCTTCACTGTTCTGTAGATGTTATAGTATTCAATAGAGTAGAACTTTAAACAAAATTTCCTTCACTGAGCCCTAATCTTAGCCTTCCCCTCAAAGTTTATATTACTAAAAGAAATATACTAGCCGGGCGTGGTGGCGCACGCCTGTAATCCCAGTACTTGGGAGGCAGAGGCAGGCGGATTTCTGAGTTCGAGGCCAGCCTGGTCTACAGAGTGAGTGAGTTCCAGGACAGCCAGGACTACACCGAGAAACCCTGTCTCAAAAAAAACAAAAAAACAAAACAAAAAAAAAACCAAAAAAAAAAAAAAAAGAAAGAAATATACTGAGTGTGTGTGTGTGTGTGTGTGTGTGTGTGTGATGTAGCTGTGAGCCCAGAGAGGATGGAGGAGGAGGACATCAAGAGTCCTCCTGTCACTCCCCCGCCTTGTTCCCTCGAGACCGGGTCTCTCACTGAGCCTGGAGCTAGCTAGGCTGGACGACAGCCAGCAAGCCGCACCGATTCCCTGTCTCCGCTTCCGACAGCACTCGGGTTACAGGCTTGCACACGGCCTGCCCAGCTTTTTACGTGGTGGTGTTGTGGTCCAAGCGCAGGTCCTCAGGCCTGTGCGGCAAGCATCCCTACCCACCCAGCCATCTCTCCAGCCCTGGCACCGATAAGCCCCGGCACACAGCGAAATCGAAAATGGAGATCTGCTTTATACTAACTGGCCCAGCTTTTATCTGTTTAGACATCCTTCGGTGGTTGTGGCTTTTTGTACATTATCATTTTAGAATTTGAGACAGGGTCTTGCTTCCATAGCCAAGGCTAGCCTGGAATTTATGAGACAGTCAAGGGTGGTCTTAAACTCCACAGCTTTCCAAATGCTGGTGTTACACACACGTTGCCACCAAACTGGGTTTCATAATTACGTTTGAATACATCAAGCTTCCTTTGCGCTATTTCATCTAGGGTACCTATAGAAGCTGCATTAACTCACGAAGTGAATTGTGATAGCATACTTCAGTAAGAATCTAAGGTCAGGCTTCTAGATGCATGCCTGCAGTCACAGCACCAGAGAGGCAGCAGCAGGAGAATCAGGAGTTCAAAGTCAGCTCTGCTATATATCAAGTTCAAGGCCAGCCAGGGCTGGACAGGAGACCCTAGCCTCAAAAAACAAACAAAAGAATCTCCTTCAGCATTTTTCATTCTCTCCGATTGGTGCCACAAACAGGAATCCCCAACTACCTTCTGAGTCACTTAAACAGAAATGTAAGCAGCTCAATAAAATCAAACTATCCACAATGTTTGAATCTGGGCCTCTGCACACAGATGACACGGTGGATAGTGGTTCGTTTATCTGTCCTTTATTGTCACTATTGTTAGTGATGGTGGTTGTGGTGTGTGTGTGAGTGTGTGTGTGTGTGTGTGTGTGTGTGTGCACATGTGCATGTAGAGGCTAGAGGTTAACATCATTATCTCTCTCAGTTGCTCTCACCCTTCTTTTTTTGAGACAGGGTCTCTGGGAGACCTAGGCTCACTGACTTGGCTAGGTTGGGTGGTGATAAGCCCCTGCGATCCACCTGTCTCTGTGACCCACCACCACCACCACCACCACCACCACCACCACCACCACCCCTGTTATCACAGGTGCATGCCACCAAGCCCAGCCTTTAACACAACCGATGGGGCTGTGAACTCAGGTCCTAACCCTTGTGTGGCAAGCACCCTTGACTGAGCCATCTCCCCGGGTGGCCAGTAAGCTGTCTTTGTTCAAATCCTGGCAGACATCTCTTGCATTATTTTCAAACTGGACCAAAGCACCTTGTAAAATAGTTTGGAAGGCCAAGTGGTCAGCTGATCCCTTTGTCTGGCGGACATTCTTGCAAAGTTCATAGGTAGTGACCAGTTCATAGTTACAGCGTATCATGTAACACAAAAGTGTGTGTGTGTGTGTGTGTGTGTGTGTGTGTGTGTGTGAGTGAGTGTTGAGACAGAGTAATCCTGGCTGGCCTTGATCTCCTTATGTTGCCCAGGCTGGCCTCAATCTCCCTGCAGTACTCCTATCTCAGCCTCTAAAGTGCTGGGGTTACAGGTGGGAGCTATTGCCTTCCAGAATTGTGTGTACACATGTGTGGAGGTCAGAAGACAGCTTTGGGGAGTTTGTCTCTCCTCCTACCGTGTAGGCCCCAGGGAGAGGCACACAGGTCACCAGACTTGGTAGCCGTTACTTACTGAGCCATCTCATCAGCCCTATTCCAGAATGTGCGTGTGATGAGGGCCGGGCGGTGCTGGGGACCAATTTCAGACATGCTCAGCACATGCGGGACCCATGAGCTCCAGCCCCAGCGCGACCACACGTCTACACACAGCTGGCACGCCTCCCCACTCACACTCTGCAGATGAAAGGACTGAACTCACCAGAATTCAGAACCCCCCACCTTGGGGTATCCCCTATGCCCACCATGTGTCTTAGACACCATGCAGGAGCAGACCCACCGTCGGCCCCGATCTTCCCATCTCCGTCGTTGTCCGCTGCTTCCATCAAGGACTTGGTCTCTGACTCGGTCAGTTCCCTCGCATCGCTCTGGAACTTCTGTAGGAAATACCTGCAGCACCACAAAGAGCTGGTGACAAGCTCCTGAAAGACCTGTGCTCTCTGTTCCCCCCTCCCTCCCTCCCTCCCTCCCGCCTCCCCTTCCTCACTGTCCCCTCCCCCTTCCTTCTTCCCCCCCCTCCCCCGCTCCTTTGAGTCCATGTATCTGACAACAACAAACATCAGTCAAGGTCTAGGCAGAAGAACAGTCCTTTGCCATAGAAACCGAAGAGAGACACCTATCTTTAAGAGTTTTGTCGTTTCGTTTACTGTAGGAAACCCCTTGAACAAATCTCCTCTTGTGCCTGGTCTTCAGTGCCACCCTCAGTGCCCCATGTGGGTAGAAGGATGGACAGTTGACATCCTTTACTGAAGTTCAGATGAGCATCCAGTGACGGGGCCGCCCATGGAGAAGGTACGGGGCAGACAGGGGGCGCCACACACCCCGTCCCCGCCCACCCATGCGGAGAGGCTCAGTACGCAGCTTACTTGAGCTCGTCTCCATCCAGGTATCCACTCTGGTCATTGTCTATGAACCGGAAGACGTCTTTCACTTGGCTGGCGGACATCTTGGAGAGGCCGGATGTCTGGAAGAACTTTTGTGGTTCAAAGGTGTCTGGGTCTAAAGAACAGAGACTAGACTAGGTTACCCCGAGGCTCAGAGGGCGACATTGTGTGCTTGTGCTCAGGCGAACACAAGCTATCGGAATACCTTCCCAACGTGCCTCAAGCTACATGGATACTTGATTCTCCCAAGACTCAGAGAGGCAAGTCTAGGTGGTCTGTGAGGTCACCTTGTTCCATCTGGTTCAGGTTTCCCTTTCCTTTCGGTTTCGCCCCCCTCTCCTCGCTCTGCTCTGCTCGGTGTTTTCCCCAACCCTGCTCACTCTACAAGCTGCACACCAAGCTCACATTATCACGTGATTTGGTGGGAGACAGTGGATTCAAACAGGCTTAAGAGAATAAGTACATTGACTTACTCTTGTTTGTGGCTAGCCTGGAACCCACTAGATAGCTCAGGCTAATCCTGCTACTCAGCTACAACCCCATCCAGCCTTTTTCTACTGAGATTTTTTCCCTTAAGTACTGGGATTTGAACTTGGGGCCTTGTGCATGCAAGGCAAGTGCTCTACGCACAGAGCTACATTCCCAGCCCGCAGTGACTCCCCACCCCCACCCCACCCCTTTTAGTAAATTCCTTTCATCTTATGTAAATACAACCACATACGTGGGTCTCCTAATTCCTATCAGAGCAGTTCCACTGGCAGATTCTGCAAATCTTTGCTGCTTTGCTGGGGGTGGGAACCAGGGGCCTTCCTGGTGTCGCCCATCACCTTTATTGTGTGTTTGTTTGTCTGTCTGCTTTTCAGACAAGGATCCATGCAGCCCCGGTGAGTGTGAAGCCAGGAATGATCTCAAACTCCTGATCCTCCTGCCTCCATTTCCCTAGCGTGAGGAGTACAGGTGTATGGCACCTGTCTACACAATGCTGGGGCTGGAACCCAGATCTTCATATGTGCTGGGCAGACTCCTTATCATCCACTGAGCTCCGGCCACACCCCCTTGTTTTTATCCTGAGACAGGCTCTCACTCCAGGCTTCCCTGGAGCTTGCTTTCCTGCCCCCAGGGCCACCATGACGTGCTCCTCCAGACCCCGGTCACCTTGGCATTCCTGCAGAGCTGCCGCAATGTCGTCGGCACTCAGAATGTCCGTGATACTCATTCTCCACCTGGTCGGACAGGAGAGACAAGCCGTGAGCGACGGAGACGGAAAAATGGGAAAGAGCACGCATTCTCGGCCGCTCGCTAACACGGGGCATCTCTAGAATCTTAAGATGTGGCGATAAACACCTGTTAGGTGATGAGACAGAGTACCACACGGAATGATAGAGATACAGAAAGGACTCCAGCCACCTCTTGACTACACGATTGCGCCTGAATTCACTCCAAACTTGAAATTAAAGAAAGAAAGAAAGAAAGAAAGAAAGAAAGAAAGAAAGAAAGAAAGAAAAGACCAAGCTAGTCCATGGCGTGCAAACTTGCAATCCCGGTACTCAGAAAGAAGGAGGAGAAAGAGAAGGAAGAAGTGGAAGGAGAAGTAGCAGGAGGAGGAGGAGGAGGAGGAGGAGGAGGAGGAGAAGGAGGAGGAGGAGGAGGGAGAGGAGGAGGAGGAGGATGCTTGAGAGTCCAAGAGCATCCTTGACTACATAGTGAACTCCAGACCAGCCTGAGCTACCTGGCCCAGTCTTTTAAAATTCTAAAAGCAAATAAAAGGTTTTTTTTTTCCCCTTAAAGTCCAATCTTCTTGTCAAAACTATACTTACCTAATCAATCATCACAGGCAGCTATGGGTCATTTAAACATTAGCCATGCAACAAATACAACAGCACTAGCATGTGTCAGCCAGAGAATTGCAATACCGCAGACCCCTTGTGGAAGGCCAGCCCATGCAGCAGAGGTGAAAATCCTCCCCAGTGCCAGATCGAATACAGTGTGTGTGTGTGTGTGTCGAGATCTCGGGGTCCGGTAGGCCCACCGGCGGCTACTCACCAATTTAGATTTAAAATCGAGCAGAGGGAACGAGTTGTAGGAACAAAGAGAGAAACACTGCCGAGGGGCTGTCACCGCCTTATATAGGACCGAAACTGTGATCGTTCAGCCTCTTAGATTTCATGTTTGGGGATCAAGTGTGTGTAGCTCAAGTGTCTTTACCTTCGTAACGAAACCTTGCATACTCCCTGTTTCTCTTTTCTATTTATAGAAGGGTGGGTAGGGACAGCATGTTAAGAGAGAGAGAGAAGAGAAAAAAAACCCTCAACAAACCTTAACTAAGGTGTCAGTTCTGTAAACAAACCTGCTTGTGAAGTGTGGAGCCTGCTGGGGGCCGGGGTGGGGGCGGGGGTGGGGGTGCAGGGGGGAGGCGGCTGAGATGAGGTAAGAACGCCCGGGGTGCTCTATGAACCTAAGGCTCCCCAGATGTTGGTGGCTGCTGTTTGCAGATGTGCACGGCTGACATCCCTCTGAGGTGGAGAAACCTCCAAAGTCAGCGTCTGTCGCCAAGGTCTTTGGTTACTTAATTTTCCTACCAACATCTTGACTTGGGCATTGCCCTGCTGAATCTGAAGGCGCATGGGACACTAAATGTGTCCACATCAAGTTGGGTTGTTGTACTGGCTAGTTTTGTGTGTCAACTTGACACAGGCTAGAGTTATCATAGGAAAAGGAGCTTCAGTTGGGGAAGTGCCTCCATGAGATCCAGCTGTGGGGCATTTTCTCAATTAGTGATCAAGTGGGGAAGGGCCCCTTGTGGGTGGGGCCATCCCTGGGCTGGTAGACTTGGGTTCTATAAGAGAGCAGGTTGAGCAAGCCAGGGGAAGCAAGCCAGTAAGAAACATCCCTCCATGGCCTCTGCATCAGCTCCTGCTTCCTGACCTGCTTGAGTTCCAGTCCTGACTTCCTTTGGTGATGAACAGCAATGTGGAAGTGTGAGCTGAATAAACCCTTTCCTCCCCAACTTGCTTTCTGGTCGTGATGTTTGTGCAGGAATAGAAACCCTGACTAAGACATCTGTTCATTTTTATTGTATGTTTATGGATGTTTTGCCTGCCTGTGTATCTGTGTACTGGAAGCGAGCATTGAATTCCCTGGAACTGAGGATATAGACAGTTGAGAGCCCCTAGATGGGTCCTGGGAACTGAGCTGGGTCCTCTGTAAAAGTAGCCAGTGAGTGCTCTGAACCACTGAGCCATCTCTCCAGGCCCCTTTTTGTGATTTTGCCTATAATCTAGCACACAGGCAGGTAACCACCAAACCCTTCTAAAGGTGTGTCCCAGGTTAGCCTCTTCAGCATTTGGCTACCATTGTGTGCCGCCCACGGCCAGCAATTTTTCTGACAGAAAATGAAGATAATGGATTGTGGTGAGCACCTGTGATCCCACTGGGCAGAAGGCTGGGATAGAAGGTACAGCCTGATGCACAAATTGAGATCCTGTCTCAGGAGAGCTCTGAAAGGGGGCTCGGCTGTAGTGAAGTGTGGCTTCACAAGCAAGAGGCATTTGATCCCTAGAAGACACGTAAGAAAGCTGAGCACGGTGGGACACACTTGTACCCTCAGTGCTAGGGTAGCAGAGATGGCGCATCCTGGGCTCACTAACCAACCTGTCTATCCTACCCTGTGAGTTCAAGGCCAGTGAGGGGTCCTGTATCACAAACACCTGAGGCTGACCGTTGGCTCCACACACAAAACATATACCCCAAAGAGAGCGAGTCCACGTAATCAGATGTGGCTGGTTTACAGAGTTTATTTGGCCTTCCCTGGTGGCACTGGTGGCACGTGCCCACGTGTTAGAATTAGAGGCAAAAATCCCAAAAGGGGGCCTGGGGAGATGGCCCGGCGGTTGAGAGTGCTGGCTGCTTTTGCAGAGGCAGTCAGGCATCGATGCAGGGAGCAATCTGGGCCCAAGTGAATGTGCATTGCTGACCACAGCCACAACCATGTCACCGACCGACGCCTCCCCCAGGTGAGGCTCAGAGCAATGGCAAAGCCCCACCCCTGGCCCGAGTGAAAATCCGGACTGTGTGCAGACAGCGTGCAGCAGAGCTCTCTCCCGGATGTTATGGCCTGAAGCCTGCTCCCTAAGAGAGTGCTCCTCCTGCCAGCTTCTTCATCTGTATACAATCCCCCTGCCTCCACGGTATCTCTATGTAATAACCCTGCCTCCATGGTATCTGTATGTAATATCCATGCCTCCATGGTATCTGTATGTAATATCCATGCCTCCATGTTATCTGTATGTAATCTCTGTGCCTCCATGTTTATCTGTATGTAATAACACTGCCTCCGTGGTATCTGAATGTAATAACCTTGCCTCCGTGGTATCTGTATGTAATAACTCCTCCTCCGTGGTATCTGTATGTAATAACCCTGCCTCTGTGGTATCTGTAATGTAATAACTCTACCTCCATGGTATCTGTATGTAATAACCCTGCCTCCATGGTATCTGTATGTAATAACCCTGCCTCCATGGTATCTGTATGTAATAACCCTGCCTCCATGGTATCTGTATGTAATAACCCTGCCTCCATGGTATCTGTATGTAATAGCCCTGCCTCCATGGTATCTGTATGTAATAGCCCTGCCTCCATGGTATCTGTATGTAGTAGCCCTGCCTGTGTGGTATCTGTATGTAATAACTCCTCCATAGTATCTGTATGTAATAACTCCTCCATGGTATCTGTATGTAATAGCCCTGCCTCCATGGTATCTGTATGTAATAACCCTGCCTCCATGGTATCTGTATGTAATAACTCCTCTGTGGTATCTGTATGTAATAACTCCTCCATGGTATCTCCTCCGTGGTATCTGTATGTAATAACTCCTCCTCCGTGGTATCTGTATGTAATAACTCTGCCTCCCTATTCAACTGTTTATAATAAACACAATAACTACTGGGGTGCTGAGGCATCTCCATCCAAGAGCTCAGATGACCTGATCCCAGCATTTCTGTGTCTGTGTGTGTCTCCTTTCTTCGTTCCCTAGTTGCTTCTAGTCAGGGATCCAAGACCCAACATGTGAGCACATACACACACAAGGTGATTCAGCCTGACAGAGTTGGGAGACAATGCGATCACTGTTAAATGTGTCATGTCTTTAAAACCCTCCACACAGGTGGCGATGTCTGCTTTCTCCTTGTCCAAACTAGTCAAGGTCTCTTTTATCCTCTGTGTGTAAGTTTGTTTTGCTTCTGTTTGTTTGCTTGTTTTTGGTTTTGAGGTTTGTTTGCTTGCTTTGCTTTTGGGGTGTGTGTGTGTGTGTGTGTGTGTGTGTGTGTGTGTGTGTTTGGTTTTTCAAGACAGGGTTTCTCTGTGTAGCCCTGGCTATCCTGGAACTTACTCTGTAGATCAGGCTGACCTTGAACTCAGAGATCCACCTACATCTGTCTCCCAAGTGCTGGGATTAAAGGTGTGTGCGACCACCTTGGGCATTTGTTTTGAGAGCAATTATGTATCATTGATAAAATTTCAACTCTAAGGAGCAAAAACATCTCAGCAAAAAAAAAAAAATTTTTTTTTTCACTGCATCTTGGCTTTCTGGTTAGCAGTAACAAAGATAACTCCCAGTGCTTAATAATTTAGCCTTTTGGGTGAAGTTCTCCTTAGAATAGGTCAAAAGCATGAATAATTCACAGGTTCCTGAACCGTGCTGCCCAGCTGTGCAAACACTGGCCCAAAAACACCTTATGCGCTTACAAAGAGGCTCAAGGTGTCTGGATCAAGTGACTGGGTCACAGTGAAACTAAATCTGGGCCGTGGGAGCCCAGGTCATGGTTGAAAGTATTAAACAACAACACAGCCTGTTACATTTTACCGGTCTCTTCAGGCTGAACTACGCAATCCAAATTCCTTCAAATTTGGGGAAATCAGACCCCACGTTCTTTGTCCTTTCTCCCACATGCCCAGCAGGTCACCAGGTCCTTCCTGTCCTATCTCTTGACGCTCTAGCACTTTATTCTTGGTGAGATGAGCTCTATTTTTAATTTTTTTAATTTTTTATTATTTTATGACTGCCTCGGGTATGTGCATGCGTGTAAGCATGCACACCCATGCGCATGCGCCAGCATGCATGCACGCTTGCGTGTCTGTGCATCTCGAGCATGCCTGGTGGCCACAGAGGTCAGAAGAGCACGTCAGACACCCCTGCAACTGAGTTATGGATGGTTGTGAGCCACCATGTGGGCGCTGGGAACTGAGCCCAGGTCCTCTGCAAGAACAATCCGTGCTCTTCACGGCGGAGCCATCGCTGCACCCAGGTGATGGTTTATCTCAATTGTTAAGTTGATTGGCTTGAGTTAAGTGGGTGTGCCTGTGAAGGAGTGCCCTAAGACAAGGATCATAGAGAACTGGAAGAGCCTTGACCTAGTAGATTTAATCCATGGACGGATTCTAATTTTTTTGTGTGCCGGAGAACAAGCCCTGAGCCTCGCACGGTCAAGCATGCGCCAGCTTGCCTGTTCCCAGTCTTCGGTTCAGATTCTGAATAAACTATCCGGAGGGAGTGGGATTGTAGCCCCGTTAGGGGAAGTAAGTCCTGGGCGAGGTCACTGAGAGGTACATCTTGCTCTAAGGACCTCCTGCTCTCTCTGCTTCTTGGCAGCCATAATGTGAATTGCTTGGCTCCCCCTTCCCCACCTTTGCCGCCATGATGGGCTGACTTGGGTGAAAAACTGTGGGTTAAAAATCTCGGGTTGCTGAGATGGCTCAGTAGTTGAGAGCACCGAAATCCCAGCAACCACATGGTGACTCACAACCATCCATAATGAGAAATAAATAAAGAACCTATGGTGGTCTACAGAGTGAGTTTCAGGATAGCCAGAGCTACAAAGAGAAACCCTGTCTCGGAAAAAAAAAAAAAAAAAGAAAGAAAGAAAGAGAGAAAAAGAAAAGAAAAAGAAAAGAAAAGAAAAAAGAAAAAAAGAAGCCGGGCGTGGTGGCACACGCCTGTAATCCCAGCACTTAGGAGGCAGAGGCAGGCAGATTTCTGAGTTCGAGGCCAGCCTGGTCTACAGAGTGAGTTCCAGGACAGCCAGAACTACACAGAAAAACCCTGTCTCGAAAACAGGGTTTCTGTTTCTCGAAAAACAAAAAAACAAAAAAGAAAAGAAAAAAAGAAAGAAAGGAAGGAAGGAAGGAAGAGAGAAAGAAAGAAAAGAACCTATGGGCTCGAGCAGGCAAGCGAGGAGGGGGTGGGGTGGGGAGTGGAGGGGGGCAAGAGAGAGAAAGGGCGGGGGGGGGCAAAGTCTAATTTTAAAAAAGAAAACTTTCTTCTTTTCAAGTTGCATATTAAGTATTCTATGATAGCAACGAGAAAGTTAAAATAAAGATCTCACTTCCTCCAGGAAGCAAATTGTTCTTTTTCTCCCTTCTGTTTCCTTTCTTTTCTTTTTCTTAGTCTTTTTGTTTTAAAGACAAGGTGTCATTAAAGGCATGTGCTACAGTACCCAGTAGAATCCGTCATTTCTGTTCTGTCTGAAGACAGCCCCTCTATGTCTTCTCTGGGTCCTTTCTCGCTCAGGCGAGAACGCTCTCCCCATTTCTCTCCCCCCACCCTTTCCCTGCGTCTGGACATTTCTGCACCCTACTAGACCACGCTGCAGATGGAAAGCAAGGAGATGAGAAGATGCCTGGGGCTGTCAGTCTTCAGAGAGATGCGAACTGAGACCGCAATGGACTCACGATGCGCAAAGGACGACCTGACGGCGGAAAAGACGCGCCAGCGTCACAGGGCGAGCGCGGAAAGACAAAGGCTTTTTTCTGAGTAGACAAGAGCTGTTACCTAAGTGACACACTCTAATTCTTTAACAACCCCCACCACTAATCCTCCTCATGATCTTGTTCTTCCTCCTCCTCTTTTTTGTGCAGTACCTAGAGTCTTCCTATGCTAGGCAGGGGCTCTACCACTAAGCCACGCCCCCAGCCCCTCCCTGGGGGATTCTAGGCAGGGGCTCTACCACTGAGCCACGCCCCCAGCCCCTCCCTGGGGGATTCTAGGCAGGGGCTCTACCACAGAGCCACGCCCCCAGCTCCTCCCAGGGGAATCTAGGCAGGGGCTCTACCACTGAGCCACGCCCCCAGCCCCTCCCTAGGAGATTCTAGGCAGGGGCTCTACCACTGAGCCACGTCCCAGCCTTTCCACTTTGACTCTGCTACAGGATCTCACTAAGTACCCTTGAGCTCATAATCCTCCTACCTCAGCTCCCCGAGTACTGGAACTACAGGCCTGCACCACCCAGGTCCAGTTTAACACACTTTACTTCTCGAAATGACATTTTCTTGAGAGAACAAGTTGACAGAAACGTTAAAGACCCAGCTATCACGTGATCCAGCAGTACCCTTCCGGCACCTTCCTTACGGACTGAGATTCCCCCGGCCGCGTTCCTCCATCCTGTTGAAGATCCCGTGGGTGATAGCGCCCCACTCGCTGTCAGGGATGGCATTTGCGTGCTTCTTGCTAAGAATTCCTCAAGCAGTTTCAACTAAAACCTTCTCCCTGGAGCTTTTCTCTGACTCACCGACTGGGGGGTGGGGGTGGGGCGGGGTACGTGTCTCTATTCAATGTATGGATTTTTGACTAAGGGCAAAAAGTCCCCGGAGCAGCTGCTCAGATGAGTCGGGAACGCTATCAGGAAACCAAACGCTGTAGAGGGCTGACTTTTTCATGAACAAGAAACTCGAGCATCCTCGGCTCTGTTTGCAGATGGGCCGGAGGCCGGATCTGACAGAGACTCAACCTGAGGTAATTAAGGAGAAATTGCCACTAATGTCATAAGACAGGCTGCGTCTGTGGGTCCCAGGTACCCTTCTATTATGGGTTCTTCTCTTGACACCGGCGCCCAGGGGTCCCCTGGTATTGGGCAGATACTGCTCCCCGCTTCCAAGAATCAGAGCCCAGAGAAAACCATCCTTAATGGCACTTTTGAAACAACGAGGGTTGACATCGAGGATTCCAAAGAAGGGCCAGCAAGACAGTTGAATGGCAAAGGCTGGCCTGAGTTCAGTCCTGGGGTAGAAGGAACGAACCACCTGGAGGTGGCGCACGCCTGTAATCCCAGCACTCGGGAGGCAGAGGCAGGTGGATCGCTGAGTTCGAGGCCAGCCAGGTCTACAGAGTGAATTCCAGGACAGCCAGGGCTCACAGAGAGAAACCCTATCTTGAAAAATAAGAAACCTTGATCCCAGCACTTGGGAAGCAGAGGCAGGTGGATTTCTGAGTTCGAGGCTAGCCTGGTCTACAGAGGGAGTTCCAGGACAGCAGGAGCTACACAGAGAACCCCTGTCTCAAAAAAAACCGAAATAAATAAATAAATAAAAATAAAAAGAAAGATAATAATCAAAAGGAAGAAGAACCAATTCCCACAAATTGTCTTCTGACCTTCACAGGAGTAGTATCTTGGCCTACACACACACACAGACACACACACACAGACACACACACACACACACAGACACACACACACTAAAATAAATATTTTAAATTAAATATTAATTAAAATTTAATTAAAAATTAAAAAACTTTTTTTTTTGAGACAGGGTTTCTCTGTGTAGCTCCGGCTGTCCTGGAACTCACTCTGTAGACCAGGCTGGCCTCCAACTCAGAAATCCGCCTGCCTCTGCCTCCCAAGTGCTGGGATTAAAGGCGCGTGCCACCAATCCAAAGTTGGGACTGGGGATATGGCCTCCTGGGTAAAGTTGCTTGGGCTGCAAGCCTGAGACGAGGGGCCATGAGTTTGAATCCCCCGCACCCACATCAGTGGGCACGCCTGAGTGCTCCCGCACTCCCAGCGCTGGGAGGCTGACGGTGAGCAGCGGTGGAAGACACGCGGTGCGGTCCTCTGGCCTCCCGATGTATGTGCAGTTACATGTGCATGTATGTGCGTGTATGTACTCACTTGCACTCAACACCCACACAGGGCAGGAGAGAGGGGGCGGTGACAGCCAGAGCTGGGCTCCTCAGGAGAGCCTAGTTCAGGGGTGCTTGGAAAGCCCCGGGAATCTGTCACATTTCAGTCCCAACGTGACCTCCCGATACGTAGATTAGGAGTCTTGGCTGCTGCTACACTGGCTTTCCCAGCAGTCTGACCTTAGGAAACTCACGTCATTGCGTTTTTTGTCTTGCTGTAACTGTTTTGAGGGACACTGAGGTGGACTGTCGTTTTGGCAAGGAGTTTATTGGAACAGCTATTTTTTTTTAAAAAATATTTATTTATTTATTTATTTTATTTATATGAGTACACTGTCACTGTCTTCAGACGCACCAGAAGAGGGCATCGGATCCCATTACGGATGGTTGTGGGATATGGTTGCTGGGATTTGAACTCAGCACCTTCGAAAGCGCAGTCAGGGCTCTTACCTGCTGAGCCATCTCTCCAGCCCGGGAACAGCTATGGATGCCACCTGGACAGACAGCGGAATGGAGGGGGCTCTGAGGAGAAGTCAGGCCTCACCACCGGCTGTGAGGAAACAGTATGGTGAGTCTCTGAGGGGATTTCGAGACTCTTCTTCTAGGTCTCAATGAAGC
Source organism: Apodemus agrarius (assembly GCA_964023405.1). Lineage (NCBI taxonomy): Eukaryota > Metazoa > Chordata > Mammalia > Rodentia > Muridae > Apodemus > Apodemus agrarius. The sequence goes on from OZ030028.1 coordinate 37,392,040, forward strand.
AGAGAGGTTTGTCCCTGCACCCGGGCTATCTCTGATTTCCAAGCAGCAGTGGAAGGGGGTGGGGAAATCAGAGGGAGCAATGTGTGAGTCCAAAGATAGCAAGAACTAAGCCGGGCGTGGTGGCGCACGCCTGTAATCCCAGCACTTGGGAGGCAAAGGCAGGTGGATTTCTGAGTTCGAGGCCAGCCTGGTCTACAGTGAGTTCACGAGGGACGGCACAGTTCCCGCGCACGCATTAACCGCAGTCACTCGGGATCCGAACACGCGTCGGAGTGGCTTCCCACGCACACTTCGCTCTGGCGCTTTGCCCTGGAGATTCGAGCCGCTTTGACCTGCCCGCCCCAGCCCCACTCCGCATCCACCGCGCAAACCCATCCCCTTTCCGCCATGGCTGCTTTCGCTTTCGGATCCAACTCTAAGTGTTTGGGACAGGAGGGTGTGTTCGACTTTTCTGCGCTAAATACCCAAGAGAAATCGTATAAACGCAGGAAAGGCGCTGGGCTGCAGCCCACTTGGTAGAGAGCTTGCCCGACTTGTACGAAGCCCTGGGTTCCAACCCAGACTCCCTCCTCCTTTGAGGGACAATGCTCACAGCTGCCTAGAGCGGTCACCAGAGTCAGAAAAGGACAAAGATCACAGAGCGCTCTTGCAGAGCACCGCGACAGAGGGAGAAGTACAGTAAGACATTCCCTTCGCAGAATCAAAATTTGAAATGAAGCGCTTATCAAAACAGATGTCACCGAGAGTGACCACATTAGAGATTGTCCCGCAACGAGCAAAGGGGGGAAGACTGGGTGATGTTCTGGTAATCTGCGACGCTCTAGTTGAGGTCGGAGTTATTCCTTTTTTTTTAAACCTGGACCTTCAGATCATGTGCCCCATAAAAGGAATTGCCCTCAAGGGGTGCAACTGTGTGTGTGTGTGTGTGTGTGTGTGTGTGTGTGTAAGCAGTGACAGGGATGGAATTCCCAGCCTTCTTCTTGCTAGGCGGGTGCTCTACCCCTCACTCCACCTAGGCTCGTCCTCATCAGAAATCAGGATGGAGGTAGGGACGGAATGGTCGCTGGGACCAGCCTAGCCAAGAAAGCCCCACATCCAGGGAGAGAGCCCGCCTCAAAGCAAATAGGTGGTGGATGATAAGACATCTTTACCTTTACGCGCGCGTGTACTTTTTCACACACAACAAATTAATAATAAAGGGGGGGGGCTAGCAGGCGAAGCTGGCAGGATGGCTTACTGGGTAAGAACACTTGCTGCTTTTGCAGAGGACCCGGGTTTGATTCCCAGCACCCTCAGTAACGTCTCCCAACCGTCTGAAATTCCAGTTCCCAGAAAGGGGGATTTCGTTTTGTTTTTCTGAGATAGTGGTTTTTTTTCTGAGACAGGGTTTCTCTGTATAGCCCTGGCTATCCTGGAACTCACTCTGTAGACCAGGCTGGCCTCAAACTCAGAAATTCGCCTGCCTCTGCCTCCCAAGTGCTGGGATTACAGGCGTGTGCCACCACCGCCTGGCCCTGAGATAGTGTTTTGCCCTGTAGGTGTGATGGTTTGAATATGCTTGGACCAGAGAGCCGCCCTGTTAGGAGGCGTGGCCTTGTTGGAGGGGTGTGGCCTTATTAGAGGAAGTGTGTCACTGTGGCGGTCAGCTTGGAGACTCAATGCTCGGGCTCTGCCTGGTGAAGAAGAGAGTCTTTCCTTCTGGCCACCTTCAGATCAAGATGAAGAACTCTCAGCTTCTTCAGTAGCATTGCGTCTGCCTGGACGCTGCCATGAAGATAATGGGCTGAATCTCTGAACCTGTAAGCCAGCCCCAAGTTGCCTCGGCCATGGTGTCTCTCCATAGCAATGAAACCTTAAGACAGTAGGCATGGCTAGCCCAGAACTTTCTATGTAAAACAGACTTGCCTCGAACTCAGAGAAACTGCCTTCCTGATCCACTTCCAGCTCTCCTTCCTTTCTTCCTTCCTTTCTTTCTTCCTTTCTTTCTTTCTTTCTTTCTTTCTTTCTTTCTTTCTTTCCTTCAAGAAATCAAACAAGAAGTCAGATTTTATGGTTCAAACCTGCAATCTCAGCATTTAAGAGGCCGAGGCAGGATGATTTCTTGAGCTTAGAAGTTCGAATACGGGCTGGAGAGATGGCTCAGCAATTAAGAGCACAGACTGCTCTTCTGAAAGTCCTGAGTTCAAATCCCAGCAACCACATGGTGGCTCACAACCATCTGTAATGGGATCTGATACCTTCTTCTGGTGTGTCTGAACACAGCTACGGTGTACTACTCATATATATAACTAAAAACAAAAAAAATTTAAAAAAATAAAAAAATAAATAAAATAAAAAAAAACCAAAAAACAAAAAAACAAGCCCAGTATCAGGACCCCCACCACCACCACCACCTTTGATTTTGCCATTAAATCGCAGAGGAAGGAGTAGTGCTATCCATGTCCACCAGGGGGCGATATTGTCACAGTTCTGAGTCCTGTCTAATGGGCCTCATCCCTTTCCTCACGGTATCGTTTTTTTGCCCTTTTTCTTCAAGAAATTCCAACCTCTCCGTGCTGTTTTAAACTCTGAGATGATCCCATCTCTTATCTGTGACCACTTTCACCCAGGAACCGGAAGCCTCTATCCAGGCCGGAACGTCTTGTGAAATTATTTGTGCCTGTCCCTCCAAGAGTTAAATCCCTTTTGCTGGTGTTTTGGCCCATTGGGTTGACATACTTATGTGACCTAAATGATTTCCTGCTGTATCCAACTACCATGCCCTATTTCCCTCTGGAGAGCTCTTATGAGGGCCAGGTGGGATCATATGGGCAAAGCATCTTTCACCAAGCTGGGGCTGGAGCCATCACGGTTGGGAGCACTGGCTGTTCTTGCAGAGGACCGGGTTTGGGTCCCAGCACCCGTATCTGGTGGCTCTCAACCGCCTGCCGCTGCAGATCCAATGGAGCGGTGTCCTTGAACACCCATATTAATGTGTGCACATTCACACACACATAAAGAGATAAAAATAAAGATATTATTAGGAAATCTGCAGCCTGGAGGGGTAATGAAGCTCAAACCCACTCCTCTGAAGCCTTCTGGACGGGGGTGACGGCTCCGCAGGTAAAGAGCTTGCCACAAAAGCGTGAGGACCCGCCCCACATAGTCAGCACCCGTATAAAGGCTGGATGGACACAAAGGCTTCCTGTAAGCCCAGCACTCTGGGTGTGGAGAAGAGGGATCCCCAGAACAAGATGGCTACCTAGAGGAGGCTACCTGGGAGGCTCTAGGCTCAGATGCCTCGGTACATAGGGCGGAGAGAGACCCAGATGTCAACCTCTGGCCTCCATGCAGGGACACAGGGACACAGGGACACAGGGACACACACACACTCACACACACACACATGTACCCATAAACACACCCTATAGCCCCCACACGCACACGTGTTCTCTTTAGTCATACATAGCACACTGTGTAGCCACAGTTTTCCAGCAGAATAGCGCTCATAAGTATTGGTAGCTTGTTACAGATTTTTCTGGCTCTCGAGCACTGTAACCACCGATATCCACCTGCGAGCACCATTTAGAGCTGTGGTGGGGTCTGTAAATACTGCAGGACTTGTATTATGAGAAGGGCCTGTTTTTGTTTGATTTTGTTTTTGTTTTTATTTTGGTTTTGGTTTTGGTTTTTCGAGACAGGGTTTCTCTGTGTAGTCCTGGCTGTCCTGGAACTCACTCTATAGAGCAGGCTGGCCTCGAACTCAGAAATCCACCTGCCTCTGCCTCCTGAGTGCTGGGATTACAGGTGTGCGCCACCACGCCCGGCTTTTGTTTGTATATTTGTATGTGCATGTGTGTGTGTGTGTGTGCGTGTGTCTGTGCATATATGCGTGTATGTGTGCAGGTGCATGGAGGCCAGAGGTCAATGTGGGTTGTCTTTTTCAGTCACTCTCCATCTTGGGTTTTGCCACAGGACCTCTCAGTAATCAGCTCAGGAGGACTGTTGAATTCACAATGGAAAGAAAAAAGCTGGGAGAGGAAGAGGAGGAGGTTTTGTGGGGAGGAGAAAGAAGAAGAGAGGAGAGGGGGGAGGGGGCAAGGACTTATTTCCCCCAGCTAGGTCCTACCTCTTGGTCTTAAGATCATCCCCAAATAGTACCATCAGCTTGGAACCTGGCAATCAGTACATGAGCTCACGGGGCTCATTGCACATTCAAACTATAGCAATAATCTAATTTCCTGAGTTGTCTAGATTCTGTCCTTTTGAGAGTGTGTGTGTGAGTTTGTGCGTGTGCACACACATACATATACACACATGTGCATATCCATGTGTATGTACATGTGTGGGCATGTGCATATGTGTGCATGTATATACATATGCATGTTGCATGTACATGTGGGGGGGTTGTATGTACATATGTGTGCCTGTGCATGTGTGTGCATGTGTGTGTACATATGTGTGTGTGCGTGTAGAGAGGTCAGAGGTAAATGTTGAAGGTCTTCCTCTATCGCGGGCAAGTCTCCATCTATTCACAAATTCTATCACCAATTCGGCTGCACCGGTTGGCCTGTGGAACCCCACAGATGCCTGGTCACCCCCTCCCCAGCACTGAGGTTACAAGCATTTGCTGCCAGGCTCAGGTTCTTTTAAAAGTGTATCTGTGTGTGTGTGTGTGTGTGTGTGTGTGTGTGTGTGCGCGCGCGCGCGCATGAGTGTATTCTATGTGTATATGGGTACCCGTGGGGGCCAGAAGAGAGTGGTAGATCCCATGAAGCAGGAGTTACAGGCAGTTGTGAGCCCCCATGTGGGTGTTGCAGACAAAGCCCTCCATGTGGGTTCACTGCAAGAGCAGGAGGGACTCTAACTACCGAACCATCTCTCCAGGCCCAAGCTCCGCTATTGTCCGGAGACACTGGGGACCAAACTCAGATCCTTATACTTGTGTGGCAAGTACTCTACAACCCAGCTATGTCCTCATCTCCTGCTAGACTTTTTTTAGATGTTTAAACTTGATTTGTGTGTGGTGGGGGCACACCTGTGAGGTCCAGAGGGCAGTGGGTCCCCTGGAACTCAGCCAGTTCTCTCCTCCCATGTGGGTTCTGGGGCTCGAACTCACTTCGTCAGGTTTGGTGGCAAGCTCCTTTACCTGTTTTGCCGGCTCACCTGCCCGCCCGTGGCAGTCTTTTACCCAAGCAGCACATCAATAACTTCCCTGAAAGCCTCCAGGGCAGGCTCAGACACAGGGGCATCTTTTCTCCCGGCTCTGGTCTCCATCCTCACACAGCTAGTGCAGGCACAGTCTTCAGGAGATGCCAACTCATCACACCTCACCCATCCAGACCGGCCTGGTGCTGGCTTCCCGGTCCCTCTCTATCTCAGGAGGGGGCTTGTCCTCACAGCTCAGCCACCAACAGCCCTGGATGCTGGAGCTAGGTGGGATTTCAAAGTCCCGGCTGCTCAGCTCTTCACACCCACCCAGCGAGTGTGATCGCGGCTGCAGGGTCTAAAATAGATGTGCTTGGCAGGCCCGCCTGAGGTGGTGAGGCGGGCCTTCACAGGCCTGGCCGAGGTGTACGTGCAAAAGGAAGCCAGACAACGCACACCCCTCCCCCACGCACATCCAGCCGGGACGTCTTGCCTTGTCGTTATTCTTTACATTGTATTTAGTTACTTATTGTATGTGTTTAGGTCAAAGTGCAGTTTGCAAGGGTTGGCTTTCTCTTTCTGTCACGTGGGGCCTTGGGATCAAACTCAGATTGTGAGGTGTGGCGGTCCCAAGCGCCTTCAACGAAGGAGACATCTTGCCAGATTGGTTTATCTGTTGATCATCATCATCATCATATCATTGTGTGTAGCATATATCTATGTTTGCATATGTGTCGCATGTACATGTATGCACATGTGTGTGCACGTATGCGTAAAGGCCAGGGGGACTGACATCGAATATGAAGGCAGGAGGATCTCGCACGTGAACTCGGAGCGTGGCCGTTTGGCAAAGCTATCTCGTCAGGAGGGTTCTATCCGCCTGGCATTTACCTGGAACCGGGGATCTGAGCTCAGGGCCTCTCATTACCCGGCAAGTGGTTTATCCACGGAGCCATCACTCCAGCCCCAGGTGGGACTTCTTATAAAGGTCTTATTTGTTTATTCATTTATTTATTTGGTATGTCCATGTGCACACGTGTGTGTGTGTGTGTGTGTCTGTGTGTGTGTGTGTGTGTGTGTCTGTGTGTGTGTGTGTGTAAAACCTCAGATGTCACCTCAAGAACTGTCCACCTTGTTTTTGAGACAATCTCTCATTGGTCAACAGATCATCTATTAGGCCAGGCTGGACCCATCTGTTCCCACCTACTTGGTGCTGGGATTATAAGTATCTTGTTTTTAAAAATATGGATGCTGGGGACTGAACTCAGATTTTCATACTTCCAAGGACATACTCATATCTATACATGTATGTGCACACACACACACACACACACACACACACACACAAAACAAACAAAAAGAAGAAGGTAGGGCTGGAGAGATAGCTCAGCAGGTAAGAGCACTGACTGCTCTTCCAAAGGTCCTGAGTTCAAATCCCAGCAACCACATAGTGGCTCACAACCATCCATAATGAGATCTGATGCCCTCTTCTGGTGTGTCTGAAGACAGCAACAGTGTACTTACATATAATAAATAAATAAATAAATCTTTTAAAAAAAAAAAAAAGGGGCGGTGGTGGCGCACGCCTTTAATCCCAGCACTTGGGAAGCAGAGGCAGAGGCAGGTGGATTTCTGAGTTCGAGGCCAGCCTGGTCTAAAAAGTGAGTTCCAGGATAGCCTGAACTACACAGAGAAACCCTGTCTCGGGGGAAAAAAAAAAAAAAAAGAGCCGGGCGGTGGTGGTGGTGCACGCCTTTAATCCCAGCACTCAGGAGGCAGAGGCAGGTGGATCTCTGAGTTCAAGGCCAGCCTGGTTTACAGAGTAAATTCCAAGACAGTCAGGGCTACACACAGAAACCCTGTCTTGAAAAAACTAGATGGATGGATAGATGGATGGATAGATAGATAGATAGATAGATAGATAGATAGATAGATAGATTAAGAACAAAAGGAAGAAGGCCGTCTGACACGAAGGGGCGCCCACCATGTCCTCGTACCCTGGACATTTTGAGAGACCAGCAGGTCATCTCTGGCTGCCGCTGGCTGGAATAGCATCAGTGTCTCCCAGAAGACACTGGTCAGCACTGCAGTTCCCTTAGAATGTGACGGTCATGAGTGGGTTTCTTTGCTCTGGGGTCTCCAGTCTGCCACTGGGGGGCTCTCAGCACACAAAAAGAGTGTATAAGGTCTGGCAATGAGAGAAGGAAGAGAGGTGACAGGATGTCTCTCCTCTAAGCCACCATCCCTTGTGTGCATGCATACACATGCATGCATAAATATAATAAAATTATTATTCAGCCGGGCGGTGGTGGCACACGCCTGTAATCCCAGCACTCTGGGAGGCAGAGGCAGGTGGATTTCTGAGTTTGAGGCCAGCCTGGTCTACAGAGTGAGTTCCAGGACAGCCAGGACTACACAGAGAAACCCTGTCTCGAAAAACCAAACCATACAAACAAACAAAGGTGTTTGCCACCACTACCCAGCTAATACAATTTTTTAAAAGACAAAGTGGATGACTTTTGAGGAGTGACAGCCCAGGCATCCTAAATCGATATGCAGCTGAAGCTGACTTCTCGTCTCTGTCAGGAGCTAGGACTGCAGGTGTGAAGCACCATGCTTGGTTTAAGGGGTCCTGGGGCTCAAACCCAGAGCCCCATGAAGGGTACCCAAGCACTCGTCTGCCTAAGCTACATCCCTGGCCCCTCAAGAGAACACATTTGATCTTTGCAAAGAAAACAAGACAAGTGGCCAGATCTGAGAAAGCGTGTAGTGAGATCAAATATGATTTAAGCAGCAAATCTAAACTTTGGGAGCTCAGCGCCGAAGGCCAAAGTTAGGCTGGGTCTCAGAATCCAGACCACAGCTAGAGGAAGCAGAGAGTCACTTCTAAGTGCTAGTGTGTCCTCCTGTGTGCAGACCGCCAGCCTTGTAAGAAACAAATCCTGGAGTATGCAGCTATGTGTGTTGGGGGGGGACAACACATGCACACGGACGGTGGGCTACCAGGGATCTTCACAGGGAAGACCCAGCAAGATAGGAGTGTGCGTGTGTGCGGCGTGTGTACTTGTATGCATGTGTTTGTATCTGTGCATGTGTGCGTGTGTACTCCTTTGCATATTTGTTTCTGTGCATGTGTGCATGTGTGTGCGTGTGTGTGTGTGTGTGTGTGTGTACTCATATGCATGTGTTTGTATCTGTGCATGTGTGCATGTGTACTCCTATGCATGTGTTTGTATCTGTGCATATGCATGTGTGTGTGTGTACTCATATGCATGTGTCTGTATCTGTGCATGTGTGTGTGTGTGTATGTGCACATGTGTACCCGTATGCGTGCGTTTGATTCTGGTCAAAGGATGACGTCTGCGGTCACCACCCCTAACCTGCTCCCAGTCCAGGATAGGACGGCCATCTTCTCTGAGCTCCGCCCATCAGAACGCCTGTCCTCGAGCCAGCCGCCCTTCAGTTTGTCAGTCTTCCAGATCTGCACGGAGTCAGCCCTCCCTGGCCCCAGCACCCACATAAGAAAAGTGGGTGTGGCAGTAACTTACTCCAGCCCTAAGAAGGTGGCCTCAGGGAGAGCCTGGAGCTCACCAGCTCACCAGCACTGCCAGCCCATGAGCCCCAGGTCCAGTGAGGAGGCTGAAGAGAAAGCTTCAAAGGACATCACTGGAATCCCCAAACCTCGTCTTTCGCTCTGGATTACAGGGACATTCCATCACGGCAGGCTCGTCACACGAGTTCTGGGGATCTGAACTCCTCAGGCCTGGGTGGCGCCCACTTTCCTGCCTGAGCCCCATCTCCACTACATACTTATTTATTTATTTGTTTGTTTGTTTATTTATAAAGATTTCTTTATTTTGAGTATATGAGTACACTGTAGCTGTCTTCAGACGTGCCAGAAGAGGGCGCCAGATCTCATAACGGATGGTTGTGAGCCACCATGTGGTTACTGAGAACTGAACTCAGGACCTCTCGAAGAGCGGTCAGTGCTCTTAACCACTGAGCCATCTCTCCAGCCCCCGGTACATATTTTAAATTTATTACATGCTATTTATTTATGCTGTGTGCGTGCGTGCGTGCGTGCGTGCGTGCGTGTGTGCGTGCGTGTGAGGGCACACAAGTTCTCTCTCCACCCACCCATGGGTCCCAGGGATCAGGCTCAAGCTGTCTGTCTGGGCAGCAGGTTGTCTGTCTGTCAGGTGCCTTTACCCTCTGAACAGTCTCACTACGGCCCCACCTGCAAGTCCTTTTTTAAAAAACTGCTTCCTTAGGAACCACTCTGGCTTGTTGGCTCCACCCCGCGACCCCACCCTGCAGCCCTTAAACACGCATGGCATCTCATTCTTCCGCCCGGTTGTGGCTTTGATTTATGCTGGGAGGTGAGTTTTTAAGAAGATAGAGACAAGGCGGGCGGTGGTGGCACACGCCTGTAATCCCAGCACTTGGGAGGCAGAGGCAGACGGATTTCTGAGTTCAAGGCCAGCCTGGTCTACAGAGTGAGTTCCAGGACAGCCAGGGCTACACAGAGAAACCCTGTCTCGAAAACAAACAAACAAACAAACAAAAAAACCAAAACCAAAACCAAAAGAAGAAGAAGAAGAAGAAGAAGAAGAAGAAGAAGAAGAAGAAGAAGAAAAAGATAGAGACAGATTTTCCACCAAAGTAACAATCCATTAACACGGAACAATGTTCTCAGGGATTCAGAAACCCCTTAACTGCGAGGTCTGTGCGTTCCCCAGAGAGCCTGGGGAGAATGGCTCATTTCAGTTTTTCATTTTTTGGTTTTTTGTTTGTTTGTTTGGCTTTTTTTTTTTTTTTTTTTTTTTTTTTTTTGAGACAGGGTTTCTCTGTGTAGCCCTGGCTGTCCTGGAACTCATTCTGTAGACCAGGCTGGCCTCGAACTCAGAAATCCTCCTGCCTCTGCCTCCCAAGTGCTGGGATTACAGGAGTATGCCACCACCGCCCGGCCTATTGTTTTGTTTGTTTTGTTTTTTGTTTGTTTGGTTGTTTTTCATTTCAGTTTTTCTTCCTAATTCTGGCACTAAGTCAGCTTTTGGCTGTAGACAGAATCTATTTTGAGTTGCCTTTGCGTGCGTGCGCGTGTGTGTCTTCATGTGTGTGGGTCTCCCGTGGCCTTTACATCTGAGACTCTTGTTCTCCCTCCCAGACTCACAAAGACGGAGACAGCCAAGCAGGGGAGCGTTTCTCAGGCACAGATGGTGACTGTGAGGGAGGAGACTGCTGAGGGTCTCTTCTGCCTGTGCTTGCTGAAGGACGCCAGTTCATCAGCCAGGGTGTGGTGGCCTCTACCTCTACTCCCAGCATGCCAGAGGCTGATCTAGGAGGATAGAAAATCTGAAGCTAACCTGGTCTAATTAGTGAGTTCCAGGATAGACTGGGCCATGTAGAAAGAGATCCCTGTTTGCTGTTGTTACTGTTGATTTAAATAAGGTCATCCTTACCTACAGAACAAGTTGAAGGCCACCATGAGACCTTGTCTCAAACAAATCAGTATTGTGGATTTGTCTGTGCCGATCACCACTGTGTGACCTATCGCTCAGGCCTGAATGAAGCTTACTGCGTTTTAATTTTATTTTTAATTGTCTAGATGCATGGTGTTCCCTTTCCTCCTCTTAGCTGCACTTTGACTTTCTGTGTTTTTCAGCTCTCTGTGGTCAAGCCCAGTCCAAAACTATGAAATAGAAAATTCCAGAGCCAGACAGGTAGCTTCGTGGGTAAAGGTGCCTGCTGCCAGGCCTGGCCCGTCCCCCAGTACTCCTATGATGGAAGGCGAGAAATAGCTCCCCAAGTTGTCCCCTGACCTCTATACCTGCACTGCAGCACTGCTACCCTATAAACGTACACATGCATATAAAATGAGTAATAAAAATGCAATATGAGGCCGGGCGTGGTGGCGCACGCCTGTAATCCCAGCACTTGGGAGGCAGAGGCAGGTGGATTTCTGAGTTCGAGGCCAGCCTGGTCTACAGAGTGAGTTCCAGGACAGCCAGGGCTATACAGAGAAACCCTGTCTTGAAAAAACAAAACAAAACAAAAAAATGCAATATGGAGCTGGCCGGTGGTGGCGCACGCCTTTAATCCCAGCACTTGGGAGGCAGAGGCAGACAGATTTCTGAGTTCGAGGCCAGCCTGGTCTACAGAGTGAGTTCCAGGACAGCCAGAGCTACACAGAGAAACCCTATCTTGAAACAACAACAACAACAACAACAACAACAATGCAATACAGAGCAGGAGAGATGGCTCAGCACTTAAGAGCACTGATTGTTGTTCCAGAGGTCCTGAGTTCAATTCCCAGCACCCACAAGGTGGTTCACAGCCATCTGTAATGGGATTCGATGCTTTCTTCTGGTGTGTCTGAAGACAGTACTCATATACAACATAAAATAAATAAATAAAGCAGGGCGGTGGTGGCACATGCCTGTAATCCCAGCACTCTGGGAGGCAGAGGAAGGCAGATTTCTGAGTTCAAAGCCAGCCTGGTCTACAGAGTGACTTCCAGGACAGCCAGGGCTACACAGGGAAACCCTGCCTCGAAAAAAAAAACAAAAAAAAAAAAAATTGAACTAATAAATTTTTTAACTGGCATTGGAAGTTAAAGGGTTTGTTTGGGAGGCTGTTTTCTTTCTCAAATTTATTTATTTTCGTTTTATGTGCACTGGTGTTTTGCCTGCATGTGGGTCTGTGTGAGGATGTTGGATCCTCTGCACTGGAGTTACAGAGAGTTGTGAGCCGCCATGTGGGTGTTGGGAACTGAATTCAGATCCTCCGGAAGAGCAGCCCGTGCCCCTAACCATTAAGCCATCTCTCCAGTTCTGCTTTCTATTTTTAGTTGAAACTTTTTAATTTTGTTGAGAATTTCATTCACAAGAAATATACTGATAGCATTTCAGTCCCCCACTCTTCTCCCTCCTTAGGCTAGGGTGCAACTCCATTGTAGAACTCCTGCCTAGAATCCCCCAGAGAGGGGCTTGGGCGTGGCTCAGTGGTAGAGCCCCTGCCTAGAATCTCCCAGTGAGAGGCTGGGGCGAGGCTCAGTGGTAGAGCCCCTGCCTAGAATCCCCCAGGGAGGGGCTAAGGGTGTGGCTCAGTGGTAGAGCATTTCCTTAGCATGTGTGAGCCCTGGTTTCTATCCCTAATACTGAAAAAGAAATAGAAAGGAAGATAGAGGAAAGAAAGGTGCAAAAAAGGAAAGGAAAGAAGGAAGGAAGGAAGGAAGGAAGGAAGGAAGGAAGGAAGGAAGGAAAAAACAGGCTAGAGAGCCTAGTGAGATGGCTCAGCTGGTGCAGGTCTTTGCCACACAGGCCTGATGACCCGAGGTCAGTCCCTAGAACCCACATAGAGAGAATCCGCTCTATAAAACTGTCGTTCCCCTGACCACATCATTCACACACGCACAGCAATAATAAATCTTACATTCTTTTTAAAGCAAAGGAAGAAAAGAAGGAAGAACAGGAAAGGAAAGAGAAATAAAGAGGCCACAAAGTAGAAGATTGGCAAGTACATTAAGGCAGATCACCCAGATGGAGTGATACCCAGCTCTTAAAAATAACAGCTATGAAGGCTACAGCGGTATATATGTCCATGACATAACTGTAAGTAAAACAAGCTCAGCCCACGATGGTCTCCACCTAGAACTGGGTAAAAATACACCTTCAGATAAACAGAGGCCAGGAGGGATGCCCAGAGCCACATTGGCAGATCCAGATCTCTTCTTCTTCTTCTTCTTCTTCTTCTTCTTCTTCTTCTTCTTCTTCTTCTTCTCCTTCCTTCCTTCCTTCCTTCCTTCCTTCCTTCCTTCCTTCTTTACTTCCTTCCTGTATTAATCTGGGTTCTCTAGAGTCCCAGAACTTATGGAATGTCTCTCTATATGGAGGGAGTTGATTGTGATGACTTACAATCTGTAGTCCAACTAACCCAACAATGGTCACCTGAGAATTGGAAGTCCAAGAATCTAGTAGTTTCTCAGTCCCACAAGGCTGGGCATTCCAGCTGGTCTTCTGTAGAAGTAAATTCCAACAGATGTGCTGGCAAGTAAGTGCAGGCAGGCGAAGAGCGAGTCCTCCTTCTCCCAATGTCCTTGTGTCGGCCTCCAGCAGAAGGTGTGGCCCAGATTAAAGGTGTGTGCCACCAGGCCTGCATCCAGGACTTGCTACATCCTGGGCTGACCTTGAACTCAGAGATCTCCTTGCCTCAGTCTCCTGGGATTAGAGGTGTGTACTACCTTGCCTGGGCCTAAGCTTTTTGTGGCCATTATGCCTCAAGATCCAGGTCAGAAACTTGTGTCTTGCTGGGCATGGTGGCACACACCTGTAATCCCAGCACTTGGGAGGCAGAGGCAGGCGGATTTCTGAGTTCGAGGCCAGCCTGGTCTTCAGAGTGAGTTCCAGGACAGCCATGGCTACACAGAGAAACCCTGTCTCGAAAAGTCAAAAAAAGAAAGAATGAATGAAAGAAAGAAAGGAAAAGAAAAGAAAAGAAAAGAAAAGAAAAGAAAAGAAAAGAAAAGAAGAAAAGAAACTTGTGTCTTCCAGCCTCAAGGTGAGCTCTCCAGTTCTGGATTGTAGTGCATTCCAGATAGAGTCAAGTTGACAACCAGGAATAGCCACTACACTTCCTCCCTCCCTCCGTCCCTCCTCCCTTCCTCTCTCCCTTCTTTCCTTCCTTCCTTTTTCCTTTTTTTTTATGTCTTACTCTTTGCTGTGGTGATGCCATGATCACAAATTGCAAGGGAACTGTGTGGAGGGAGAAGAACGGAGCCTTGTGCTTGATGATGGATCGTCGTCGTCGGAAACGTGTGTATTTTACCTGCAGTTATGGGCACAGAGTGGGTGCAGAGTGCTGGGCTTTGGGGATGAGTCCAGGCCAAGGTGCATTTCCCAGTGTGAAGAACAACCTCTGATTTCTAGGCAAGTTGTGTGTGTGTGTGTGTGTGTGTGTGTGTGTGTGTGTGTGAGAGAGAGAGAGAGAGAGAGAGAGAGAGAGAGAGAGAGAGAGAGGATGACTTCAAATACCTTCTGCCTTTTTGCAAAAAAAAAAGTTTATTTAACATTTGTGAGGGTGGGGCTGAGTATATGTCTGTGCACCATGTGCATGCAGTACCCACAGAGGCCAGTAGAGGGCATCAGATCTCCCAGAGCTGTCCCGAATGGGTGCTGGAAACTGAACCCAGGTCTTCTGCACCAGCAGGAAGTACTGGTCACTGCTGAGCCATCTCTTCAGCTCCTCCCCTTTTCTTAAGATGGTCTCTTGAGAGCCTGATACTCATTAAATGGTCTAGATCCTCCTGTCTCTCCTCCCCAGCACTGGGATTAAACGCATGCTGTGCCTTACCCAGCTGTTTTGTCCCCTGTGGGGTCTAGGGCTGGAAGTCAGGTCTTCATGTCTGTAGGGCTCCAGAACTGCAGGGGCAATCCGTGTCTGCTAAAAATAATTAATACAAAGTCTCAGGTAGCCTAGGCTGGCCTCCAACTCGCTCTGTAGCCAAGAGTGATCTGGGATACCCAATCCTCCTGTTCCTATCTCTGACGTTTTGGGAATATAGGTGTGCACCACCATGCCTGGCTTATGTGTAGCCAGGATGGATCTTAGGGCACCAAGCATGCTAGGTAAGAGCTCTGTCAACAGGTGCTACATCCGGTTTCTCTGTGTAGCCCTGGCTGTCCTGGAACTCACTCTGTAGACCAGGCTGGCCTTGAACTCAGAGATCCACCTGCCTCTGCCTCCCAAGTGCTGGGATTATAGGTGTGCGCCACCACTGCCTGGCCACATCTGTATTTTTAAGCCACTCCCTTTGGAGTATCACCTTAACGCTGCTGCAATACGAAAGACTACCTTGTGGCCCCTCCGTGTTGAGGCGCTATAGCCCAGACCCTGAGAATGTGACTACATTCGGAGATGGGGCCTTTAAAAGGATCACGACGTTAGAATGAAGTGGAAGAGTCAACACGATGGCTCCGGGTTCGCCACCATGCCTGGTGTCTGGGTTCATGCCTCAGAACCCACAAGACGGAGGAAGAGGAGGGACGTCTACAATATGCAGAAGGTGCACACAAGTGGAATACCAACACACACACACACACACACACACACACACACACACAACCAGTTTGATGGGTGTTCTCACAAGAAGAGAGAGAGACTAAGGAGCTGAGGAGATGCCCAGTGGTTTAGAGCCTTGGCTGCCCTTCCAGAGGGCCCAGCACCCACAGGCAGCTCACAACCATCTCTAATTCCAGTTCCAGGGGATTGGAGTCTGTCGTCGGCATCCTGTGGGTCCCATGCACACATGTGATGGACACACATGCACACATGTAAAACAACTGTACATAAAACGATCAAATAAGGTTTTCAAGAAATTTAAGAAGAAAGTAAAGAAACCGGGAACACTCAGGGAAGCCGGGAATGTGTGTGAGGCCAGAGGGAAGGCAGTGTAAGGACAGAGTGACAGCAAGTCTGTCCGTCTTTGTAAGCTAAGGGGAAAGCGCCCCTGTCAATGCCTTGCCACGAGTTTCCTAGATTCCAGGATTGTGAGATGCCGCTGAACATATTCAGTCTCTAGTTGTGAGTGTGTGTGTGTGTGTGTGTGTGTGTGTGTTACTGAGGATTGATCCTATGGTTTTGTACATGTTACACCAGTACTCTACCCCTAAACAATGCCTCCAGTCCCTTACGAGGGGTGGGATTCCTATCACACACTCTAATAATGAGCTACACCCCCACACACACACTCCCAGAGAGACCCTAGGCGGGTAGGTGCTCTACCACTCAGCTATGCCCCTGGCCCCTTTGCTCACTTTTAACTTTGAGACAGGGCGTCTCCATGAGTTACCCATCTTTGCCTCGAGCTCACTCTGCACCCCAGGCCGGCGTTAGTCTCTTAGTCTTGTGCCTGGTCCCCACCATGTTCACTTTCCTTGGCCATTTCTATGTACGGACACGGGTGTCTTGATTGAATATCCATCTGCCTCGACCTTCTAATCCTGAGCCCGAGTTAGAGACGGACACCAGGCTTGTGGGTACTGGGGATCTGAACATCGCTCCTCATGCTTACAAGGCGGCGGCAAGCCCTTGACCAACTGAGCCACTCCCCTGCCTCTGCCAAGGGAATTTCTCAGGAAATCGCAAGTATCTATTCAAATACAGTCCTTGCAGGCATGCATGTTTATCCTGCCCTCTACAGTGTTTTACGCTTGAGTGGTTTCATAATGATGATGCTAATAATGGTCAGTGCTGGAAGTCTGTTTATAGCGTTCAGCCCACTCCTCCCAGTCATCACATCTAAAGACAGGAGAACCCTGCAGGCTGGGAGTGGGCTGGGGTGGGCTGGGGGTGGGGGAGGGGAGGCAGGATGAGCGAGCCGCCATTAGACGGAAGATGAGACCAAGTAGGTGGCAGGGAGTTGGGCCCAGCACCCCAACGGGGCCTGGGGGGGGATTCAATTTGGTCTCTCCTCTGCCTGATTGTAACCATGGAAACCAGGTCAGCATGTATGGCTGGGACCAGGAGCCAAACTTAGCTTCCATTGGAGGCGCAGTTGGCTAGGGGTGGCCAGGTGTGAATCTGGGAGCCAGTTTCCCTGGAGATAATCAACAATGGTCCCATCCCACCAGGTCCCGGCTGCTTCATGCCTAGGATGCTGATAAATTTAGTTTTATTCACATTCTGTGGCAGCGGTTGCCCAAGAAGAACTTGTTGGTCTCCTCTTTGCTTCTTTCAGTGCCCTGGCGTGTTTATGATGGGTATGTGTTTCTAAAGGCACTCACAGAGTTTGGGCATGATAGGTCCCAAGAACCAACCCTTTACATCCTGCGGGTGTGAACTTCAACACGCTACACCCTCTTTTAATGTTTTATTTTAAAGTATGTATGCATGAGTGTGTCCGGATGTGGCAATGCGGAGGTGTAAGTACAGGCACCCACAGAGTACAGGAGAGGGCATCAGATCTCTGGAACTGGAATGGGTGCCGGGAACTGAACTCTGGTCCGCTGCAAGAGTACCAAGGGTCCTTAAGCACTGAGCCACCTCTCCCCCACTCCTTCATTTTAAATTTTGAGACATTTTCATTAGTTCATTAGTTAGCCCCAGGCTGGCTTTGCACTAGAACGTCTGACCCTCCTCCCTCTCTCTCCATCCCCCTACCCCCCATTCCTCCAGGTTCTGGCTTGTGCCTTTTCGGTTTGTAAAATGTCATGTACCCGTGCACAAACAGAGCTAGCCTTTAGATATTTCACCCGCAGATTGCTTCTTGGAGTCGGTTTCTTGCATAATCAGAAACTAACAGGCTCGGAGTGACTTTCAGTCACAGCTCTGAAGACCTTTGGCCTCGGTCTGGATCCGGTTCCTTTGCTTAGCGGACACAGCTTGTGCAGAGGAGTGACTTTGTTTACACTTC
The DNA here is from genome assembly GCA_964023405.1 of Apodemus agrarius. Lineage (NCBI taxonomy): Eukaryota > Metazoa > Chordata > Mammalia > Rodentia > Muridae > Apodemus > Apodemus agrarius. The sequence continues at coordinate 37,409,579 of OZ030028.1, forward strand.
AGTTTTCTGCTTTGTGACAGGAATGGCGATGGTCTGGCTGCCTCCCCGGGGGGGCTATGGGTAGTTTTCGGCCACACGCCTTGTGTGTGCAGCCATTACTACAGCTGCAGCAGCAAAAATGGAACAGTTTGTGTTTGTGTTATTTGTTTGTTTAAGATAGGGTCTCACCTAGCCCAGGCTGTCCTAGAGCTAGCTTTGTAGACCAGGCTGACCCGGAACTCACAGAGATCCCCCTGTCTCTGCCTCCGGATGCTGGGATGAGAGGCATGTGCTGCCACATTCAGGCTGGCCTTGCTATATAATTGAGGATGACCTTGAACGTCTGATCCCCCGTCCTCTACTTCCTGAGAACTAGGATGACATGTCAGTGTTCCATTCCTGGTGGTCTCGGGGCTGGGGCTTGAACCCAGGGCTTTGTACACCCCAGGGGAGCACTCTACCCACTGGGCCCCGCCCCCCAGTGTCATGTGATCTAAGTGTTCCCTGATCCTCTGTCCCCACTTGCTGTATTTCCCCTGTACCCAGCTGCGCCTGCATGTGTGCATCTGTGACAGCTATGTGGCTGTTGTTTTTTGTCTTTAGCCACAAATGTGTTGATTGGGATGGTTCCCACCCGAATCAGGTGCTCTCGGCGCGGCAGGAGCGTCCCTCCGTCAGCCTTGCTTCTCCTCCTGTGGGCTGACAGGGCAGTGGCACGCCCATCACACAAGACGGCTAAAGGCCAGAGCGGTTGCACAGTTCTCGGTATTTCGCGTCCAGGCAGTGGGAATCAATCGGGGCTCCACCCTGGGATCCACAGCTGGTGTTTCCTTTTCTTCTCTCCTGGAGAGGGATGAGGAGATCCTTTGCGGGAGGTATGTTCTCATCGAGTTGACTGACTCTTCTTTTGTTTTTTTGAGGTAGGGTTTCTCTGGGTAGCCTTGGCTGTCCCGGAACTTGCTTTGTAGACGAGGCTGGCCCTCAACCTCACAGAGATCTGCCTGCCTCTGTGAGGGATTAAAGGTGTGCGCCACCACGGTTGGCTGCCAGCTATTTTTAAATCATATTCATTCATTCATTTATTTGTTTGTTTGTTTGTTTGTTTGTTTATTGTGTGCACAGTAGATGTGAAGAGGCCACAGGACGCGCTGCTAGAGTTCATTCTCACCATTTGGGGCGTGGGCATCGTCATCATGTTGGGTGGCAAGCGCTTTTTACCTGCTGAGCCTTCTCTCCTGCCTCATCTACATTGCTTAACCATGATTTTAGGTGGATTTTTAAAAAAGATTTATTTATTATTATATGTAATTACATTGTAGCTATCCTTAGACATTGTAGAAGAGGGCGTCAGATCTCATTACGGATGGTTGTGAGCCACCATGTGGTTACTGGGATTTGAACTCAGGACCTTTGGAAGAGCAGTCAGTGTTCTTAAAACTACTGAGCCATCTCTCCAGCCCAAGGTGTTTTGTTCTGTTTTTTGTTTTGTTTTTTGACTATGTAGCTTGCTCTTGCCTTGAACCCTCATTCTCTTGCCTCGGCCTCCTCAGTGCTGAGATTGCAGGCATGCACAATTATTTCCAGCTTATTATTTGAACTGTTTTATTACATTTGTCTATTTATTTATTTGTGCATGTGCGCGCGCGCGCGCGTGTGTGTGTGTGTGTGTGTGTGTGTGTGTGTGTGTGTAGGTCAGAGGTCAACCTGTGGGAGTCCGTTCTCACCTTCCACCATGTATCCCCTGGTGTTTGAACTTAAGTAGCCACCCAGCCCTCGTGTGAGTGACATCACGTCTTCTTTCAGAGCCATGTCAACAAATACACACACATTCTAAGGCGCCGATCAGTGCTTTAGCGCATGACTTCGGAAGAGACATGATCAGCCCGTTATAACCCTCTTCTGTTAATTTCGAGGCCTTGAGATAAGAAGCGTGGGTTTGTGAGGCCGATCCTGGCCCAGGGATGCACAGGACCCCTCAAGACCCACTGGCTGCGCGCTCTGGGGCAGCGGCCCGGCTGTCGGAGTCTGTGTAGCTTGCTGTTCATGAATCCACACCAGCCTCAGAGCACTGGCAAGGTTAGTAAGTCAGAGAAAACGAAGCTTGTTCAGGCTGATCCCAGCCTGCAGCTCTCACCTCCACTCGAGGACCCAGGAGAGGCGAACAAACATCTGGATCGGCCAACTCTTTTTAAGTTCAGACTCCATTTTAGAGAACCTGACCCAAGCTTAAGTTCAGGTGAACTAACAGGCTGGTACCTAGCATTAGTTTCCAAGTTGTCCCCCAACAAAACCTGAGCCTAGCTCCAGTCTCTAGACTAATCCCCAACAAGACCAGCGTCTCCAGGTTACACCCTCAACAAGACCAGGTTATTCCCCCAACAAACATGCACCCCCAGGTTACAAGCCCACCCCCTGCCTAATGACCACCAATGCAGAGGGGAACAGAAATTAAATTTATGATATGATTTTCAGCACCAGCCAATTATGTTAAAGGCCACAGTAGCTTTCCAATTAGATGCTTGCACACATACTCCCTGCACACATACTCCCTGCTTGCTGCTTACCATAAAGCCTTGCCCTGATAGATAATCAGGGCTCCCCCACCACCAAAACCATCCTGTCCTGCGTGATGGCAGTGTGATAGGGGGATTTTTGGGGAGGGAGGGAGGCTGGGCTAGCTCAAACAGAATAAAGACCCTGCTGGGAGTTGCATCAGATTGGCTCCTGTCTGGTGTTTTGGAGGATCAAACACTTCCTTGGCACTACAATCTGTTGGCTAAATGGAAAGGAACAAACGTTCAATTAATGACTCCCCGAGGGTTGTAGGGGTGAGGATCAGCGGAGAGACGGCTAGACAGTAAAACTTTCCATCCTCTCCGGCTGCAAAGAAATCCTCTGGGAAGAAACAGATGCTAACGAATGAAGATAAATAAACAAGATGATTTCAGCCGACGGCAGGGACCTGGGGAAGTGAAATCAGGTAACTTGAGAATGAAAGATGACTTTATAAAGGATGCTAGGAGAGCCAGGCGTCTCGGAGGTGAAGAGTCGGGAGGGGCGCCCCTGTAGAGGGGCTTTAGTTCATTCCGGTTTCCAGCACTCACATCCAGGGGCTTACAGCTGCCTGCATCTCCAGCCTCCAGGCCTCCGGAATGCACATACACTGACGCACATGCACATAATTAGAATTTGAAAGAACAAATAGTAAATAGTTTTACAATGACTGCTGGGAAGGCTCTCTAAGGAGAGAGCATGGTACTGGAGGTATGGACAGCAGGATTGGACTATAGAGAGATCTAGAAGTGGAGGAGGGGAGACTGGGGTAGGGATCAGTTTGTAGAATGCACCGTATAAACCAGCACTGGGATACACCTGATATCCCAGCACTCCAGAGGCTGAGGCAGAAGGGTTGGAAATTCAAGATCGCCCTGGGCCACAAACTGAGTTTGAGGCCACCTTAGGTTGCACAAGACTCTGTTTCAAAAACCAAAAACAACAATGGAAGAAAGATCTGGAAACTGTTCCCTCAACCTCAGTCAGTAGCTCTTATGAACACTTTGGACAAGGACTGTCCTTTATGGCGAGGTGACCTCCTTGTCCCTCACCGGATAGTGGCCCTACAGCTTGGCCTCTGTTTCCTAGATATGCAGGAGGAACCTGTCCATTCTCTTCCTGAAGATTACCTCAACTCTAAGTTCTCCAGATATTGCCCTATATCCCTGAGAGTGATCCCTCCAGCTGCTGGGATGGACTTGGAGGGATAGACTACGGATGTCAAGAACTGAGGTTTCGGGGTTGAGAAAGTGGTCACCATGGAAACCTAAGAACCTGAACTCAGAGGCTGGAGAGATGGCTCAGTGGTTAAGAGCACTGACTGCTCTTCTGAAGGTCCTGAGTTCAAATCCCAGAAATCACATAAAGAAGTCTCATGCCCTCTTCTGGGGTGTCTGAAGACAACTACATTGTACTTACATATAATAAATAAATAAATTAAGGAAAAAAAAAGTCGCCGGGCAGTGGTGGCGCACGCCTTTAATCCCAGCACTTGGGAGGCAGAGGCAGGCAGATTTCTGAGTTCAAGGCCAGCCTGGTCTACCGAGTGAGTTCCAGGATAGCCGGAGTTACACAGAGAAACTCTGTCTCAAAAAACAAACAAACAAACAAACAAACAAACAAACAAACGTCAAAGAACCAGAACTTGGATCGCCAGGACCCGTGCCAAAAGCCAGGTGTGATAGTGCATGCATGTAACTCCAGTTCTGGGGTGACAGAGACAGGAGAGTCCCTGTGACTTGTTAGTCAGAAAGTATAGCTTGATCAATGAGTTCTAGGTTCGGTGAGACAGCCAAGCTCCAACAATACTGTGGAAAGTGACTGAGAAACATGTGTGACATCATCCTCTAGACCCTGTGCGCATGTGTGCGCGCACACAGACACACACTACGTATACACACAGAGTATACAGTTGTTCCTGTGGCCGCTCTAGCAAAGGACATTAAAGGGGAAGTGTGTGGCTTAAAATGGAAGTGTTCCCCTGGTGGCATGTCAGTAGGGTAGCAAAGACACAGGGTCCACCCTGTCTTTTTTTGTTTGTTTGTTTGGTTTTTTTTTGTTTGTTTGTTTGTTTTGTTTTTTTTCCGAGACGTTTTCTTTGTATAGCCCTGGCTGCCCTGGAACTCACTCTGTAGACCAGGTTGGCCTCAAACTCAGAAATCTGCCTGCAGCCGGGCGTCGTAATCCCAGCACTTGGGAGGCAGAGGCAGGCAGATTTCTGAGTTCGAGGCCAGCCTGGTCTGCAGAGTGAGTTCCAGGACAGCCAGGGCTATACAGAGAAACCCTGTCTCGAAAAAACCAAAAAAAAAAAAAAAAAAAAAAAAAAAAGAAATCCCGCCTGCCTCTGCCTCCCAAGTGCTGGGATTACAGGCGTGCACCATCACGCCCAGCGGGTCCACCCTATTAAAGCATGAGTTCCACTAATGTTTTAGGGAACCTTGACTCATAAAAAATAAAAATCAGTTGTTTTGATACAGAAAATAATTTTAGGGGGCTGGAGGGATAGCTCAGCAGTTAGGAGCACTGACTGATCTTCTGGAGGTCCTGAGTTCAAATCCCAGCAACCACATGGTGGCTCACAATCATCTGTAATGAGATCCGACGCCCTCTTCTGGGGTGTCTGGAGACCAGTGTGCTCATATATAATAAATTAAAAAAATCTTTAAAAAACTTTTTAGGATGAAACTGTGACTCATAGTGGGAGTTTAGCTCTTTACAAAGGAAGAGGTCTGGAGAGACGGCTCAGCAGTCACGAGTACTTGCTGCTCTGGCAGAGGACTTGAATTTGTTTCCCAGCCCCCACATGGTGGTCCACGGTTTGTAATTGCAGTTTCCAGGGATCTGATACCCACTTCTGGCCTGTACAGGTACCAGCCACACGCAAGATGCACATATATGTGCACAGACATGTACACATATCAAATAATAATAAACAAGCCTTTTTTTTGGATAGAAATGAAAAGAATAAAAAAGAAAAAGAGGCACTCATGGAAACTAAGGCACACCAGAGAGAGAGAGAGCACAGGGTGAGTCTCCCAAAGAAAAGCTGAATTTACTTATTTATTTATTTATTTATTTATGCTAGCTAGCTAGTCAGTTTAATAGTTTTTCAAAACAGGGTTTCTCTGTGTAGCCCTGGCTGTCCTGGAACTTGCTCTGTAGACCACATTGGCCTCAACTGCACAAAGATCTACCTGCCTCTGCCTCCTGAGTGCTGGGATTAAAGGCGTGTTCCACCATTGCCAGCAAGAGCTGACATTTACTTTTGTTTTGTTTTGTTTTTTGTTTTTTCGAGACAGGGTTTCTCTGTATAGCCCTGGCTGTCCTGGAACTCACTCTGTAGACCAGGCTGGCCTCAACTCAGAAATCCATCTGCCTCTGCCTCCTAAGTTCTGGGATTAAAGGCGTGCGCCACCACCACCCGGCTGAGCTGACATTTATTAAAAGACATTTTATTGCTTATTTGTGTGTGTGTGTGTGTGTGTGTGTGTGTGTGTTAGAGGCAGGGTCTCTCCGATGTAACTCTGGCTGTCTTGCAATTCACTACATAGACCAGGCTGTCCCCAAACAGAGATCTTTCTGCCTCTGCCTCCTGAGTGGTGGGACTGCTGGTGTGTTCTGCCATGTCATGCTTTTATTGAAAGACGAATTGTGCATAGAATATAAGCATGAAAGTTAAGAGAAAGACACAGCCAGGGAAAGAATCAGACACACGCAAGTGTGGGTGTAGTCAGAACTGGTGACAGAGAATTGTCCTCCATGGTCTTAGACGTTAGGACTCCAGTCAGTGACACGGTTTGGGGAGATTTAGGTGATGCAGACTTCCTGAAGGAAGTACATTACTGGGGAAGGGCCCTGAGATTACAAAGCTTTGCCTGCTTCCCGTTTGCTCTCTGGTTCATGCAGAAGGCCATGAAGTCTCAACTCGCCGCTCCAGCAGCAGCCTGAAGCCACGCTCCATTGTCACAGTGGAACCGTAAGTCCCAATAAGTTCTTCTGTATGTTGCCTTGGTCATGGTGTTTTACCACAGAACACCAGACAAGCAACTGATACAGCTGTTTGCTTGCTTGTTTGCTTGTTTTCAAGACAATTTCTCTGTGTAGCCCTGGCTGTTCTGGGATTTGCTCTGTAGACCAGGCTGGCCCCAAATTCAGAGCTCCACCTGCCTCTGCCTCCCATGTGCTGGGATTAAAGACATGCATTACCGCTGCCCGGCTAAGACAGCTCCTTAAAGGGAGAGTCACAATTCTAAAAATTCTCATCCTCTCTCCCTCCTTTCCTCCTTCCCTCCCTCTCTCTTCCCTCTCCTCCCCACCAAGACAAGGTCTTATATAGTCCTCCCTCTGTGTAGCCAAAGACGACCTTGAATTTCTAACCCTCCGGCCTTCACCTCCCGGGGCTGGGCTAACACTCGTGCACCACACAGTGTGTGGTGTTGAAGCCGGGACTCAGGGCTTCACGATGGTGGCCGCCAAACATGCTACCTATCGGCTGGATTCCCCACCCGGCTAGTTTCTGATAATCGATTCCCCAGGGTGACTGTGTAGGTAAGTTGCACGGAGTCATGCCCTGATAAGGTGAAGCCGGGAAGTCCTGGGGGGCGCACAGGGCTTTAGCACACACCTTTTACCTTGGTGGGGATTCTGGGGAGATTCCTAGAAAATCGCCGGTTACAGCCGGGAAGGGAGAAGGGCCAAGGGCCCTAAGGGGGTGTTGCTAATTGTGTTGGAATTTTTACTTCTTAGCTGGAGAGAGGCTGCAAGCAGGTGCCGGGATGAGGGATCCGTTCCGTTCACTTGTCCCCACGAGAGCCCTGGCTTTGTATCCTGTCTCCCCAGAGACCGGAAGTTAAAACTCCGGGTGTGGGCGGGGCCCCATTCCCGCCAAAGGCGTTTAGAAACGACCCTTCCTGTCATTCTAGAACTCAGTGACTCCGGGTTCCTTGGCACACACAACTGAAATGTCTTTAGCCCTCTCCTCTCTGGGTCCCCTCCCAGTCGTTGTTTGCATTTAGGGCTCAAGCTTGATACGGAAAGGCACTGTCACTTGCACGCACACATTCTCACCCCTCACCCCTCCCACAGCGCGCCCTCGTGAGGCGAGATCCAGCTGCCCCGTGTTCCTGCATGGCTGGAGACAAGACATCCTAAACAGAGACACTGCCCTCCCCTCAGCTACTACATGACAGAAAGAATGGTCTTCGAGGAATCCTCTGCTGGGCAGTGGTGGCTCACGCCTTTAATCCCAGCACTTGGGAGGCAGAGGCAGGTGGATTTCTGAGTTCCAGGCCAACCTGGTCTACAGAGTGAGTTCCAGGACAGCCAGGTCTACACAGAGAGACCCTGTCGCGGAAAGAAAAGAAAAGAAAAAAGAAAAGAAAAGAAAAAGGGAAGGGAAGGGAAGGGAAGGGAAGGGAAGGGAAGGGAAGGGAAGGGAAGGGAAGGGAAAGGAAGGGAAGGGAAGGGAAGGGAAGGGAAAAAAAGAAAAGAAAAAAGAATTCTCCCTCACTGTACTGTCTAGTTTTGTGTGTCAGCTTGACACAGGCTGGAGTTATAGAGAAAGGAGCTTCAGGTGAGGACCTGCCTCATGAGATCCAGCTGCGGGGCATTTTCTCAATTAGTGATCAAGTGGGGAGGGCCCCTTGTGGGTGGTGCCCATTGGCTGGTAGTCTTGGATTCTTGAGCAAGCCAGGGGAAGGAAGCCAGTAAGAAACAACATCCCTCCATGGCCTCTGCATCAGCTCCTGCTTCCTGGCCTGCTGGAGTTCCAGTCCTGATTTCCTTTGGTGATTGTCTTAGTTAGGGATTCACTGCTGTGAACAGACACCATGACCAATGCAAGTTTTATAAAAGACAACATTTAATTGGGGTTGGCTTACAGGCTCAGAGGTTCAGTCCATTATTATCAAGGCAGAAACATGGCAGCATCCAGGCAGGCATGGTGCAGGAGGAGCTGAGAGTTCTACATCTTCATCTGAAGGCTTCTAGTAGAAGACTGACTTCCAGGCAGCCAGGGTGAGGGTCTTAAGCCCACACCCACAGTGACACACCTACTCCAACAAGGCCACACCTCCTAATGAGGTCACTTCCTGGGCCAATCATATACTAACCATCACAGTGATGAACAGCAGTGTGGAAGTGTAGGGTGAATAAACCCTTTCCTCCCCAGCTTGCTTCTTGGTCATGATGTTTGTGCAGGAATAGAAACCCTGACTAAGACACCCATCCACAAGTCTCAAAATGGAAGGAGGGAAGGGCAGAAGTCCCAGGTGCCAAGCAGAGGGTGACCTTGTCTCCGAAGAAGATCTCATATGTATCTGACAGTCAGGGCACCTTGCAGAAGAGACTGGAGCTGAGACATTGACAGATCAACCCTGGGCCGGACCACGCCCTGCCCACACTTAGCTGTGAGTAACCCTTGCTCTCCATTTAAACCTAAACGTCTTGGACTTGGTGGGTGTTGCTGGATCTCTTTAGTCCTCTCCCCAGTGGGTCCACACTGAATAAGTCTTCGTTTTCTGTTTCTAAGGACGGTCTCTTTAATTAGTTTGCTGAGAACAGGTGGCTGGATCTATTCTGAGTCTCTTTAGCATATTGTTAGGGTTGCCGGGCTCCAGGCTTGGACCCTAAAAATCTCTTATAATACTTGTGCCTGGACCACGCCTTTCCCCACCGTTGACTCGGTGCTGTGGGTGGGGCTTCCTGCCTCTGCCTTCTGGTGCGACTGGAAGTTTCCTGGGCAACCTCGACCTAATTGTGAGTACTGCCCTTGCTCTGACACTCGTGTTCTTTCCTAGGACCTCAGATTGGAAGCCATCATCCCTGGACCAGAGGCGGAGTAGAAGGATAGCCCTTTGGGTTAGAGCAGGCTACCCTCCGAAGTGTGGAGCTGGGTTTGTTTTTCTGGTTTCCCTTTGTCTTGTATAGAAATCGAATGAGGAGTTAGGGAGCTGGGTCAGTTGGTAAAGCCCTTGCTGCATGCAGACTGCATACACACAGAGACCCGAGTTTGGATTCCTGAAGCCGTCTCAATTCCAAGTGTGGAGGTGGCCCACGGAGAGACCCAGACTCAAAACAGAGTGGACAGCAATAGGAGGTGGTACTGGGATTTGACTTCCAACCTGTATACATGCAGGCACGGGCAAGCACACCCATATATACGTCTGCATATGCATGAATGTTCACACACACACACACACACACACACAAAGGGCCCTTAACCACCCTCTTTCTTTGTTTTTTTCTTTCCACAATATCAGAATTTATTGAATAATAACATCTTCACAGAGTTTATCAGTTTTTTCATTAATTTATATATTTATTCACTTTACATCCCAATTACAACCACCACTCTCCTCCTAGTTCCCCCCTTATACAGTCCTTACCCCCCCACTCCCCTTTCCCCTACTCTTTTGAGAAGGGGGAGGCCATGCCTGGGTACCAACCCACCCTGGCATATCAAGTCACTACAAGACTAGGCACATCCTCTCCCTCTGAATCCAGACAAGACAGCCCGGTTAGGGCAACAGGATCCATAAGCAGGGAACAGAGTCAGGCCAAGCTACACACCTGCTACATATATGTGGGCGGAGGGGGCAGAGGGGTGGGGCAGCTGAAGCCTAGGTCCAGCCCATGCTTGCTCTTTGGTTGGTGGTTCAGCTTCTGGGAGCCCCCAAGGATCCGGGTTAGTTGACTGTTGATCTTCCTGTGGAGTTCCTATTCCCTCTGGGGCCCTCGATTCTTCCCCTAACTCATCCACAAGACTTCCTAAGCTCTGTCTAACGCTGGGCTGCGAGTCTCTGCATCTGTTTCAGTCAGTTGCTGGGTAGAGCCTATCAGAGGACAGTTATGCTAGGTTCCTGTCTACAGGCTTAACAGGGAATCATTGAGTATCATTAATAGTGTCAGGGATTGGTTCTTGCCTATGGGATGGGTCCCAAGTTGGGCCAGTCTGGTTAGCCAAGTTGGCTATTTCCCCAGCCTCTGCTCTCTGTCTTGGTCTCTGCACATCTTCTAGGCAGGACACATTTTGGGTTGACAGTTCTATGGGTGAGTTGGTGTTCTTATCCCTCCTCTGGGAGTCCTGCCTGGCTACAGGAGGTGACCATTTCAGAGTCCATATTCCCCACTGTTAGAGGAGTCTCAGCTAGAGTCACCCCCATAGACTCCCCAGAGCCTCCCTGATCCCAGCTCTCTGGCACGCAGGACCCATTTATTTTTTCAGCGTCCCCCACGGGGCGTGACGAATTCTTGGTGCCCTCTTCCCCCGTCTGTACACACTCAGAGTGTCTCTTGGAATGGGGAAGTTACATGATTTCTGAGGTACCTGCTTAGGAATGTTCCAGCCACACAGAAAGTCTCGCTCGGCCTCCTGGCCACACATAATTAGGGCTCAGGTAGTGGATGGGGCCAGGCAGGTCCTGTTCCGGTGACGGTACAGCGTTGTCATGGATAGACAAGGGGAGCAGAGCAGGGAGGGGCAGGGGTTGGAGGAAGTGCAGAACCCTAAGTAAGATCATGCAAGCCACATGTTTATGCAACCGGTTAGTTCCACAAATATGTCCCATTGAGTGTGTCCTGCCTGGACATGCCGTGGAGCTAATGAATACAACATCCGCATGCCCAGATACAGATGTATACGTATCTTGAGACAGGGGCTCGGGTAGGCCAGGCTGGGTAGCCAAGGATGACTTTGAACTTCCGATCCTTCTGTTGTCAACTCTGAAGTGTTGGGATCACAAGCATTGGCCACCATGCCCAGGCTTTTCACGGAGTGCTGAAGGCTGAATCCAGCACTACCAGTTGAGCCACACCACCACCTTGCGAATGAAAGAAATAGAGCCCACTGCTTTGTCCACCTGGCTTGTCTGGGCTCTGCACTGTGTCACACTACCTACATCTCCCATTCAGCGTCTGTGCATACAAAGGGACAGTCACCAGATCCTGCGGGACAATAGAGCTCTGAGATACACCTGCAGAGACCAACCAGGAAGCCAAACACAGCCTCTGCAGCCTTAGCCTCAAATAGCCAGCGCTAGGCTAGTGCCTGCTTCTCCTACCACCCACGGTTTCTATCCTAGGGCTAATGGAGAAAGCTGGTCTTACTCTCCCCAAGTCAGTCACAGAGGATGCTCAGCTCCCACTTAGTTCCCTCCAAGTGGAACGCTAGTACAGAATTCAGTATTTCACTGCTGCTATCTTTCTCTTATGAAGCCTGTGTAGGCGATATCTCTCTGTCCCCTGCTCTTTCTCCTGTCCCTGACTCCTCATGCTGTTCTCCCTCCCCCAACTCTTCCTCTTTTCTTGTAATGACAACCCAGGCTCTTTTTCACACTTGGGAAGGGTTCTGCCTCTGAACTATGTCCTTGAATCCTTTGAGGTAGGGTTTCCTGGTGGATTCTAGGCAGGTGCTCCATCACTGTGTATTAGTCAGGGTCATCTAGAATAACAGCACTTGTATGATGAATATCTCTATATCTGTCTCTGTCTCTATCTCTGTATGTTCGCTTGAAGATCTTGCCTTGATTGATGGCATTGCCCATGTGCTGGAACACCCCTCCACTGTCCCCCAGGAAAAGTACTCTCATACCAAGGTCTGGGTCTCCTGACACCAGAATCTAGCTTCCCCCATGGCTCGTTAGGTGAATTCTTTTTGTAACCAAAGCTGGCCTGTAACTACTGATCTTCATGTGCTAGGATTATAGGCATGAGCCACTACCCCCAGCACAATGTAGATTTAAAAACTGAGGTATAAGCTGGGCATGGTGGCGCACGCCTGTAATCCCTGCACTTGGGAGGCAGAGGCAGTCGGATTTCTGAGTTCAAGGCCAGCTTGGTCTACAGAGTGAGTTCCAGGACAGCCAGGACTACACAGAGAAACCCTGTCTTGAAAAACCAAAACCAAAACCAAACAAAACAAAACCAAAAAAAAAACAAAAACAAAAACAAAAACAAAAACTGAGGTATAACACACACACACACACACACACACACACATCATCATCATCATCACCATCAAAGTCACTCTTTCAAACTATCCAACTCAAAGGTTTTCAAGAGAATTCACAAAGTTATGAAACTAAGTTTTTTTTAAAAGATTTATTTTTATTATATGTGAGCACACTATAGCTATCTTCAGACACTCCAGAAGAGGGAGTCAGATCTCATTACGGATGGTTGTGAGCCACCATGTGGTTGCTGGGATTTGAACTCAGGACCTCTAGAAGAGCAGTCAGTGCTCTTAACTTCTGAACCATCTCTCCAGCCCTGAAACTAAGTTTTAAGCATTCTAGAATGTTCCTTAAAAGATGGCTGTCAAGTGCCCAGCATGGTGGCAAACACTTCTGAATTCAAGCACTCAGGAGACAGAGGCAGGTGGATCTCTATGAATTATAGGCCAATACTGGTCTACATAGTGACTTTCAGGGCCAACCAGAGCTATATCCATCCATCCAAACAAACAATCCAAAACGATAGACTGAAGAGGTGGCTCAGTGGGTAAAGTACTTGTCCCACAGGTATGAAGGCCTAAACTTGAATCTTCAGCACCCACCTAACAGCTAAATGTGATACGTGTGAAAAACAATCCACTGGCTAAATGGCCCATTGTTTTTGCAGAGGATCTGAATTCAAAGCCCAGCACCCACATTGGGTGGCTCACAACTACCTACACTCCTACTCCAGGGGACTTGATGTCTTCTTTTGATCTTCTAAGACACTTCTACTTATCTATGCATACCCACATACAGACATATACACATCTACTTAATTAAAGTAATAATAGAATAAATCTCATTTTAAATATTAACTTATTATTTTATGTGAATGGGTGTTCTGCCTGCCATATGTTTGCAGACCACACATATACAGTGCTCTTAGAAGCCACATGCCTTGGGCATCACATCCTCTGGGCCTGGAGTTACAGATGGTTGTAAGCCACCACATGGGTGCTGGAGATTGAACCCAGGTTCTCTAAAAGACCAGCCAGTATTCTTAGCTGACTGCTGAGCCATCTCTCCAGCTTCATGAAATCAATCTCTCAAGTAAAATAAGGTAGAGGGCAATTGTGGAAGATATCTAACTTTGACCTTTGGTTTTCATGTACTCTAGCATAGGCATGTGCACACACACATACACACACACACACACAGAGCAACACACATACAGAAAGATAGCTGTCAGCTACACATAATGGCACACACTTGTATATCCCTGCACTCGGGAAATTGAAACAGAATGGTCTTCAAGACTTGGCCAAGCATCTGTAATTCCATCTGAAGAAGGAATATAACTATAAAGTTTATGTCAGTCTGAGCTAGAGTGAATCCTTCACTCAAAAAAAAAAGGATGATAATTTTTACCATCTCTATTGTAGAGGTTGGCTTCACACTTTCAATCTTCCTGCCTTAGCTTCCCAAGTGCTGGTATTATAAGTGTGTGCCACCACAGCCTGATACATTTATAACAAAACAATTTAAGATTACCCTTGAAGTGTAAACATGATAGCTGAAGTTCAAGTTGTCATCTTGGTCCATGGGAATAGTGCCACACCTGAGGGATGGCAGAACAAGCATCCGGAAAGATTCAGGACACCTGAGGCCTTTGTGCTGCCAGCCTACCCAAAAATGCTCTCAAGTGAGAAAAGGATAAGCTTTCTTATTTAAGACAATCTTATTTGGTAGGAATGGGGGTGGAGGGTGTTCCAAATCTTCACAGCTGAACTTTAGACTAACTGACATCAAGTAGTCTGGTGAATCAGTCTAAATTCTTAGTTGTAACCACAGAACTAATTTTAACTGGTTCGAGCAGAAAAAGAATGTGTTAAAGAGCACTGGGTAATATAAATCTCAAAAAGAGCTGGAGAATCTGGCTCAGAGTCTGCTCAGAAAGAAGCAGATCTCAAAGCACATAAAAATTAGTTCAACAAACCCACTGTCACTGAAACAAATGGCAGACTGGCTAATTGTTTCTCCCTAGGCATTGGATAGAGTCTTAGCCAACCTCTTTCAATCTGGACATGCCTGGCACTCAATTTTCTTTCTCTCAGCCTCAGGTTGCCACATTCGAGCTGTGAGGGAGGTAAGAAAGATCATCCCTAGCTGCAAGGGAAGCAGAGAAATGATCCCTAGCTGCAAGGGAAGCAGAGAAATGGTCCCTAGTTACAAGGAAGGCTAGGAAAATGGGTCTTAGCTTAAAGGTGCAGGGAAATATGATCATCAGGCTTTTATGATGTTATTGGATAGCCAGAAAAAAAGATCATTGCCTACTATGTGTACCCCAGCCTTCCTAGCAGTTTTCCAAGCCAGAATCCCAGATGGCTATTTGTTGGATGGAGCTTCTGCTTTATCTTTGGGTAGAGGACATACCTGATAGGTGGTGGCTGAAATTATGACTCTATACGCTTAATGTTGCTTATCACTTTGGATTTAATGTATATTTGTAGTGCCTCTTGTCATTCTCCAGGCCATTCTGACATGCAGTGAACTGTTCCTGACCCAGCAGAAAATGTCCCCTATAACTCTCCCCCTAAATTTGTTTTATTTTATTGAATTTTTTTTATCACCAAGAGGGTAAGTTAAGGAGCCAAGCCCAACTTTCAAGGCCAGGTCAAAAGAACTGGCTTTCTCATAACAGAGTGTGAATTCAACACAGTTTCTGCATCTATAAAGTTAGGGTCTTGGCAGGATGCAATGATACGTATCTGTGATGTTAGTTCTTGTGAATCTGACAGGAAGATGGTAAGTTCAAGACCAGTAAGGACTACATGGTGAGTTCTAGGCCAGCCTGGGTGATATAAGTGAGACACTGTCACAAAACAAAGCAAGTAGAAAATATCCAGTGAGGACTTTGGAGTCAATGGTTTCTGAGGACTGATTCATACTGATGGACCAGGGTTTGATGTTGCTGTTTTCTTAACATTATAGTAAAATCTATCTATCTATCTATCTATCTATCTAGTGTGTGTGTGTGTGTGTGTGTGTGTGTGTGTAGGTCAGAGGATGACTTTTAGAAATTGATTCTCTCCTGCCGGGCGGTGGTGGCACACGCCTTTAATCCCAGCACTTGGGAGGCAGAGGCAGGCGGATTTCTGAGTTCGAGGCCAGCCTGGTCTACAAAGTGAGTTCCAGGACAGCCCAAACTACACAGAGAAACCCTGTCTCGAAAAAAACCAAAAAAAAAAAAAAAAAAAAAAAAAAGAAAAAAAGAAAAAAAAAAAGAAAAAGAAAAAGAAATTGATTCTCTCCTTCTACCATATGAGTTCTAGGGATTGAACTCAGATTGTTGGATTTGGTTGCAAGTGTCTGTACTCACTGAGTCTTCTTACCCACCCTTTTGAGTTTTTAAGTTTTCTAGAGGAACCTCCTCAAGGAAGATTTCATTGCCAAGAATTAGGAGTCATGGGAGTTTTCCTGATAGCCTAGTTTCTATTGTTGTGAGAATGTGTGTTTGGAGCTGGAGAGAGAGATCAGTTGGGAGGGTGCCTGCCTTACAAGTGCTAGGCACTGAGTTTGATTCATAGAACTCCTGTAGATCTGATAGATCTGAGTGATAGATCCTGATAGATCTGAGTGTAGTGGTGTATTCCTGTCATGGCCTGGGAGGTGTAGACATAGGGATCCCTGGAACTCACTGGTCAGTCAGTTTGCAATTTTGTGGGTGCCTGGCTACTGAGACCCTATCTCAAAAGACAATGTGAGGACCAGGACTGTAACTCAGTGACAGAGCACTTGCCAAGCCTGTGTGAAGCCCTTGATTAAGTCTCAAACATTATCCATGAAAGAAGAAAAGGAGGAGGAGGAGGAAGAGAGGGAGGAAGAACAAAAGGAAGAAAAGGAAGCCATTGAGGTTGTCTTAGACCTATCTTTATGACTCAATGTGGTAACACATGCCTGTAATCCCAGCACATGGGAGATGGGGAAAAAAAAACTGCTATGAGTTAAAGCCAGCCTTGGCTATAATATGAATTCAAGGCCAGCCTAAACTAACAGTAAAACTGTCTCAAACAAACAAATGAAAAAAAATGAATACAAATAAAAAACCAATACCCAAGGCTAACCTCTGGTCACCACACACATAAAAACACATGGACATGCACCACACATACATGTGTAGTTACATGACCATGTATTCTCACATGCACACGTTACCTGCAAATACACGGTTCTGGTTTGGATTCTGTTGCTGTGATATTTTGCACACGGGTGCTTATAGGAAAATGCTATACAAAAGCTAAAAGGTGGAGATACTATAAAGGTTCATGGATAGATGAATGGATAGATAAAACATGCCATGCATATCCAATGAATATTATTCATCCTTGGAAGGACTGAAGTTAGTAAGGTGTTGTGTCTTATGTCTGTAACCCCAGCATTAGGGAGGCTGAAGCCGGAGGATTGCTTTGAGTGTGAGACCAGTCTAGTCTAAATATCAAGAGCCTGTTTTGAGGGGCGAGGGAGCTGTTTTAGTTGGTATTCTATTGCTGTGAAGAGACGTCACGACCAGAGCAACTATTACAAAAGAAAGCATTAATTGGGGACTTGCTTACAGTTTCAGACGGTTGGTTTATTATGATATTGGTGGGGAACATAGGGAGCACACAGGCAGGCATGGTGTTGGAGAATTAGCAAAGAGCTTTACGTTCTCATCTGTAGGCAGCAGGCAGAGAGAGAATCACTGCCTGCCCAGTGCCTTTGAAACCTCAAAGCCCACACTCAACGACACACCTGCTCAGACAAGGCCATACCTCCTAATCCTTCCCACACCGTTCTCAAATGGAAACTAAGCATGCAAATATATGAGCCTGTGGGGCCATTCTCATCCAAACCACCCAGGTTATGGAAACGGTTCAAAGGACAAAATATTTGGCTTTGAAAGCCTGAGTTTGATCTCCAGAACTTGCATCAAAACCAAATTAATAAAAAAAAAAGTTTAAAAACTAAATGCACACATCTGTGTCATCCTAGCATTCCTATGGAGAGAGGCTAGATGGACACAGAAGCACCTGGATGATTATGACTACCCTAATCTGCAGGATACAGAGCTGCAGGCATGTTAAGAAAGACCCCGCCTCAAAAAGGTGAAGGGTGAGATGCAAACAGGGCCTACAGGGCATGCATGTACGTGTGCACACACCCACACCCAGACACACACACACACACAGATATGCACACATGCACACAAGCACACACACATGCACACGCACACATGCACACATACACATAATTTTGAAGAAATGATCCTGTCTTAAAACAAGAAGTTTAAATGATATACTAATACTAATACTAATAATACTAATACTACTAATAATAGTAGTAGTAATAATAATAAAAAATGTGTTTGCTCCCAGTCCTCATGTTTTCTAAGATTCCTTTGGATCTTATTAGCAGGCTTCAAGCCAAGTGACACACTGCCCAAACATCTCATCTCTTCAGCAAGTTCACTGATAATTATAATTGATACGGAGAAAGATAACGAACTCTGTCCCTGATTCTTCTGCTGTGAAAGAGCTGCTCTGTGGATGTGCGCGAGCTGGCTAATTAGATCTGGAGACCTACATTTCCCCACCCCCCACACTCCAGCTGGTGTCCCTGACTTGTTAGGTACTCCAGAATTATGCAGATTTATTCTCTCTCCTCCCCTCCCTCCTCTTTTCTCATTTCTTTCCTTCTTTTCTTCTGCCCCCTCTCCTTTCCTCTTCCTTCATTCCTTCCCTCCTCCTCCCTCCCCTTTCCTCCTCCTGTCCTCCCTTTTGTTTCCCTCCCTCCCTCTCCCTTCCCTCCTCCCCTTCCCCCTCTTTCCCTCCTCCTCCCTCTATCCTTCTGTCTTTCCTTCCTTTCCCTTCTTGTCCTCCTCTCTCCTTCCTTCTCCTCCTGCTCCCCTTCCTCCTTCCTTCCCTTCTCACTCTCCCTCCATTCTCCTCCCTCTCCACCCTCCTTCCTCATTTCTTCCTTTCTTCCCTCCATCCATTCCTGCCTGCTTTCTTCCTCCACCTCTTCCTCTTTCACTCATTTTTCTCTTTCATCCTGTTGGTGATCAAACGGAAGTTGTCATACACGCCAGGCAGGTGCTCTATGGTGTGTTTGTTTGTTTCCATTTTTCCTCAGATGGGAATATAGCCCGAGCTGGCTTGCTCTTGAATGTGCAATCCTCTTCCTTCCGCCTCCAAACTTTTCGGATTTCAAGTGTGTGCCACCGGACGGACTCAACTAGGCTCCATATCTCCAAAGAAGCCACCCCTCTGGTAGCTGCTGATTCCTTGTGAGACAGACTCACACGTCCCCACAGAGACGCGAGTAAAAATAGGACACGTAGAATCTCTCCTCTGGGCATCTATCCCTTGTTCAGAAACAATATTGAAATGATGAAACCGAGATGCTATGAAAGATGTGCAAACGCTAACAATCCTTCCAGTGAGATTAAGAGTTGCAGAGGAATGCAGCTAACCCTTCCCACCAAAAATAAAACTCCCCTGCCTCCCTCGGCCGATTCAATTATCTCTCTAAAAATGGCACTTTATTTTTTTATTTTTTAACACTTCCCAACAGGCAGCAGATCTAGCAAGTGAGTTCTTGTGAACAGCAGTGAATAATCAGGGGGACCGGGGCCAAGTTGTGAAAGAAAACACTTGGCCTGGCTCGGCCATGGATAGAGATGGTAAAAAGGAACAATACTGCTTTGGTGCCATCTGGATTGGTTTCTGTGATCAAAAGCATACTTTTAAGAATCTGAGTTTTCTAGTCCTGACAGCATGTTGGTGACAGAGCCTCTGTTCTTGCAGGGGGGAGGGGAGAACAGAAAAACCCTTCTGTAGAATCATCCAGCTTAAAAACAAAATGAAGGGGCTAGAGAGGCTCTTTGCTCTGGAAAGGGCGTGTCTTGCTCTTGCCTCTGACCCCTGTTCAGTTCCCAGCACCCATGGCAGGCAGCTCTCAACAGCCTAAAGATCCAGGGGATCTAACGCCCTCTGCTGGTCTGCTGGTCTTGATGGGTATGTGTGCGCGCGCGCGCGCGCGCGCGCACACACACACACACACACACACACACACACATCTACTTAATTAAAAATAAAGTAGGTCAAAAACCACTCTTGCACTCATGTAAACACACCTGAACAGAAACCTTCCTTTTGGCCTATAAAATAATCCAGGTTCATTAATAAAAAAATGAGAAAAAAAAAAGACAAAATAGAACAGAAAAACCCATAGTCCTACTGTTTAGAAAAAGAACCAAACCAAACCAAACAGTTTTGATAACTGACTTCCAGTCCTCATGAATATGCATAAAACGGACATGAATATGCATATGCGCATGGGCTCTTGCTGTATTTTACTTAACGTGGTAAGGCATTTTCTCTTGTTGACATAGTCATTCCTTGTCTGGTCATGTGTCATATCTCCATGGTTCTTTTTTTCTGTGTTATGAGGTTTTGTTTGAGGGCCCTGCAGCCTACACTGACCTTGAATTTGCTATACAGCTAAGGCTAGCCTTGAACTTTGCAATCTTCTTGTTCCCACCTTCTGAGCGCTGGAATGACAGATGTGGGCCACCATGTTCAGTTTATGTTTTCCATTTTTCAACTGTCACAATGTATGTCGAATGTTACAAATGTATGCCTGTGTTTTATATGTGTGTGTGAAGGAGAGGTGAAGGTAGATGTTGAAAGTCAGTCTACCTTGTTTTAATATATTTAAAGATTTTAACTTCGCCGGGCGGTGGTGGCGCACGCCTTTAATCCCAGCACTTGGGAGGCAGAGGCAGGTGGATTTCTGAGTTCGAGGTCAGCCTCGAACAGAGTGAGTTCCAGGACAGCCAGGGCTATACAGAGAAACCCTGTCTCGAAAAACCAAAAAAAAAAAAAAAAAAAGAAAAAAAGATTTTAACTTCATATTTAACATTTAAGTGTACTTTTTATCATTTTGAAGCCTGCATGTATAGGTGTGTGTAGCATGCATGCCTGATGCCCTTTATCTCAGGGTTTCCACTGCTAGGAAGAGACACTGACCACAGCAACTCTTAGAGAAGAAAACTTTTACCTGGGGCTGGCTTACGGTTTTAGAGGTTTAGTCCCTTATCATCATGGTGGGACGCCTGGCAGCATCCAGGCAGCAAGGAGGAGACTGTGTTCTACAACGGGCAGAGTTTGAACATAGGAGAGCTTAGAGCCCGCCCCCACAGCGACACACTTCCTCCGACAAAGCCACAGCTACTCCAAAAAGGCCACTAACTTTTTAGTGGCACCTCCTAATTGTGCCACTCCCCCTTGGTCTGGCATTCAAACCCGGGAATCTTTAGAGACCAAACCTGTTTGGTTGGTTTTGCCCCGAGGATCTGATTTTACAAATCAAAGCTGACCTGGAGTCCAGGTCTTCCCAGCATCCCTCAGTCCCTTCCCGGCTTACCCCGCCCCCAACCCAGAACCTTCCAGCCCAAGGGCTGGGCTGCCCTTCCCGCAGAGGCTCTCCCCTATGTAATCCAGACATTTTGGTCTTTCCTGCTCTCTGTGTGACCTGTTCTGTGGGTGCTGGTAACTGAACTTCAGTCCTTGACTCTTAACTTGCTGTTAAGAGTAGCAAGTGCTCTTAACAGCAGGGATGTCTCTCCAGCCCTCCCTTAACCTATGGTTTTGACACAGGGTCTCTCAACGGGACCCACAGCTCGCTGCCTTAGACTGCCTGGCCAGAAAGCCCCAGGGATCTTCCTGTCTCTGTCTCCCGGTGCTGAGGTCACAGGCCTTGGCCACTGCCACACCCGGTTTTAACGTGGGAACTGGGAATCCGAACTTAGGTCTGAATGCTTTCGCGCCAAGCCCTTTATCCACTGGCCTATCTTCCCAGCCCACAAAAGGCCATTCTTAAAGGAATTTGGGAGTGGAGAGCGAGACCCTAGGGCTGCAACTGTACCTCATCATTCGTTACTTGACACCTTCCTAGACAACAAATGGGAATACAGGAGATGGGAAGCAGGCTAAGTTTAGCTTCTGGTGTTCCTGTCACCTTTACCCAGTCTGTCCTCACAATCTCCACCAGCCTGCCTGGATACTCTGAGCTCTCACCCTTCACCAGGAGTCCCGAACAGGGTTGGGCAGAGATGACCCCTGCCCCTGTGTACTGCCCCCGGCAGAAGCAGTGTAGGGAGACAGCCCGAGGGCTCAAAGCTCAAGGGACGTCACGGGTAGAAGGTCAGCCTCCCCAGGAGCCCTTCCTTCCTATGTCAGATGCTGACCTAAACAACATCATTCTCTGGGGTGATTTCCCTAGTCCCAGCATCTAGAAAATGGGCATAGCTCCAACCTCCAAGGGTTTCTTCTGTGATGACGTAACACAGGACGCGCTTGCGAGGCTCCTGGGAACACTCAGGAATTGGAGCATCCTGAGAAGAACACAGATTTGTGTGGGGAATCCAGAAGGCTGCAATCCGACCTGGTGTGGTGGTGCACACCTCCAATCCCAGTACTTGGGAGGCAGAGACAGGTGGATCTCTGTGAGTCTGAGACCATTTCCAGGGCAACCAGAGCCACATAGTGATCCTGTCTCAAAAACAAACAAAGGCCATAATAACCCAGAGTGGTCAAGGAGAAGAGAAAATCCCACTTCTGGCCTGGGCTCTGTGATAGAGCGCTTGCCTAGAATCCCCCAGGGCGAGGCTGGGGGGCGTGGCTGAAAGGTAAAACTAATGTCTAGCAGGTTACAATGCTAAGAGTTTCATCCCCGCCCTCCCCCTGTGCTGAGGAGAAAATCGAAGCAAAGCACCTAGTTTTAATAAGAAGAAATGGCCACACCTCCTTGCGCTATTAAATAATAAGTCCATTGAGAGTCCATTACGGAAAGAACCACACATTCTGGCCCAGCCTGTTGGCAGACGCGGGAACTACGTTAATAAATACCTTTGGACACAAACAGGTGGGGCCATGGGAGGTCCAGGAAGTCACCTTGGACTTCCTTTATCCTCAAGTCACCTTTAGCCCCAGCCACAAGGGCTGGGGGCTGCTGATGAGACACGGCTTCCTTCTGGGCTCTGAGCCGGAGAGGAGGAAGCACAGGCAGGCCCTGACTGGGCTGCAAGGCTTCTGTCAGTTCATTTCAGCTCTGGCTTCAGCAGGCAGGTCACAGGCCTGTCATTTCCTCACTTCTTAAGGCAGGCTACTCTGTGCGAGCATCTTTCCTTTCCTGAGACATCCCTCCCCACCCCCAAAGTGCATAGGCTTCCTTGAGACCTCCAAGGGGACGCTTGGGTGAGAGAGGGTGGCACTGCAGGACAAGCCAGAGGAGCGGGTGTAGGCTAAGTGTGACCGTGAATGCTTGCAATCCTACCACGGGGGAGAACGCCCTGTGTGACGCCGGTCTTGTCTACACAGCAGCAAGACCCTGTTAAATGACTCAACAATGAAGAAAAAGGAGACTCAAACGGACTCACTGGGGGATTCTAGGCAAGCGCTTTCCCTCAGAGCCATGCCCCAAGCTCCTCATTAGAGGATTCGAGGCAAGGGTTCTACCCTATCACTGAACTACATCTCAATTTCCTCACTGGAGGACTCTTGCTGCAGGAGCTGCCCCACACACCACACAAACACCAATCTCAGTCAGACAGGGATGGTTTATTGAACGCACACCTAAAGACTGATCGACCAGGGCAACAGCTGAGGAGGCTCAAGGGTTCAAAGCTGTGCGCTGGACATATCTCAGAGCCAGCTTATAAAGGCCAAAACCACAAAAGCCACAATGTGCTCATTCGCAGATGCTGGAAGTGTTGCCCGGTGGTTAGCCCTCACTCAAGCCATTTTAGATATAACAGTTTGTATTGACCTTTTTTTTTTTTTTTAAAAAAAAAAGGTTTATTTATCGTTATATAAGTATACTGTATGAGCTGGGTGTGGTGGCGCACGCCTGTAATCCCAGCACTTGGGAGGCAGAGGCAGGTGGATTTCTGAGTTTGAGGCCAGCCTGGTCTACAGAGTGAGTTCCAGGACAGCCAGGACTACACAGAGAAACCTGTCTCGGAAAAAAAAACAAAAAACAAAAACAAAACAAAACAAAAAAAACAACAAAAAAACAAAAAACCAACAAGTACACTGTAGCTGTCTTCAGACACACCAGAAGAGGGCGTCGGATTTCATTATGGATGGTTGTGAGCCACCATGTGGTTGCTAGGATTTGAACTCAGGACCTAAGAAAGAGCAGTCAAGGCTCTTAACTGCTGAGCCATCTCTCCAGCCCCCTCATATTGACCTTTAATTTGATGGGTCCTATGAGAAGCTTATAGTTGTGGATGTCTTAAAATTAACAAACTGGAGAGATGGCTCAGAGGTTGAGAGCATTGACTGCTCTTCCAGAGGTCCTGAGTTCAATTCCCAGCAAGTGCATGGTGACTCGCAACCATCTGTAATGGGATCTGACTCCCTCTTCTGGAGTGTCCGAAGGGAGGGACAGGGTACTCACATAAAATAAATAAATCTTTAAAAAAAAAAAAAGATTAACAAACCTCAGAAAACACAGAACATAACAGGGAATGTGGTCAGTAGGACCCTGCTCTGAGTCGAGTTATTTTTCTGTGTCAGTGACTGGCAGGCATGTTACAGCAACACTATGAAAGAGCTGGCGGGCACGGAACAAAATGGCTACAGCTAAGCGAGGTGGGCAGGCCTCAACACTATGAAAGCTTTACATGCTCACATCCCCTTACTGGGGATTCTAGACAAGACTTCCACCACTAAACCTTACCCGAATACGGACTGGTCCTTTTCCTGTCCTTCATACATCCCAAGATGTATTTCTTTTGCTAGGAGGTCACCTGAATACTTTGTCTCAAATTCTCCAGGAGTGGACCGCATAAGATCCTGCCTCGCTAGGTCTTGCTTAGCTTGTAGGTTCAGTTTCCACTTCCTGAAATACTTACTGGTCCAGGGCTGGGCAGGGGCCAGAGGGTGACACGGCAGGTCCTGAGTGGCGGCAGGCATGAGCCTTGCCCCATCTGCCTACCTGTCAGCCTGCACCTGCCCTTCCCAGTCTGACCCAGTTGCCTGCTCGCTTTTGCGGGAACCAACCCAGCAGGCGGTGACACCCAGTGTCAGCCTGGTTTTATGGGCTTGGGGCAAAGTCCCTGTGACTGGTGGCTTGGGTTTCCCTTGTGGCCTGTGCTCTGCCTGTCTTAGGAGTAATCTCGTCATAGGTAGGGACCTTGTCTTTTCCACCTCACTGTCTGGAACGTGCCCAGCACACTGCAGCCATATGAGGGGTCTGTTGAACAGTTGTGGAATGAACGGGACAAAAGCTGACGACTTTGCAAGAAAAGCTCATGGCCCAAAGAAACTAAAAATTAAAACAGGGATGGGAGCACTGTGACCCTTGTGGCTCCAAGGGATCTTAGAAAAGGCAGGACTCAAGCCGGGCGTGGTGGCGCATGCCTGTAATCCCAGCACTTGGGAGGCAGAGGCAGGCAGATTTCTGAGTTCGAGGCCAACCTGGTCTACAGAGTGAGTTCCAGGACAGCCAGGGCTACACAGAGAAACCCTGTCTCAAAAAACCAAAAAAAAAAAAAAAAAAAAGAAAAAAGAAAAAGAAAAAGAAAAGAAAAGAAAAGGCAGGACTCTCAGAGTAAGCTTGAGCCCTGGGTATGAAAGTGTCAGTAGTACCCTTATGTCCTGTGGGGACAAGTAGGAAGAGCCAGGGCCTGAGTCTACATCACCCCAAGTCATTCCAAGCCTCGTCTCTGTACCAGACTCTGTCTAACCTCTCTGGCCCACTACATACCCAAGTCCCAGCATCTTACACCACATCTTCCTTTTCCCCATCAGAGCTTAGCTGCTCCAGGTCTGCCTAGCAGAGAATCACAGTCTCCAAGTTGACACGCCACAGATAAAAAATTATAAAGACCTGCACCTAGCCGGGCAGTGGTGGCGCACACCTTTAATCCCAGCACTCGGGAGGCAGAGGCAGGCAGATTTCTGAGTTTGAGGCCATCCCGACGAGTTCCAGCACAGCTAGGGCTATACAGAAAAACCCTGTCTCAAGAGAGGGGGGGAGATCTTTCACACATCTGGAGCTCTCTGTGTCTCCTCCCTTTGTTTCATCCATCTCTTGTCTATCTTTAGGATTGTTGCTCAATGCCACCTTCTCAGAGAAGCCTTCCCTGAGCACTAGGGAGGGTTGGGTGCCTTGCACACATGTTCTTGGACACCAAGCACATAGTAATAGTTCGTTCATAGGGTCTTTCATAAACAGCTATGGGCTCAACCAGAGCACACACTCCAAGAGAATAAGGGCTGAGCCTGTCTTGTCCATCACGGCTGTGCTGGCGCCCAGGATCTTGTGAGGGTGCACGTGTAGCTGATGATTCAGAAAGGTCTGAATGAGCCGGGGGGTGGTGGCGCACGCCTTTAATCCCAGCACTTGGGAGGCTGAGGCAGGCGGATTTCTGAGTTCGAGGCCAGCCTGGTCTACAGAGTGAGTTCCAGGACAGCCAGGGCTACACAGAGAAACCCTGTCTCGAAAAAACCAAAAACAAACAAACAAACAAACAAACAGAAAGGTCTGAATGAGAAGGATGTCAGTGGGGTTGCCGCAGTGTTCCTCTGGAAAGCCTAGCCCAGCGCAGGCAGGTTGCATCCCTGAGAAGGCAAGGCCCAGAGTCTTTGCAGGAATTCAAAGTAGCGAAGAGATGTTTATAAGGCTCTGGGAGACTGTTGAGGTTGGACACAGGAGAGACAGGAACGGGGCTCTGGACATAAGTAACACCCAAGGGAGCTGGGCAGTTAGAACGTGTGTCTACGTATGACACCTTGGACCATCGGGGCTACCTGAGTCCGGATTTGGGGTACAAAGGGTATGTGTGTCCCTAAGCCTTTGTAAGACCAACATGATATTGTGGGGACTAAGGAGATGGTGGAGTGGGTAAACTGCTTGCTGTTGGAGGGGGAGAGCCTGAGTTCGGCTCTGCAGCACCCAGGGAGAGTGGATGTCTCAGCACGTGCTGTAATCGTCACCTTACAACGGAACAAGAGGAGGCAGAGACAGGAGAATCCCCAGACCGGTCTACCTAGAGTACCCAGAAGAAAAAAAATAACAGGAGATCTGTCTCAACATAGAAAACAAGGACTGGCATCCAAAGTTGCCCTCTGACCTTCACACGCAGGCTGTGGCACAGGTGCACGTGTGCATCCACACATGTCACTTCCATCCAAGGACGCTCATAATCACACACATGGGGTAAGAAAAAAAAAAAGATCACGGGAACTTCTCAATGGAGGAAAGAATTCACCTACTAGACAGGCCAAAGAAATTTAAACTACAGGAGGAGATTCTCTCTTTGGAATCAGACTAAGTTTACTGAGCAACTATTTCATGGGGGGGGAACTATCTCCATTCCCCATCACCCCTGGCCCTACCTGAAGGCAAAAGTCTAAACTAATCTCTCCTCTTCTCTCCCATCCGGTCTTCTCTTTGCAGATAGGGTTTCATTGTAGAGCCCTAGCTGATCTGGATCCTGCTATGCAGATTGGGCTGGTTCCAAAGCAGAGGTCCACCTGCTTCTGCCTCTGGGGTCCCGAGACATCACCGTAGTGCACACTTACCTAACCTCTTCCCAGAGAGGCATAGATCAAACAACTTGGCCTGTGTCTTATTTTTACAAAAGATCTACGATATGTAGTGGGTTTTTTGTTGTTGTTGTTGTTGTTTTTTTTTTGTTTTTTGTTTTTTGTTTTGTTCTCTTGGTTTTGGTTTTGAGAGAAAAAGAGAGAATGCCCAAGCTGGCCTTGAACTCAGTTCTTGAATTAGAGGCATGAGCCATTATACCTATACTTCTACCAAAAAAAAAAAAAAAAAAATAGGGCTGAGAGATGGCTCAGAGGTTAAGAGCACTGACTGTTCTTCCGAGGGTCGTGAATTCAAATTCCAGCAACCACATGGTGGCTCACAACCATCCGTAACAAGATCTGACACCCTCTTCTGGAGTGTCTGAAGACAGCTACAGTGTACTTACATAGAAAATAAATAGATCTTAACAATAAAATAAAATAAATTTATTTATTTTTATTTTAAAGTGTTTACTCATGTGTGTTTGGATAACCCATGTGTGCCTAGTGCTCTCAGAGGCCAGAAGGGGGCCATCGGATCCCTTGTAACTGGAGTCACAGATGGTTGAGAGCTGCCATATGGTTTCTAGGAACCAGACCTGGGTCCCCACAGGAAGAGCCTCTTAGCCTCTGAGCCGTCTCTTCAGCTCCATGTTTGTCTATTTTTGACTATTCGTTTAAACATGTTTACTTACTTACTTATTTTCGGTAGGCAGGGGCACGCCATGGTGCATATGTAGAAGTCAGGACTAGTAAGGGGAGGTAGGTTTTTTCCTTCCATCCTGAGGATACTGGGTATTGAACTCAGGACCTCGGGCTTGCTGGTGAGCACTTTTGCCTGCTGAGCCATCTCCCCCACCCCAGTAGTCATTTGTTGTTGTAAAATGCAGCAGAGTCCTAGGGACCTGCATCTTACGGTTGCTGCTTCCTTTGTCCATAGCACTTAGCTTCTCTGTTTCTGTATCATTTGCAAAACGGAGCTTGCAATGAAGTCATTTACAAAAAAGAACTAGTGATGGGCAGCGGCGGCACATACCTTTAGTCTTGGCAGTTAGGCGGCAGAGGCAGAGGCAGAGGCAGAGGCAGAGGCAGAGGCAGAGGCAGAGGCAGAGGCAGAGGCAGAGGCAGAGGCAGAGGCAGAGGCAGAGGCAGAGGCAGAGGCAGAGGCAGAGGCAGGCAGATCTCTGAGTCAAGACCGGCTTGGTCTACAGAGGGAGTTCTGGGACAGCCAGGGTTACACAAAGAAACCCTGTCTTGAAAAAAAAAAACACACAAAAACAAACAAAAATAAAAAGGAAAACCACATTTGTGAGTGGGTGTGCGTGTACTCTGTAGCATGGTGCTCTGTTGGTGGCCGTAGGACCACCTTTGGGAATTGCTTCTCTCCTTCTATCACAGGGGTCCTGGGGCTTGAACTCAGGTTGTCAGTCTCAGCAGCAAGTGCCTCTTCTCTGCCGAGCTATCTCACCAGCTCCAGGATTTCTTTTGTGGGTGATGAAAATATTCTAAAATTAGATAAAGATTAAAGCGTGGTTACGTATAAAGTGCTTAGAGCAATCTGACACATCAAAAATGATCCTAAAGTCATCGTTAAATAAAGCTTACCTCCAGAGGAAGGCATACATGATGAACTTGGAGGTAGGAGTGTAGGTGGGGAGGGGGGTGTCTGTTCCTTAGTATGGTTTTAAAGTGATTTCTCCATTCTTGAAAGTTACTGACCGTTGTGTACTTTTTTATACATCTTGTGATTGTCTTATGGAGAGCATCATTATATTGGAGTAGAGATTACATATATTAAAAGTGTTAATTGATTAGACATAAGCTATGTCACACTGAGTTTCTCCCCCCACCTTCCCAAGTGGGAAGTGGCTCAGGGCTCCGAAAGGCACGTGATGATCTGCCCTTGAGTCACAAGCCTTATCCAGGATGCAGAAGGCGACAGAAGGCAAGGTTCTTACAGAGCCGCGTGTGGACGGACCGCCAGCAAAGCAAGCCGAGCGAGCCAGCTCGATACTGAGCGAGCAGGGTGAGACTGGCGGGGAACTAGGCACAGCGGTGAACCTTAACCTACTTGGTCTCTCAATACGCCTCAAGCTGGATTAAAGCACTTCTACAGCAAGAAGGATTCAAGTCAGAGAAGCAAGGGACAGATGACTGTCCCACCTTATGGAGGTGGCGCCGGAGAGGTAGTTTAGCCACCAAGAACACTGGCTGCTCTTCAGAGGACTGGGTTCAATTCCCAGCACCCATATATCAGCTGATAGTCATCTGTAAGTCCAGTTCCCGGGGGGGACCCAGTGCTTTCTTCTGGCCTCCTTGGGTCTTGCACACATGGGGGTACAGAGAGTTACACATGATCTGGCTCTGCCTGTGAGTGCCCTGCCAATGGATCTCGTATTTGTTCAGTTATTCTGTTGGTGTGTTTTGGAGACAGGGTTTTGCTATGTAGTCCAGGCTGGCCCCACTTCCTGAGTTCTGAGATTACAGGTGCGTACATCAACACCAGTTCTATGTACCCCTGAGGATGGACTCCAGGGCTCTGGGCATATTGGGTAAACACTCTGGCGACTAAGCCACACCCCTTGCAGCAGACTCTTTTTAAGTTAGCTAAGATGTATCGTCATACACAACTGAACAATTTCTAGGGTTTTGAAGACGCTTATTTTGACTACTAAAAGTTTTGCTGTTGTTGTTTGATCGTGTATGTTGGGGTCCAGGAGTTGCCCCCCACACCACACGAACACCAATCTCAGTCAGACAGGGATGGTTTATTGAACACACACCTAGAGACTGATCGACCAGGGCAACAGCTCAGGCTCGAGAGTTCAAAGCTGTGTGCTGGACATTTCTCAGGACCGGCTTATAAAGGCTAAAACCGCAAAAGCCACAATGAGCTCATTTGCAGATGCTGGAAGTGCCACCCAGTGGTTAGCCCTGACTCAAGCCATTTTAGACATAACAGTTCATATTGACCTTTATTTGACAAGTTCTACAGGAAATTTATAGTTATGGGATTTCTTTCTTTCTTTCTTTCTTTCTTTCTTTTTTTCTTTCTTCTTTTTTTTTTTTTTTTTTGGTTTTTCGAGACAGGGTTTCTCTAGCTCTGGCTGTCCTGGAACTCACTCTGTAGACCAGGCTGGCCTGGAACTCAGAAATCCGCCTGCCTCTGCCTCCCAAGTGCTGGGATTAAACGTGTGCGCCACCACTGCCCGGCAGTTCTGGGATTTCTTAAGATTAACAAACCTTAGAACATACAGAACATAACAGGGAATGCGGTCAGCATGACCCTGCTCTGAGTCAAGTTATTTTTCTGTGTCAGTGACTGGCAGGTCATGTTACAGCAACAATATGAGCTGGTTGGTGGGCATGGCACAAAATGGCTACAGCTATGCTGGGGAGGGGAGGCAGGCCTCACCAGTGTATGTGGTGGGAGGGTCGTGCATGCTACAGCACACACCTGGGATCATTTGAGGGCAGTTTACTCAAGTCAGTTTTCTTCTACCATGTGAGACACGGGGACCTTTGCATGTCGCACTCAGCAGTGTGTGCTTTCCCCGCTGAGCCGCGGTTTTCATAGCGTTGTGTTGCTTTCCATTCTAGAAACACTTCCTCCTACTTTGGGTTTTCTTTGTGTGTTTGGAGACAGGGCTCCTCTGCAAAGCTCTGGCTGTTCTGGCACTCGCTCTGTAGACCAGGCTGACTTTGAGCTCAAGAGATCTGCCTGCCTCTGCCTCCCAGGTGCTGAGATTAAAGACATGTCCCACCACCACCCTGCTCTTTGTTTTTAATGGTTTACCCAATTGTACATTTATATAATGTCATCTGGGGGCTTTAGTTGCTTAAGGCAAGGTTTTCATGGGACCCAGGCTATCTTTGAACTCCTGATCCTTTGCTACTATCTCCAAAGTGCTGGGGTTACAGAAGTGTTCAGCATGTCTAATGATTCCATGTTACTGTGTTTAGAGGGCTGGAGATAGAGCTCAGTTGGTAAAGTGCAGACCTAGGATTCATGAACCCCAGCACCATAGACACCGGGCTTAGTGACACATGTCTGTAAGCCAACCACTTAGGAGGAAGAAATGGGGGTAATCAGAGTTCGACGTCACCCTTCGCTACGGACCGAGTTCAGAGTC
The DNA here is from genome assembly GCA_964023405.1 of Apodemus agrarius. Classification (NCBI taxonomy): domain Eukaryota; kingdom Metazoa; phylum Chordata; class Mammalia; order Rodentia; family Muridae; genus Apodemus; species Apodemus agrarius. The sequence continues at coordinate 37,440,812 of OZ030028.1, forward strand.
AGCAGCCCACACTACACCAGACTCTGTCTCAAAAAGAAGGCGAAGGAGGAAGAGCAAGAGGAGGAGGAGAGGGCTGGGGAGAGAAGCTCAGTAATAAAGAGCGCTCGCTGCTCCAGCAGAGGTCAGGGTTCAGGTCCCAGGATCCACTTGGGCCACTCACAACTGCCTGGAAATCTTGCTCTGGAGGATTAAAGGCCCTCTTCCAGTCTCCAAGGGCACGGCACAAACATATATACGGCCACACAAGCAGGCAAAAGAAAACAAAACAAAACTCACAAAATAACACTCTTTCTTTCTTTCTTTCTTTCTTTCTTTCCTTCCTTCCTTCCTTCCTTCCTTCCTTCCTTCTTTCTTTCTTTCTTTCTTTCTTTCCTTCTCTCTCTCTTTTTCTTTTTTCCCTTTATTAGAAAAAAATGGCTATGTTTAACTACTGGCCCACGACATTCCTAAAGATTTTACCAACGACTTTCATCGGGACCCTCCTGGATGCCCCGTATGATCAGAGCTGAGCTCACAGGGCACCGCCGCTCCATAGCTGCAACTCATCCTGTGCTAGACAGACTCAATACCCTTCCGCATGCAAGGCTCTAGCAGGGCTGGCTGGCGGAACACACAATGCCAGGAGGTAGGGCGTTCTGAACGATGGCTTGGCATGGGGGAAGCCCGCAGACAAGCTTGGAGAAGGCTGCAGACAAGTGCAGGCCGTGGCAGAAGCACTGAATCATGATTGACTCTGATCTCAGGGAATCTCATCGTAACTTAGGCTAAAAGGTGGTGTTCTTAGTCAGGGTTTCTAATCCTGCCCAAAACATCATGACCAAGAAACAAGTTGGGGAGGAAAGGGTTTATTTAGTTTACACTTCCACATTGCTGTTCATCACTAAAGGAAGTCAGGACTGGAACTCAGGCAGGTCAGGAAGCAGGAGCTGATGCAGAGGCCATGGAGGAATGTTCCTTACTGGCTTGCTTCCCCTGGCTTGCTCAGCCTGCTCTCTTATAGAACCCAAGACTACCAGTCCAGGGATGGCCCCACCCACAAGGAGCCCTCCCGCCTTGATCACTAATTGAGAAGATGCCTTACAGTTGGATCTCATGGAGGCATTTCCCCACCTGAAGCTCCTTTCTCTGTGATAACTCCAGCTTGTGTCAAGTTGACACACAAAACCAGCCAGTATAGCAGACTTCTTTTTTTGTTTCCTGACTCTGAGGTGAAACTTTACCTCAATCCAAGATGTCTTTGTTTGTCTTGTAAAATCTCTAACTCGAAGTCTTTGAGTCAAGTACTGAGCAAAGGTAGACGCGGTGAGGTGGGGGCAGGGGTAAAGGTTTCCATTAGACAGCCTCTGAGGAATGTGTACCTTAACCCAGGCTCCACGGGAGGGCAAAAACAGTTGTGTGTTTGTGTGTGTTTCAACTTTGGGGCTTACTCAAATAATAACAAAACCTGCTTTGTGGTCACAGAATGACTCGTTGTTGGGGTGCATCTTAATTATGATTAATTACCAGGATTATGAGGAAGGGCTTTCACTGAGCCAGCTCTGCTCCTCACAGAGCCTCTTGTCAGGTTGGAGCATGAATTCCCGGCTTCCTTGAATGCAGCGGGTTGAGCTTCCGGATGGAAGTCAGTGCACAACAGGGCGATTGTACCTCCTTTCTAGACCTTTGCCTTCCTTCCCTTCTCCACAGAAAGATCAGCAGAATGAGGCAGAGCTGAGCTCAGTGTCACAGGCCAGCTACTGGTTTCCTCAGGTTTTTAGTGTGGCTTGCCTCAATCAACAATTGCCATTCCCAGACATCCTGTGCGCCGTGCTGAGTTAGCACCACGGACAGCTAGTATTTACAATGGGTATTTTGGAGGGAGTTTGAACACTGGGAGAAGCTCTGTGTATGCAGGTTACTAAAGTCCCGCCTGATAGGATGCAAACCAGTTCCTCAGTTGTTTTCACTCACAAATTAGACTACCAGAGTCAACAAAGGTGGTCTCCCCAGCCCCGAGGAAGTGGCTTCAGAGCTGTGCTACTGCCAAGACTTTCTGTTTTTTTTTGTTTTGTTTTGTTTTTGTTTTTGTTTTTTTTTAAGTGTTCATGGATGCATGTGTTGTTTGTGTTTGCATGTGATTTGTATATGTGTGTGCACTTTCTCCACCGCCCTGTCCGTGTGTGTGTGTGTGTGTGTGTGTGTGAAGGCCAGAAGAGTGTCTTTCCTCAGGGTCAGGGTCCACTTTTTTGTTTTTGAGGCAGGGTCTCTTATTGACCTGAAACTTGCCTAACAAGTTTGTCTGATTGTCAGCAAGCCCTAGGATCCATCTTTTTTTTCTGCCTCTTCAGCAAGTGTTGTCCGCTAAGGATAGATTTTCTTTATGTGGAATCCTGGGAATCCAGGTCCTCACGCTTGCAAGGCAAGCGATCTCTCCCTTGCCTTTGAGAAATCTTCTATCCCCCCACCCCCACCCCCCGGACGATGGGTGTGCTCCCTCCTCACACCCGTCATCTACACCTAGCACAGTAGGAGAGGACACCTACTTCAAGTTAAGCCCAACAGGAGCTCCAAGGTGACTCACTCAGACAGGCTGCTGTCCTCAAGGGGTATACAGTCTCAGGAACAATAAAACGTGACAGTCGGCCCAGGGCTGGGTTGGGGCGGGGCTGTAGATGCTCAGTTATTTGTGGGATTGGGGAGAAGCCATCGATGAAGTCATATTCCAGGTGTGTCTTGACGGATGAAAGGAAGATCATCTGCTCCGTCAACAAGAGGGGGCAGGAAGGGTTCTCTTGGCAGAATGGCCAGCTTGAGCTCACTGCTATGTCAGTGAGTGAAGTCAGAAACATTCTGTGCTTGATGATTTGAAATTTAAAAAGTCCAAAGTTCCCCAGAAGCTGATCTGATATGAGGGTCAACCTAAGATGAAGAGGCTAAGAAAGTTCTGATAAGTTAAAAAGAAGAGAGTAAAACCGGGGATAAAATACCGAGAACCATGTTGGTAAAAACACAAAAGAAAAATAAATGGTAGGAAAAAGGGAGAAAAAAGTCCCAGATTGAATTATGTGGGTTATTATGGTCTTCTTTATATCTTCCTAAAATAATTGTCGGAGTTACCTGCTGCCCACGCCTCATTTCTCTGTCTGCAGGGGGCGCACCGATCTCCACCTCGCCTTCTACGGCTGAGGGGGCGGGGCTCCAGGAGTCAGGATGGATTTACGATTGGCTGATTCAGGTGTCGGTCACGGCATCCCGCCTCAGGTCTACGTCACATGACGCAGCCCATCATGGCGGCGGGAGCGCGGCTGCCTGGGCCCGCGGCTCCGCAGGCTGGGTGCCGTTGCTGCTGTTGAGGGGCGGCGGCGGCGCAGACGGGCGGGAAGGATGATGCTAGCTCTGCGGCCAGAGCGGCGGATGCAGACCGGGAACGAGGTTGACGTTTGGCTAAAGAGTCGTGTGTCCCGAAGCAGCCGGCGCCGGTGTCGCTGAGGCGGCGCGGAGGCTGACTGACTGACTGAAGGCAGCGACCCGAGAGCCGGCCCCGTGGGGGACCGCGCGGTGGACGAGATGCCGGGGCCGCCGGGGCAGCCGGCGTCGCCGCCGCCGATGCTGTTGCTGCTCCTGCTCCTGACCGTCGGCGGTGCCCGGGCCGCGCCACTTCCGCAAACAGGTGCAGGTGAGCGGAGCCCGGGGGCTGCGGGGCCGCTGCGTTTTGCGGGGCGGCGGCGAGGTCAGAGGGCCTGCGAGGTTGGGCCACCTCTGCGACGGATCGGAGGCCCGCCGAGGTCAGGAGGCCGCGGGATGCGAGCGATCCTAGGGAGATTTCTTGCCGCAGGGGCGTGGGATGGGGGGGGGCGGGGGCGCGGCGACGCGGTGGGGGTTGGGGAAGACCGCGGGGCGAGGTGGCAGCGACGGGCTCCCCTACATCCCTGGGGGACTTTTGTCTCAGACTCTAAACTTGTTGCCTAAAGGTCCCTCCAGCTTTTGTCCTCGACACTTCTTCCTTTTTTCCAGATGTCACCTGCCTCTTGTGGCTTTTCTCACATCTTATAATAAGAACCGTTTCTTATCTCTCGTCATTCCTTAAATGAAACCAATGACTCGCGGAAGCTGTGCAGTTTCCCTGGCTCACGGAAACTTGTTCTAAAGTTGTAAATTTTAGATGGTTGTTGGTTTTCTCGTTTATTTATCTGTTTGTTTATTTTTTGGAATGAGCCTCTGGGGATGGGAAAGGAACAAACGATAGATATTTTTGTTTTAGGAAACTAGTGACTGGAGTAGCAGCTTTTGAGTAACCATTGGCAAATTGGCCTGAGGGTAATTGAACTATTTTAGCGATATCAGTGAGTGATTCTCCTTTCAAGCTCTCAGCCCTTCTATATTTTCTGCATGTAGTTTTGATTTGGAGTTTATAAATAAAACTTCAGCCAAAGAAGCCATTTCAAAAATTTTAAGGAAAAAAACCAATCTAGGTTAACTTTCCATCATTACGGCTTTTTTTTTTTTTTTCCAACGAATTGGAAGGTATTGACATTTCAAAGAACTTTAGAGGTTGGATGGAACCTTAAAAATAATTTTGTCCAATTTCTTCATCTTTTACTTTGAGGATGCTGGAACCCTCATGATCAAAAGATATACTCGAGGTGACACAGCCAAGTTGTAGTTAGATTCAAACCCAGGTCTTAGATTCTCCTTGTCTTGTGATTCCACTCCTACCTCCCAGTTCACTTCAAGTCTTAACTGTCTGTGGAATACACCTGAGGTCAAGGTTTAAGTGTAGAACTGCAACCCATCAGTATGGATGTTTCAAATAAGTTACCATGAAAGAGGTGTAATGGCTTCCAGACTACACTAGGTTATATGCCATTGAGTGCCCTTGAGTTGAGCATTAAGTGATGTGATTATTCTATATAATGTAGCGCTGTGTTCGTGCTATCGCCGTGGAATCACGTCTTTTTAGTGACTTCAGTGTTCTGAGTCAATGGATAAGATAACTGAATGTCAGCAGAAGTTTATAATCAACAGGATGGACATTGCAGAAAATACCAGGGAAGCTGGGAAAGATTATATAGAAAGGTAGTGATGTTGCTATGTAAGGATACTGACATTTAAATAGAAAATTAACACTGGAGTACCACAGTGGATAGAGTGTGTGTGACAAGGGGATTCCAGAAACTTCCAGAAGTTCTTGTGCCTATCAATTTTTATGCATTTTGACGTGTGTGTGTGTGTGTGTGTGTGTATTTGTGAAAGTGTATCTGCTTGTCTGTCTATCTCTCCTTTTTATTCTGTTGCCACACCATTTTATACAGGCCAAAATTTCAGAGCGCTGGGTTTTGTTGAGGCCTTGTAAAACAAAGCACCCTGAAAAGCATAAACCCATGAGGAGAACTGTCAGGACATAAGCGGAGCCCAGGGGATTTGTATCAGCTTTTGCACATGTTTCTTTCCCATTTTGATCCTTGGAGGGAGTCGTATAAACTCTGTGTAAATGATGCATTATTAAATATCAAACATAGATGTATTGTTTCTCTGTCCAAATAGCTTATTGATATTACACCTGGGATGAATTTCTGGCTTCCTTTCTTCCTGTCCCCTCCCTCTCCTGTACTAGGGACCGAACACAGGGTCTCACACATGCTCAAAACTCAACCATAGAGATAGATCGTTTTGATCAAGGGTAAAGAAACTTTTGTGTTAATCACATTTATTGAGCTCGCTGGTTAAAAATGAAGGCTCTTATCATGAATACAGATGGTAGATAAAAGTGCAGCTGTGCATTGAAAACATAACTGGGGTGTCTGATCTAGAGACCTGTACAAAACAAGGCTAGCCTTCCCAAGTAAGGGTGGGCCCATTGCATAGAACCTTTTGCCCCTGTATGGGCTGGTTTTGTGTTAACTCAATACAGCCTCGAGTCATCAAAGAGGAAGGAGCCTCAGTTGAGGAAATGCTTCCATGAGATCCAGCTCCAAGGCATTTTCTCAATTAGTGATCAATGGGGGAGGGCCCAGCTCATGGTGGGTGGTGCCATTCCTGGGCTGGTGGTCCTGAGTTCTATAAAAAAGCAGGCTGAGCAAGCCAGGGGAAGCAGGCCAATAAGCAGCATCCTCCACGGCCTCCGCATTAGCTTTTGTCTTGGGGATCCTGCCCTGTTTGAGTTCCTGTCCAGACTTCCTTCAGTGATGAACAGCAGTGCTGTGGAAGTATAAGCCGAATAAACCCTTTCCTCCCCAGCTTGCTTTTTGGCCATGGTGTTTTGTTGCAGCAATTGTACCTAAGACAGCCTCCTTGTTCTTATTCGTAAAGGTCAGGCTGTTTAATGGTGCCTTTGAGAAAGCAGACTTCTCAGAAATAGGTTGGTTAGGAGTGTGTGGTTGTTGGGGAATATACTTTAAGCTGGGTATAGTGGTGCATACCTGTTACCCAAACATTCAGGAGGTAGAGGCACGACACTGCAGGAATCAGGGCCCACCTATGTAGTGATGTCACACATAGTGAGTTCCAGACCAGCCAGGGCCTCATATTGAGACTCTGTCTCAAAGTACAAAATAACAACAATAGGCACGAGGCTTTATCTTGGGCTTGCCTGTTTGAGAAACAAGGGAGCTGTGACTAAAGTTCTCTTTACATTTTTATTTATTTATGTGTATGGGTGTTTGCTGCATGCACATCTGTGCACCACATGGGTGTTTGGTGCCTGGGGAGGCCAGAAGAGCATGCCAGATCTCAGGCACTGGAGTTAGATGATTGTGAGTAGCCATGTGGGTGCTAGGAATCAAAGCCAGGCCCTCTGTAAGAGCATCCTGTGCTCATACTGCTGAGTCACCTCCGAATCTCCAGCCCTTTATTTCTTGAATGGACTTTCAATAGACTTCATGAGGGCATCTTTATTCATATATAACTTTAAAATTGAGATTAAGTTATGTAAGATGCCCTTGTTGTTCAGAGTCATTTTTAGGATTGGAAATTGCTCACTGACGTATAGTAAAACCATGTAAACATGTGGGTTGCCATGTCCATGGAAGGTCATTTTTGACCCCTTCCTCTTTTATTTTTTGAGGCAGAATCTTGCTGGGTAGCAAAGGCTGTCCACCAAATCGGGATCCTCCTGCCTCAGTCTTTGGAGTTCTGAGATTACAGGGGGTGCACTATGCCTGGTATATGGTGGTTCAGAAAACATTTTGTTGTTGTTGAATTGTGTTTGTGGGCCACTTTATGTCTGAAGGATGCCCCTTTATCTGCCTCATGTCTGTGAGTCCCTTTTCCTGAAGATCCCTGTTGCTACTATATGGGCCCTTGTTAAGGATCTGAGAACTTACTGGGTCTCACTTGGAAGCTTAGGGAAAGAGAGAAAATCCAGTTTTCATAAACACTGCTAAGTGACCAAACTAAGGTAATAGTTCTTTTTCTGTTTGGTCATCAGATCTTTCTTAGGAAACACGTATGTACCTCTTATAAGAGTATGTGGATTCATAGCACAAAACTGAACAGGAAGAAAAGAAAGATGCTATAGTGGATGGCATGTGTGACCGAGTTCCTCCGAGCCACATTGTCTTGTTTATATCAGGACAGTGGTTAGACAGGGAAGCCCACTTCTATTGTGCGGCATATTAGGTCACAGAGTACAGAGGAAGCTTTTAGCAGTTCCAGATAAAGGCCTGCACCGAAGCCAGTGGGACTCAGCTGCTGATTACACGTAGCTTCTGAATCTGGTGCTCTCAGTTTAGATGCAGCAAACAAACTTGTATCTCGAACAAATTTTCTACAGTTAAGAGATTCTGTGTAGACACAGTCTATAGCCTTCCAAAGTTTGAATTTTTGTGTTAATTTTCACAGCTTCTGAGAATAAATATTTTCCAATAGTCTCATGTAGATTCTTAGAGCTTGCAAATGGATTTAGGTTGGGATTGCTCTAATTGCTTTCACTTGGTCACATTTTTTTTTGTCACCAAATATGCTGTTCTGTACCATAATCAAAACTCTGTCCAGTTTTGTAGCTGATCAGCAGTGAGGTTACCAAATCCTTAGAGCTTGCTGTTATCAGTGTGCTGACTGTTCATGCACTTGAAATTTGGAGAGTCCTTGGGCCCTCTCTGTCCCCTGTGGGCTGTGTCACTTTGATAACAGCCGTACATATAAAAAAAAAGACATTGTCATATTTAAAAAAAAAAAAAAAAAAAGAATATCCAGGTTCCGAAACAGTTAAAATAAATGAGTCCTCCAAAAAGTCTCTGTGGCCAAGCAGTGGCAGCGCCTCAGGCCTTTAATCCCAGCACTGGGAGGCAGAGGCAGGTGCAGCTCTGACTTTTAGGCTATCATGGTCTACAGAGTCCCAGGAGAGACAGGGCTACACGGAGAAGCCTTGTCTTGACTCCCCCCCCCCAATACCCAAAATTGGACTTTTTAGTCCAATCAAGAATAAAATTCTTGAAGCAATTGTGGAGGGATCATGATGTCCTAGGGAGAGCCTGGGCTTCAGTTAGACCTGGGCATGAGGCCTACGTCTTCTGTCAGGTCAGGAGAGGGGCCGAGGCAGGGAGAACCTAAGTTCAGGGCCAACCTGAGCAACTTAAGAACCAGTATCAAAATTGGAAAAGGAAAGTAAGGGCTGGGAGCCTGGAGTGATGAACACACATTTAATCTCAGCACTCAGAGGCAGGCCTGATCTCTGGGAGTTCAAGGCCACCATGGTCTGTGTCCACAGTGAATTCCAGACCAGCTAGAGTCACATAGTGAGGCCCTGTTTTGAAAAAGAAAGGGCTAGGTAGGGTTGGGGATGTGGCATTTGCTTAAGTGTGCAGGACACCCTAGGTTCAATTCTCAGTACTGTAAAGACAAAGAGGAAGAAAGAAATCTGGGAAATCTGCCTTCTCCTGGCTCCTCAGAACTCAAAAACAAAACAAAACAGAACAAAACAAAGCCAAAAAAAAAAAAAAACCCAAAACAAACAAACAAAAAAGCCCCAAAAGTGGGGTCTTAGATGGCTCAGCTGATTAGAGGACTTGTTAGCTCTTGTTGAGGGACCAGGATTCTGTTCCTCGCACCCAAGTGGCAGCTCACAACCATCTGGAGCTCCAGTTCCATGGGATCCAGCCTCTTCTGGTTTCTGTGGGCACATAGTACACATACATATAAAACAAAACAAGTCTTTAAAATAAGCCAACAATAATAAAACCTATGTAAATGGATGTTGGAGGGCTGGGTGGGTATTGGCATGATGGTGTACCTGTGTCTGCTTTATGTTGTAATTGGTAATGAAGATTTCTTCATTGCCTCAGATTTCTTTATAAATTGGATGAGTTGACTAATCACAAATGATATAGCTTCAAAGAAACAAAATTTCTTACAAGAGATTTTGTGTATCACCTCAAACTTGCTCTACAGTGAGGATGACCTTGAACTTTCCATCCTCCTGCCTCAGCCTCCTGGGGTTGGAGGTTGTGCCACCATGGTCAGTCTTACGTGGTGCTGGGGACTGAATGTCAGGCTCGACAAGTGCTAAGCAAGTGCTCTACCAAGTGAGCTACATTCCCTGTCACCAGCGGGGACTCTTAAGTGCTGGTTGTGTAACATGGAATATCTATTTTTACTGGATTTGAAAAATCTGTTGCTCAAAATACCTTGCTATATGGTGGCTGGAGACCTTGAAGGGGAAAAGAAATCAATCCGATAGGCTTAGGCAGGCGATATGAGCTGGCATAGATTTATTCTGTTGGGGAACCATTCTAGAAATTGTTAGGATGATCTAAATTAGTCTGCTTTTATGTAATAAACCTGTTTTTAAGCTCCATGATGACTAAAGCTCTTGCAAGTGAACAATTGCTGGTCTTAATTTACTTAAAGGAACCATGAACAATCTAAATTTCCTTAATCCCAGACACAGTTGCATATTTTCGGGAAGCGTCCCCAGAGCATACATGCCTAAGCCAGGCTGGGGCTGACTAGCTCAGGGCCGACGCTTCCCACTCAGTGGGTAAAGGTGCTGACTACTAAGCCTGATAGCCAAGATCAGTCTCCAGGACCCACGTGATTGGAGTAGACAACAACATTCTCACAAGTTGACTTTCAAAACTTGCATCCCTTCCTTCCTGTAAATTAAAAAAGTAAATAAGTTGCCAGGCAGTGGTGGCGCATGCCATTAATCCCAGCACTCGGGAGGCAGAGGCAGGTGGATTTCTGAGTTGGAGGCCAGTCTGGTCTACAGAGTGAGTTCCAGGACAGCCAGGGCTACACAGAGAAACTCTGTCTCAGAAAATAAACAAACAAATAAACAAACAAGTGTAATAACTGCTGACCTAGTTGTAAGGAATGACATTGTCTGGGAAGGAAAAGCTGGACTGATGTTTCTGGTCTGGTATATACTGGTATATACTGCCTATTTAGACTGTAGCTTTCAACTTTTTTTTTTTTTTTTTGCATCTCGAGTGAAGATGCCATTTTAAGAGCAAACTAGGGCACAAGGGAGTGCTTGCTACACTTCTAGAGGACCCGAGTTCAGTGTCTAGCATCCACAGCTTATCTGTTAACTTCAGCTCCAAGGGAATTGGTACCTCTGGCCTCTTCTGGCACCTGCACTTAGATGTACATACCCACATACAGATACACACTCCTATACATAATTAAAAATAAATCTTAAAAACATAAGGAGAACATAACGACACCTATAATTTTACCATCAGGAGGTTGAGGCATAGAATCAGGAATTAGAGTCTAGCCTGGGCTACATAGACAGGTCCAGTTCGCCTATGCTACATAGCAAGACTCCTATCTCAAAACTAAGGGCTGGAATTGTATAGCTCATTTGTAGAGAGTTTAAAGTCCTGAGTTCAGTCCCCAGAACTACAAAGGAAAAAGAGAAACAAAAAAATGAAAAGCCAGAGAAATATGGTAAAATCAGAACATTGGCAAGATAAAAATATTGCAGTAATGTATTTTAAAATTGTGGCAAGTGATTCACTTGGAACCGTGCCTTGGCATTACAATTATTTGCCCCCCCAACCCCCCCCCCCCACAAATAGACATATCAGAAAAATAACGTCAGTATTTTAAAATTTTTTTTTCTTGGCAGAGGTTAGCACAGTGCAGCAGTCTCAAATCTCATTTTATCTTATTGTGACTCAGTTGGGAAATGAGATTAGTGTCAGTGGGGCCCGAGATCTAACAGGATGGTGGGCCTTTCTCATTTCCTTCTCACCTGAATGTGTCCTTTCCTCCTCTGGCCACTCATGGATCCTCCTGGGCCTTGGCTGGAGTGGGGGAAGCATGACATTTCAGTTTTGACAGTCTGGCAGATTCTATGTGTGATGGTTTGTATATGCTTTTCCCAGGGAGTGGCACTATTAGGAAGTGTGGCCTTGTTGGAGTAGGTGTGTCACTGTGGGTGTGGGGTTAAGACCTTCACCCTAGTCGTCTGGGAGTCAGTCTTCCACTAGCAGCCTTCAGATGAAGATGTAGAACTCTCAGCTCCTCCTGCACTATGCCTGCCTGGATGCTGCCATGTTTCTGCCTTGATGACAATGAACTGAACCTCTGAGCCTGTAAGCCAACCCCAATTAAATGTTGTCTTTTATAAAACTTGCATTGGTCATGGTGTCTGTTCACAGCAGTAAAGCCCTAACTAAGACACTATGTTTTGCTATATAACATTTATTTGTTTTAATGTTTTAAAAAGCCTAAGTTACTGTCAATTCAAATAAGCTGGCCAGGACTCTGCATTGTGGCCACAGTAGCTCCTGGCTTCTTGTATCTGGCCTCAGTTTGGTAGATACCCATCTGGTGTGCTACACGCTCTTCCTGTTTCCATTTAACACCTTCTATAGCTGATGATCGCCCCATCTCATCTCCACCTGTGTGTGCATGCATGCATGTGTACATGCGTGTGTGCATGAGTAAGCAGGGGTCAAATCCCAGTGTTGTTCCTTGGGAGCTGCCCACCGTTGTTTGAGACATGATCTTTACTGGCCTGGAGCTTGCCAATTCGACTAGGCTGGCTGGCCGGCCATGAGCCCCAGGGGCCTCCCTGGTGCTCGTATTGCAAGTGCTCAGGCTCAGGCTCAGGTGCTCATACTTGTGCAATGTGCACTCTACCAACCAGGCCACCGCCCCTCCTCAGCGCTTTCTTAAGAGCTCAGTTGACCTGCTTTAGTTTACGAAACACTGTGCAAATTCTCATCTTCCTTTTTAAAGCTCTTCATAGATTCCACTTCCTCCTAAATCCTTTGCTCTGGTCCAGATCTTAGAGATTCCTGCCCCAATAACAGGTTGCTGGTTGAAGACATTGCAACTTAGGTTTTGATTATTTTTCTTAGCACTCAGCCAAATTTTATTGAAAGCAGAAACACACATGTACACTAGCACACAGAGACAGGCTCATCCAGTGAGTAAGGAGAGTTCTCCAAGGATGCTTTCCCAGGTTTTGATTTTTTTTTCCTTTAAATTTTAAGTGACACTTGAAGGTATAGATCACATTTGTACATGAAAACATTTTAAAGTAGATAAACCGTACACAGAAATACTATAAATGAATGGAAGGCAGTAAGGAGAATTTACTAGTAGGCCGTCTTAAAACGTGCACCGAAGACCTTTGCATTAAGTCTTTTCATTTGGCTGGCCTGCTGTGTCAAGTATTGTATTTCTAGTGCTTTGCACAGTTTGTCACATGTCACAGGTTGTAGATGCTGAGTCCAGTGTGTAGGTGAGGATGAAGATAACCTTAAATTCACCAAGCCACGGATGCAGGGTTTGCACATAATAGGTGGTGGTGGAAGTCAGAATCTTACTCTGCATACTTGATTTTTCATGCAGCCATTGACTTCAGCTGGAGCGAGGGTGTTTATAGTATGGTGTTTTGTTTTTGCTTTGTGTATATGTGCACGTGTGTTGATGTGTATGAGAATACATTTGTGTGCACGTGTGCATGTATGTATAAGTGTTTGCATGTGCATGCCAGAGGACAGCCTCAGATGTTTACCAGGCACCATCTTTTTTTTTTTTTTTTTTTTTTTTAACTTGAGACAGGGTCTCTAATTGGCTTGGCTCTCGTTGGCATGTAGGCTAAGCTGACTGGACGGCAAGCCTCATCTGTCTGCCTGTTTCCGCTGCCTCCATGCTAGGATTACAGCCGCATGCTATGTCACCAGCTTTTGTTTTATTTTTAAGCATATGGATTATGGGAAGAGCTTTGTGTGGTTGGTTGGTTGGTTGGTTGGTTGGTTGGTGTGTGTTCAAGTTCTGAGGATGGACCCTGGGCCCTTGTGTGCTACTGAGGTATCCTACATTACACTTTTTCTTTTCTTTTTCTTAATTTCTTTTTTATTTTTTTAAGGTGGGTGCAGTGAACTTCATTGATGATATTCAAGAGAGTAGGGCTCCCGAGGCCCTTTGAGTTACTGTGGGGGTCTGGGATGGAAACTGAGGGAGGTACTCAGTGTTGGGAGCGGAGTTGGGACAGGGACTCCTCAGTAGCTGAGGGTTTCTTTCTTGCTCTCATGTCCTTGCTGGGATGGGTGGTCCAGGATTTCTTGCTCCTTGGAGGCTATGTAGGCCATGATGCCCACCACCCTGTTGCTGTAGCCATATTCATTGTCATACCAGGAAATGAGCTACGAACTTGTCATTGAGAGCAGAGCCAGCCCCCGTGTCAAAGGTGGAAGAGTGGGAGTTGCTGTTAAAGTCAGGCGGGGGACACTGGTCCTCAGCGTAACTCAGGACGCCTTTCCGTGGCCCCGGATGCCTGCTTTACCATACGGTGCCATCATCCCTGGTAACTTTCTCCAGGAGGCATGTCAGGTCCACAGTGGACACATTTGGGTCCGAACACGCAAGGCCATGCCAGTGAGCTTCCCATTCTTGGCAGCACCAGTGGATGCAGGGATGGTGTTCTGGGCAGCCCCACGGCCATCACGCGAGAGGGGCCATCCACAGTCTTTTTTTTATTTTTTTGTATTTTTTGGTTTTTTTGGATTTGGTTTTTTCGAGACAGGGTTTCTCTGTATAGCCCTGGCTGTCCTGGAACTCACTCTGTACACCAGGCTGGCCTCGAACTCAGAAATCCGCCTGCCTCTGCCTCCTAGAGTGCTGGGATTACAGGCGTGCGCCACCACCGCCCGGCCTTCCATAGTCTTCTGAGTAGCAGTGATGGCATGGACCATAGTCATGAGCCTTTCCATGATCCAAACGTGTCATGGATGATGGCCTTGGCAGTTGGTGATACAGCAAGCATTGCTGACAATTGTGAGTGAGTTGTCATACTTCTCATGGTTCACACCTGTCACAAACATGGGGGCATCGGCAGAAAGGGAGGATATGATGACCCTCTCGGCCCCACCTTTTAAGTGAGCCCTGGCCTTCACCATCATGGAGAAGATGCTAGTAGACTCTACAACATACTCAGCACCAGCATCACCCCCATTCGATGTTAATAGTATCTTACTCCTGGAAGATGGTGATGGCCTTCCTGTTGATGACTGTGCTGTTGAACTTGCCATGGGTAGAGTCATACTGGGCCATGCGGACCATGTAGTTGAGATGAATGCAGTGATCACAAATGGCAACAATCTCCCCTTTGCCAGATGAACTGGCAACCCTGGTAACCAGGTGCCCCAAACGGCCAAGTCCATTCACTCTGACCTTCACCATGGTGTTTAAGGAACAAGGCTGGCACTTCACGAGAAGATGCAGCTGCTCTGGAAGAGTGGGGCACAAAGAGCCCTCTCTACCTTTTCTTATTAGCACCTTAGTGCATTTGTACTACTAACATTAATTACACATTTGTACCAACCAGGAACCAGCATTAATGTGTTAGTGTAACGAAGGTGTACTTAATTCAAGCTCCTCAGTATTCCCGGAGATCCTTTTCCAAGTCTTCCAGGACAGCCCCTCCCCCCCAATACCCCCATGATTGAACACAGGACCTTCCTTGCATACACTAGGCAAGTTCTGTGCCACTGAACTACGTATGTCTATTTGTTTCTGACAGCCTTGACAGTTGTCCTATGCATTAGTACAGGTATTTTGTAAAATGCTCTGCAACTTGTTTGATTCTTCTGTGTCTATGAGAAGGGTCTCAAGGTCACTGTGGCGCAGGGTCATTGAGCTTCTGGATCTGTGCACTTTTGGTCCTTGTGCTTCACGGTCCGCATGCTGAGGTCTCAGGCTCTCTGAAGCATCTTGGCTTGCTTATGGATAGGAGGAAGATCACAGGTCAAAGCGGAATGCTCATCAGGCCAAAGATGCCGCATACTTCCCGTGTGTCCTTCACTGCTCACCTTCTGTGGTGGTACTTTCCCACTGCCCTTCTCTGAGAGCACGGTCCACACTCCACACTTACTGTGTGTAGAGTTCATTTATGATCCACCTCCTTGTGAGGACAAGTATCTCTAAAAGTTTTTTTTTTTAGGCGTGTGTGTGTGTGTGTGTGTGTGTGTGTGTGTGTGTATTATACACACAAATGAGAATGGAGGCCAGAAGAGGGCATCAGATTCCCTGGAGTTAATGGCAGCCATGAACTGCTCAGTGTAGGTACTGGAACCTTGAACTTCTGACCCTCATGTTTGCATCAGGCGCTGCGCTCAGCTTGTGAGGCTAGGATGGAGCCCAGGGCTTCCTGTGCACTAGGCAGGCACTCTACCAACACAGCTAGGTCCCAGGCCAGATCCCAAGCAGTCTGTTCCTAGAGCTTTTCATTGTATCATGGAAATGCAAACACATGCAAAAGTAAAGTAAGCAGTATCTGAACCCAAGGGGGGCACACTGAAATTTATGGGCAGTCTTATTTCACCTACGCCCTTCTTTTTTTTTTTTGGATTTGGTTTCTTCGAGACAGGGTTTCTCTGTGTACTCCGGGCTGTCCTGGAACTCACTCTGTAGACCAAGCTGGCCTCGAACTCAGAAATCCACCTGCCTCTGCCTCCAAGTGCTGGGATTACAGGCGTGTGCCACCACCGCCCGGCTACCTATGACGCTAGAATCCTTTTATTTTTTATGTAAATTTCAGTTCCAGCTTAGTTCCCTTGGAGCTGATTGGGAGCTGAGGTGTTTTTATAAAACAGGATCCTCCTTGCACCAGAGTCACTTACTTATTTGTAGAATTGCAGCTGTTGGTGACCCAGACTAACCAAGAACATGAGATCAGAATTCTGCAGGTAGGAAGTGTTCTGTGTAGCAAGTGTACTTAAAGTACTTCTCAGCTGTCCTTCCTCACCCTTATCCTAGCACGAGTATTCTATCTAGATACAAAAACACACTGCTTATTTAATAGAGATTTGCTGGCTTGTTTGAACTGATAAGATTGAATTTATTTTCTGTGCTTTCTTAGTGTGGGTGTGTTTGTGTGTATGTGTGTGTGTGAAGGGGGGGTGAGACTGAGAAAGAGTGTGATGGGGGGTGGTGGGCGTGAGCCCTGCTAGTGCTATGGAGCATGGGTCAGAGGACAATTTTGTTCTTCTACCATGTGGGTTCTCTGGGTGGAACTCAAGTCCTCAGGCTTGGTAGGTGCCTTTATGATCTTTTTCCTTTGCCTCTGTGTGTGTGTGTGTGTGTGTGTGTGTGTGTCTGTCTGTCTGTCTGTCTGTCTGTCTCTCTTCCTCTCCCTCCCCTCCCCGTCTGTCTCTAAGACAAGGTTTCTCTGTATAGCCCTGGCCACCCTAGAACTGTCTCTTGGAGACCAGGCTGGCCTTAAACTCAGAGATTCTCCTGTCTCCACCTCAGATGTCGGGGTTACAGGCATGCACCACCACAGCTGGCTTCTTTATGGTTTTTCTAAAATAACTTATTTTGGGACAGCCTAAAGGTTTTATGTTTGTTTTGTTTCTTTTCTTTCCTTCTTCATCTTTTTCCCCTTTCCCCCCACTCCCTGTCCCCCCTTCTTAGGGTCTTACTGGCTCGGAACTCCCTAGGCACTTCCTCTCCCACTGAGACCAGACAAGGCAGCCCAGCTAGAACATATCCCACATACAGGCAAGAGCTTTTGGGATAGCCCCATCCCACCCCAGTTGTTCAGGACCCACAAGAAGATCAAGCTGCACATCTGCTACATATGTGCAGAGAGGTCTAGGCACAGCCCATGTATGTTCTTTGCTTAATGGTTCTGTCTCTGAGAGCCCCAAGGATCCAGGTTAGTTGGTTCTGTTGGTCTTCCTGTGGAGTTCCTGTCCCCTCCTGGGCCCACAATAGTACCTCCTATTCTTCCATAAGAGTTCCCAAACGCCATCCACTGTTTGGTTGTAGGTTTTGCATCTCAGTCAGCTGCTGGTGGAGCCTCTCAAAGAACAGCCATGCTAGGCCCCTGTCTGCAAGCATAACAGATCATTAATAGTGTCAGGGATCGCCGGGCGGTGGTGGTGCACGCCTGTAATCCCAGCATTTGGGAGGCAGAGGCAGGTGGATTTCTGAGTTCGAGGCCAGCCTGGTCTACAGAGTGAGTTCCAGGACAGCCGGAGCTACACAGAGAAACCCTGTCTCGAAAAACCAAAAAAAAAAAAATAGTGTCAGGGATTGGTGCTCATCCATGGGATGGGACTCAGGTTTTTGTTTTTAAATTACCAGTATGTGTATTTGTGTAGGGTATATGTACATGAGTGCAGGTATCCAAGAAGGGAAGCAATTTGGATTCCTTGGAGTTGGAATTATAGATGATTGTGAACCAGTTGATGTGAGAAACCAAACTCAGGTCCCTTTGCAGGACCGCTACGAGCTCTTTTTAAAAAATTATTTATTTTTTGGTTTTTTTTTTTTTTTTCCAAGACAGGGTTTCTCTGTGTAGTCCTGGCTGTCCTGGAACTCACTCTGTAGACCAGGCTGGCCTTGAACTCAGAAATCCGCCTGCCTCTGCCTCCCAAGTGCTGGGATTACAGGCGTGCGCCACCACGCCCGGCTGTAAAATTATTTATTTTTATTTATATGAGTTCACTGTAGCTGTCTTTAGGCACACACCAGAAGAGGGCATCAGATCTCATTACGGATGGTTGTGAGCCACCATGTGGTTGCTGGGAATTGAACTGAGGATCTCTGGAAAAGCACCCAGTGCTCTTAACCACTGAACCATCTTCCCAACCCTGTGCAAAGTGTTCTCATGAGCTGAAAGTGGATGATTGTGTAATTACTTACATGTCATTAAAAGAATGTCATAGGCGTACACATTTTTATTTTTATTTATTTTTATTTTTTATGATTATTTATTTATTTATTTATTTATTTATTTTCCGGTTTTTCAAGACAGGGTTTCTCTGTGTAGCCCGGGCTGTCCTGGAATTTACTCTGTAGACCAGGCTGGCCTCAAACTCAGAAATCCACCTGCCTCTGCCTCCCAAGTGCTGGGATTACAGGTGTGTGCCACCACGCCCGGCTGATTATTTATTATTATATGTAAGTACACTGTAGCTGTCTTCAGACATACCAGGAAAGGGCATCAGATCTCATTATGGATAGTCGTGAGCCTCCATATGGTTGCTGGGAATTGAATTCAGGACTTTTGGAATAGCGGTCAGTGCTCTTAACCGCTGAGCCATCTCTCAGCCTTTATTTATTTATTTATTTATTTATTTATTTATGTTTTCGAGACAGGGTTTCTCAATTCAGGACTTTTGGAATAGCGGTCAATGCTCTTAACCGCTGAGCCATCTCCCAGCCATTTATTTATTTATTTATTTATTTATTTATTTATTTATTTATTGGTGTTTTCGAGACAGGGTTTCTCTTTGTAGCCCTGGCTGTCCTGGAACTCAGAAATCCACCTGCTTCTGCCTCCCAAGTGCTGGGAGTGCACCACCACTGCCTGACTGGCTTACACATTTTTAAAGCAAAATATGTACCGTGAATAAGAGTACTTACTTATAAACATCTCTAGTAAGTTTTGATAGAGAAAGATATTTTATTTTAATTTATTTTATTTGAAACACAGTCTGAATGTATTCTAGGCCAGCCTGGAGCTCACTATGTAGAACGGGCTGGCCTCAAACTTGCATTGATTCTACTGTTCTGCCTTCTAAGTGCTAGGATTATAGGCATGTGTTACCATAGTGGGCCGCCTTTAGCTTTTTATTACAAAACTGAGGTGTTGTGAACTGTTGGTCATCTCACAGATGAGCCACAAAAGCCAAAGTCGTAGGTTCTCAGAAGGCTGAAGCGGTAGAGTTGCTAAAGCCTCATAGTTCCAGGCCAGCCTAAGACCCTGTCTAAAAGAAAAGGTTGCTAAACAAAGTGTCATACAAATTACAGATTTTCCTTCAGGAAGCTCAGTAAATCTGACCCTTGCTGCTTTAGAAAGGAAATTCTCTTCCTCTTTGTATTCTTCCCAGAATTCCCCTCTGTAGTTTGGCTCTCTTAGGCAGCAACTGCTCCCTCCAGAGATGCAGCCTGTTGGTTACTGGCAGAGCCCCACTTGACTTTTATCTCACACTGTTATTAAAGCCAACACCCAGATGCTGATTGCTAGTGAGGTACTGAAAAAAATAACAAACCTACCAAAATAGCCCCCTGGAAATACTACCCAAGGACCATTGCAGCAGGCCTATCCAGAAATCTGTAATCAACTCAGTTTTCTTTGCAGAAAAAAAACTTGAGATGGGACATGGCTCTAAAAAAATTTCGTGGGGACCTGAACTTGATCTTCAGGTACCACCTGAAAAGTCAGCATCCAATGATAGGCAGGAGTAACTCCATGCTGAAATAGGCGTCCTGGAGATGGCTGGCCAGTCAGGGCTGAGATAGGCGGAGTCCTGGAGATGGCTGGCCAGTCAGGGCTGAGATAGGCAAGAGTCCTGGAGATGGCTGGCCAGTCAGGGCTGAGAAGGAGGAGTCCTGGAGATGGCTGGCCAGTCAGAGCTGAGATAGGCAGAGTCCTGGAGATGGCTGGCCAGTCAGGGCTGAGAAGGAGGAGTCCTGGAGATGGCTGGCCAGTCAGAGCTGAGATAGGCAGAGTCCTGGAGATGGCTGGCCAGTCAGGGCTGAGAAGGAGGAGTCCTGGAGATGGCTGGCCAGTCAGGGCTGAGATAGGAGGAGTCCTGGAGGTCACTGGCTAACTTGGCTAACTTAGTGGTTCAGGTTTAATGAGAGAGTATCTCTAAAAATAAGGTGGAAAAGCGATTGAGGAGGACACCTCACATTAGTCTCTGAACTCCATGTGTACCTGCACACACATGAACATACACTCACAAAAACAAAAGAAAATGTATCCAAAGATCCCATAGCTATATGAACCTTAAGTACTTAGTGGAAGGCTGGAGAGATGGCTCAGCGATTAAGAGCACTGACTGCTCTTCCAAAGGTTCTGAGTTCAAATCCCAGCAACCACATGGTGGCTCACAGCCATCCATAATGAGATCTGACCCTCCTCTGGTATCTGAAGACAGCTACAGTGTACTTAGATATAATAAATAAATGAATAAATTTTTTACAAAAAGTACTTAGTGGACTGAGAAAGGTTTGAAGTTTTAAGTCCTTCTATAAAAGTTTAGAACTGAGATCTCAGTTTATAGGTAGTAATCCAAGGGCTGAGGTTGCAAATTCGGCACTTGCGTGACTCTTGACACTCAGGCCACCCTGTTCGCTAGGAGAGCTGCCTTGTGCTTTGAGAAGTAACTCCAGTTACTGACCCCAGCTTTTGACTTTTTGCTACCCCAAACAGCACTGAAGTGAAATTTTTAAGCTATTGTACTTATCTGTTTCCTCCCTCTCTTCCCCCTCCGTTTTCTCTCTTTCTTGATATTTTACTGTATTTCTCTGGGTGGCCTGGAGTTCACTGTATACACCAGTGAGTTACATACATCATACATCAGAGTTAAAAAGATCTGTGTCCTGAGTGCTGGGATTTAAAGGCACATACCACCATTACTAGCCTATCAAAATTTCATAAAGAAAAGCAATATTAAAAAAAATAGGAAATCAGAATACTAAAACAATAACTTTATTTTTATTTTTTGTTTTTATAAGTGTTTGTGAGTGTATGCTGTGTGTGTGTGTGTGTGTGTGTGTGTCTGTGTGACTGTGTGCACACGCACGACTTCAGAGGCAAGAAGAGAGTGCTAGATCCCCTGACACTGCAGCTGTAGTTGGTTGTGAGCTGTCCACTTGGAACCAAGCTCAGGGACCTCTGAGAGACAGCCCCAAAGTGTCAGGGGCGGGGATGGAGAGAGAACGTGAGTGTGTGCGCATGCTTGTGGACTGTGACGCCAGGAGTGCTGGGTTACCTGGAGCTGGGGCTTTAGGCATCCAATGGCCAAACATGGGTGCTGGCAGCTAAGGTCCTTCGCCGAAGCCGCACACTCTTCTAACCATTTAAGCCATCTCTCTAGTGCCCTCCAGTTGCTACTTTGTTTCCAACCCAATTCCCCGGGAAAAGAAAGCTCAACAGTTAACAAAACAAGCTACAAGCTTAGATTGGGCAGTCCTCCCACTCCACGACTCTGTTTCCATCTATTTTATCCCATACAACTTGCAGTTTCTCCAGGCCCCCAGCTTCTCTCCCTGCTGCCTCTCCGTTCCCCTCCCCCCATTGCTCCTCCCCCCTTCCTGTTTTTTCCTCCATCGCTCCTCCCACTTCTTCCTGCCCAATCATTGGCTCAAGCCTTTATTTGAAAAGTTAAGGTGGGGAGAAGGTTCACAAGGCAACTCCTCATCTGCAGCCCCTCTGAGGAGTGGAATTAACATCAAAATACAAGCCCAGGGCTATCCACAACATTTTCCCCTTTCTGTTCAATTAAAAGATTTTTTTTTTTTTTTTTTTTTGGTTTTTTTCGAGACAGGGTTTCTCTGTGTAGTCCTGGTTGTCCTGGAACTCACTCTGTAGACCAGGCTGGCCTCGAACTCAGAAATCCGCCTGCCTCTGCCTCCCAAGTACTGGGATTACAGGCGTGCGCCACCACGCCCGGCCAATTAAAAGACTTTTATCTCAGACATCTATTGACCACAATTATTGCCATTTTGTAATTTATAATATACAGGATAGACCTAACACCCAGTCAATCATTTTTTATCAATTAAGTAGTGCCTCTGTCATCTATTCGAACTTAAAATACTTACAATTCTACACCTGACTCAAGTCCTGGCTTTAGACTGTAACCCATCTGAAAAACATCCTCTCAAATCTGTATCATTTTTCTAAATGCTAACCAGCTTTGACTGGCTATAAGACTATTAGTCTTCAACCCCATCAGAAATCCAAGAATGACTAATATTACCTGAAAATATGTGAAGCACAAAATATAGCTTCTAAAACTTAGCCAATTTATAGAGACCGCTGATCACCTGGACAGGCCCTATATACACCAAAACGTTGGAGCATCAGTCTTCAGCCTTCTGGCCCAGGATCATCTGACAGACCTTGGTAATGCAGAATTTTGAAGGGCTGATTACTCTGTCTTGGCAGATTATCAGTCGACTATTCTGCAGTGTGTCCTTTTTTTGGACAATATTTGTCTGTAGATGAAATGAGGCAATTCTTGCCTGGTGACTGTCTCGCCACAACTGAAGCAACTCCATTGATGCTCAAGTTCTTCTTTAAATTCAAGAAAGGGGTGCTGTCAGGAGCAGACAGGTCTCCAGTCAAATGACCTTTAATAAAGAAATGTCGAGCCCGGCATGGTGGAGCAAGCCTGTAATCCCAGCACTTGGGAGGCAGAGGCAGGCGGATTTCTGAGTTCAAGGCTAGCCTGGTCTCCAGAGTGAGTTCCAGGACAGCCAGGGCTACACAGAGAAACCCTGTCTCGAAAACAAACAAACAAACAAAAAAAAAAAAAAAGAAAAGAAATGTCAATAAACGTATTCTGTGGACTTCTGACACCTTTGAAGACCATCTGTCTACCTAAAACATTTCTGAACTGCTAAGCCTTGACTATTCTCTGCCGTTTCTAATCGAAATAACTCAGGAACACCCTTTTTGTTTGTTTGTTTGTTTTTGTTTGTTTGTTTGTTTGTTTTTTGAGACAGGGTTTCTCTGTGTAGTCCTAACTGTCCTGGAACTCACTCTGTAGACCAGTCTGGCCTTGAACTCAGAAATCCGCCTGCCTCTGCCTCCCAAGTGCTGGGATTACAGGCGTGCGCCACCACGCCCGGTTTAGGAACACCCTTTTAATTAACTCACAACCATGAGTTTGCTATCTGGCACTTAACTTGTATTACTTAATCATCCAAAAGCAGTTTACACTAGCAGTTAAAGAAGGACTGGGTCTAAGCCTTGTATTCTTAAATGTGTCATATAGGCACAATGCCTACATGGAGTAACAATATTAATCCCAGGTTTTGTTTTTTTTTTTTTTTTTTTTTTTTTTTTTTTTTTTTGTTTTTTTGAGACAGGGTTTCTCTGATTAGTCCTGGCTATCCTGGAACTCACTCTGTAGACCAGGCTGGCCTCGAACTCAGAAATCCGCCTGCCTCTGCCTCCCAAGTGCTGGGATTAAAGGCGTGTGCCACCACCGCCCGGCTTAATCCCAGTTTTATATAATAGTAAATTTATACCAATGAAAACCTTAAATTTACATCAAATAAATTCTGAACCAATATAAGAGATTATAACTTCAACTTTGTATCAATTATAAAGACTTCTACCAATGTAAGATCTGGCTATGTAATGTTTTGCTTAAACATACATTTGCTAACCAATCCCTATTTGTCTGTTTCTATAGTTTCTATGATATTACTATATTCCCCTTTTTCTTTTCCACTCACTTCTCCTTTACCTAAGAAAGAAGGATAGAGAAGAGGAAAGGAAAGGAAAGGTAGAAATCCCTGAGTTTAAGTTCTTTAGTTTCCTCCCTGTCCAAAGCTACATTTGTAAAGTATCCCTAAAATGATAACATATCTATAATTCCTAAAATAACCAGAACCATCCACCCCACATAAGGAACTGGATGATGATTGTCTTCTGTCTGCTTTCAGCTGAATTGGGGTGAAGAATTCCCATCTGGGGGCCCAAAGGGAAATAAGAAATTTTGAGAACTAGCTGGCATTATTTGCCTTCCAGTCATTATGTGGTGAGAAAGTGCCTCCAGGTCAGATGACATCTTGACCATGACATTCTGAAAGGCTGGAGAGGCAAGTAAAATTCTGGAAGCAAGTCTTTAAAAGAAACAGCTTTAGCCGCGCACGCCTGTAATCCCAGCACTTGGGAGGCAGAGGCAGGTGGACTTCTGAGTTCGAGGCCATCCTGGTCTACAGAGTGAGTTCCAGGACAGCCAGGACTACACAGAGAAACCCTGTCTCGAAAAACAAAAACAAAAACAAAAAAAACCACCCCCCCCAAAAAAAAAAGAAACAGCTTTGATGTAGTTGAAGTAGAGTCAAGTGTGAAGCTGGAATGGAAGGTCCCAGATCTCCGCATCCTGGAGTGTGAATCTTTTCAGGGCTGTCTTTCTCTTCTTTCATCCCTGTAGTATACAAAACTTAAAAGCAACAAGTAAACAGGTAAAGACATTCACACAGAGCATGCAGGGGGCACAGATTGGCCAATGAAGATCAATAAAGAAAGATGACTGACTGCTTTTCCTCAGGTTAGCTTGATCAACCTAATCAACTAAAATTTAACTGTGTATCCATGTCCTCATAAAGGATGGTATGTAACACCCAATAAGTGTTAATGGCTGTGTATAGACATTTTAGTCTCAGCCAGTTCCAGAGCTGTCTCCATAAGCAGAGACATAAACATCACCACATATACATCACCTATTTTGTTGATTGTGTTAGTCTCCCTTTTCTCTGTTGCCAAGGTCTTCAGGAGGTCTCCCTTTGTCATGTCTGATTTTTATCAACTTGGAAGGGACCCACAGCCTTTCTTTTCCTGTGGAAACATAGGCATAGCCCCTCCCCCAGTGTAACACATTTCCCATTCTCCATTCTGATGTTAGAATATCCTTAATGTAAAAAGGCTGGTTTAGTTCAATAGTTCTTTCCACAATCCAATGTCTTTCAGCAGCTGTGGTGTTTTGTTCATTGGCATTTAAAAAAATTTAAAGTTAGAAAGGTACTATGTAATCTATTCTTGGGTATTCTTCTTGATCCTTTTTGCATATTAAGTATCTCCTTTTGAGTTCGATTGGATCTCTCCGCAGTTGCTTGTCCTGTAGGATTGTGTGGTATGCCTTTAATATGTTTTATATTGTAATATTCAAAAAACTGCTTCATCTTATTAGAGATATACACTGGCCCAATGTCTGTTTTAATTTGTGTTGGTATTCCCATAATGGCCATAACTTCTTTTTTTTTTTTAATTTTTTTATAGCCATAACTTCTAACAAATGTATAATTACAGAATCAGCCTTTTCTGACCGCAATGCAGTTGCCCATGGAAATCCTGAATATGTGTCTATTGTATGGTGCACATATTTCAGTTTGCCAAACTCTAAAATGGAAGACACCCTTTTGCCAAATGTCATTTCTTTGGGTACCCTTAGGGTTAGTTCCCATAGGCAATGGAGTCTGGTTATATAACGAACAAGTAGGGCATTGCTTCACAATTTTCTTGGCTTGTTGCCAAGTCATAGTAATCCAAATGGCTTGGTCAGTCAACCACCTTAGTGGTAAGGCTGTTGGTGTTTTGGCAGCAGTGGCTCCTTGGGGTAAAGTTAAATTGTCAGCCTTTGCTGTATTTTGTTTATGGACAGCTTGGTCAGTCTGTAACTGCCTTTGATAACATTCCCTAACTAATTTAAGATTTTTATAAGGAGCCTGACTAGTTTCTTGGTTAGATACTGAGACTGGGGGGATATTAATTTGGGTTTTCCACTGCTGCAATAGATCTCTTCCCCTAAGTTAATGGCTATATCAGCCATGTATATGCTGATCAATTTTCCCATCTGACCTTCTGTTCCTATACGTGTAAGCAGTCTGGTACTTTGCTTTATTTGGGATAAGGTCCAACTCCTTGAAACTGGATGTCTACTTCTTGAAGTGGACAGGCCAAGATTTTGGAGAGATAATGGTAACAGCTGCTCCAGTGTCAACCATTCCTTCAATCTTAATATTGTTTACTAATATTCTTAGTTTTGGCCTGTGATCCTCTATAGAAGTTTGCCAAAATATTCTTTTTTGGGTCCCTTTGAGGCGTTCTGAATTGTCTACAGAACTTGCCTCAGTCTTGTCTGGTCTTAGAACATCTGTTTTTGACATAGTGACACTTAATTGTCCTGAGGAAGAGAACTCTCCCTGTCTGCCATTGGTACCTGCGAGAGGCCCCCCTGGGAGTTTTTTGGCAGGGTGTTGCCCCATTTGTCTGTTCTTGCTCTACATTCTCTAGTCAAATGGTGGCCTCTGCCACACCTTTGACATATTCCAAAAGGCATAGGCCCCCTTTTGATATTACTTTGTTTTTTTTCTACAGTCATTTCTGAGATGACCCCACTCACCACAATTAAAACATTTGAAATCTTCGGTCATTTCTAGGTGTCTAGTGGCAGCTTTTCCTATTACAGGTGATCGAGATACAACATCAGTTGTATATCTAATCCAATCATCTATTGATGCTGACCTTGCCCTCAATGGTCTGATTACTTCCTTGCATTTAGTATTTGCATTCTCAAAAGCCAAAGACTCTATTATTGCCTTCCTTGCTGCTGATATACTCCTTTCCACAGCTGAGGTTAGTCTTTGTAAAGTCAGGGAAGGTTTCTTGTGGACCTTGTATGACTTGAGTAAATGGTTCAAGTCTTTTCCCTGATTCTACAACTTTGTCCCAGGCTCTTAAAGCTGACAATCAACACAAGGCTAGGGTTGTGTCTTCATCATATATAGCCTGCACTTCTACCTCAGCAAAGCAACCCTCACCAAGCAGCTGGTCTACGGAAATCTCTCTACCCCTGGCTCTATTTTGTCGTGCTATCTCCCTCGCCCCTTTTCTCCACTGTGCGACCCATTGTAAATTAGCAGCAGGTTCTAATATTGCTCTTGCCAAATCCTTCCAGTCTTGTGGGATTATTCTATTTTTAATACCCCAAGAAGTCAGAATTTGTTTCACAAATGAGGAATGCATTCCAAAATTAGTGACACTTTCCTTAAATTTTCTTAGATCTAATACATCCACAGATTGCCATTCCATTTCCTGATAACCCTGTAGATGATCATCATCTGGAGGTCTTTGTTGTATACTGACTGGAGAGACTAAAGTTTGTTTCTTAATAACCTTTGGTTGGCTTTCTCTACTTTTATCTTCTATCTCTCCCTGAGTACTTTCCTTTTCCTTGAGTTCCTGTATTTTCTGTTCAAGGTTCTGCCTCCACATTTTGATCTTTTCTTTATATTGCAATTCTGATAGTCTACTGTCCATTTTATTTTGATTGATTAATTTTAAAAGGTTATTCTCCAAGTCTAGCTTCCAATCCTCATTATTTTCTCTCTGCTGCTCAGTCTGATCTGTGAGCTGCTGCATCCTTTGTTCTAGCATCTTTTCTAACTCCTGTCTCCCACCTTCATTCTCCTCCTTGTCTCTTATTCTGTTCTATAATTTCCTGGGTCTTCAATTTTAGTGTTTCCTCTAGACCACATTGCCAAGTCTTAAATTTCTCTTTCTGTCATTCATGCTGTTCCATAATTTCCTGTATCTTCTGTTCTAAGCCCTGCTTCCATAATCTTAGCTTCTCTTTGTGTTGTAATTCTAATATTGCAGCATCTGCCTTATTTTGACCTGTGAAATCCTGAACCTTTAGTTCTAGTGTTACTTGTAATCTCTTTTTCTAAGGCAAGGAATATTTTGTCTAGGACCCTGTCTTTTGAGATGACATACTAAATCAATAAGTATTGCATTATCTATGACTTTTTCCTCTAAATCCATCCCTGTCAAACCATTCAAAATATCATCACATAAAGCCAACAAGACATTTATTATTTTTCCTATCTTTAAGTATCAAGATGCTATATATCTCTCTTATATCAATGAATTACCTGGTCCAGAACCCTTTGTACCTACTGCCCAAGCAGTTCAGGGCATCAGGGGGGTAGTTAACTTTTTTTTATCTCAGGTTTGTTAGATTCTAAACAATATGTTGGGCACCATTTTGTTGCTAGTTTGTTTCCAATCCAATTCCCAGGTAAAAGAAAGCTCAACTCAACAGTTAACAAAACAAGCTACAAGCCTAGATTGGGCAGTCCTCCCTCTCCACTACTGTTTCCATCTATTTTATCCCATACAACTTGCAGTTTCTCCAGGCCCCCAACGTTCCCCCCAACCTGCTCCTCTCCTTCCTCTTATCCCCCATCGCTCCTCCCCTAGACTCTAAGCTCCTCCCCCTTCCTCCTGATCAATCATTGGCTCAAGCCTTTATTTGAAAAGTTAAGGTAGGGAGAAGGTTCACAAGGCAACTCCTCATCTGCAGCCCCTCTGAGGAGTGGAATTAGCATCAAAATACAAGCCCAGGGCTATCCACAACACCCTCCCTCCAAAGGAGAGGAGCTCATGCTGGCCTTGAATTCTGTATGTATCTGAGGATGGTGCAGTGCTATATAGCCCGGGCTCCCTCCGTGCACACTGGGCAAACACTACCAACTGAGCCACGGTCCCAGCTCCCTAGGAGAGCAGCTCTTCAACCTCTGAAGTGAAGTTGCACTAGTTAATTAAAGGGGGGGGGGTTTCTGCCTTTTAAGAAACATAATCATAAACTTGTAAATGTTCCTTTGTAAACGTGAAAATCCTTTAAATGCCACAGACCTTCAGGCTTTTGTGGGGGCCTTTTAAGAATCTGCTGACTACGGTGGGTCCCAGGAGTAATGCTCACTGGTAAGTATTTGGTTTATCTTCCCTGGGTGCAAAAGCAGATGTTAAGAATGCATATAGAGGAGCTGGGATCAGAGTGGGGAAGTGGGCAAAGGGGGCGTGGAGACACGCAGTCCCAGAGCTGTCTAGCTAATCAGTGAGCACCCGGTTCAGTGAGAGAACCTCTCAGAAATACCCTGGGTAGTTTTACTTTCCCTTTGACGCCATGCTTTAGAGTTTATGTAGCTGTCATTTATCCATTCTTCCCTCATCCCACTGCCCTGGCGCTCTGGCTGCCTCCGTGTTTCACCGAGAGCTCTGAGGTAGTCTGCCCCCTTCCTCTCCTGTGTGGCCCTTTCTCTCTCGCTGTATCAGTTACTTGTTTCATCACGATGACACAATACCAGCTAGAAACAGCCTAAGGGAAGAAGGACTTATTCTGCTCGCAGCTTCCCTCTGTCCTGTTAGGGACATCCTGGTGGCATTCATGCAGGCAGCGTGTGTACCAGGAGCCTCCCATCTTGCAGATCAGGAAAGCAGACGGGAACTTCAAACAGGGCCAGGCTGCGGCCTCAGGGTCTACGTCCAGAGACTGCTGTCTGCCTGCTAGGCCTCTGGTCTCAGAGCAGCGCCAGCAGCTGGAACCAGGTACTGGAGCATATGAGCCTTAGGGGCTCCCGTCATCCAGCCCTCTGAGTCTTAAATGTTCACCGCGTTGGTTCTGGGAGACTCTCATATTTACCACATACACATTTCTGTTGACCTTTTTGTCCCTTTGTTATATTATGTATGAGCCTTTTTGTTTTATTTTTTTTTTTATTTTTTATTTTTTGTTGTTTGTTTGGGTTTTTTGTTTTGTTTTGTTTTATGTTATGTTTGTTTTTGTTTTCTTTTGTTTGGTTTTTCGAGACAGGGTTTCTCTGTATAGCCCTGGCTGTCCTGGAACTCACTCTGTAGACCAGGCTGGCCTCGAACTCAGAATCCGCCTGTCTCTGCCTCCCAAGTGCTGGGATTACAGGCGTGCGCCACCACTGCCCAGCTTTGTTTTATTTTTTTTTTTATCTTTTCTATTTCATTTAGTTTCTAGCGACTTCTCCATTCATTCATTAGAAACGGCTATTCTTGAACTTGAGTCTCAGGAAATCCTCCTGTCTCAGCCTCCTAAATAGCAGGGACTACTGGCACACATACTATACCATATATACCTGCATATATGTACCTGGCTGTGGTGGTTTGAATATGCTTGGCCCATGGGAAGTGGCACTGTTAGGAGGAATGGCCTTATTGGAGGAGGCGTGACCTTGTTAGAGGAAGTGTGTCACTGTGAAGGCGGGGCTTTGAAGTCTTAAATATGCTCAAGTATGGCCTGTGTGATACAGTCTCTTCCTGGCTGTCTTAAGATCAAGGTGTAGAACTCTGCTTGATGCCATGCTTCTCTCCATGATGATAATGGACTGAACCTCTTAACCTATAAGCCAGCCCCAACAAGATGTTGTCCTTATAAGACTTGCCTTGGTCATGGTGTCTGTTCACAGCAATGAAACCCTGACCAAGACACTGGCTCTTCTTTTTAAAAATGAATTAATGAGACTTGGTCTCTCTGTATGGGTCAGGCTAGCTATTCTTAGAATTCTCCTGCCTCAGCTTCTCCCGTGCTGGGATTACAGGTGTGCACTGGCTCCCCTACCTTTTCAACTGGGATTCCTATGACTATTGTGTCTTCTCTTAGTTCTGGAAATACTGAGTGTGGCTGTTTGCTTTTCACAGCCACGCCTTGTGTTCTGTTTCTGTCTGTTGTGTGGGTTGCTAGCTTTGCCTGAAGGGTTTTCTCAAATGTCAGCTGATATTTACTCCTGAGCAAGGGATTAAAACACTAAACTGAGATCTCCCTGACCTATTCCCTTTATCCTCTGCCTCACATCCCCCACCAACCTGCCATCGCTGCCTTCACCCTGTCCCCCCTGCCCAGTGCTGAGGTAGGGCACTGAGCTATGACTCTGACTATACATTACTCTGTCTTCCCATTGTCAGCTTTCCTTTGAAAATGGCTACCTATCTTTAGGGTTGTTATAGGGTTGCATAACATAGTGTTTGCTTTGTAGTAAGTGCTGTTTGAATATTGGTATTTCATGACCCTCTAGGACCAAGTCACCATCGTTTCCTGAATAGATTATCCTAATATCAAACATACATTTCCTGGGGCTGGGGCTTTTGTTCAGTCAGTATTGACTTGCTACAGTCATGGGCACCTTAGTTTTGATCTCCCTAACCCATGGGCATGGCAGGGCATGCTTGTAACTTCAGCACTGGCAAGGCAGAGACAGGCTGATGTCTGGAAATAGCCTAATGTAATTAGCAAGCCCTGAGAGATTCAGTCACAAGAGACTAGGTTGGGGTTAATGAGATGACTCAGTGGTCAAATGTGCCTGCTGACAGGCCTGAGGATCTGAGTTCAATTCCTGGACCCATATGTTAGAAGGAGAAATCTACTTATTTAAGTTGTCTTCCCACAGCATAGCGCACGCACGCACAAGGCCTGTGTATGCACACAGACTGTATGCTCCTCAATCATTGCATATAAGATTCCTCGCTTTAGCCAGGTGCGGTGGCGCACGCCTGTAATCCCAGCACTTGGGAGGCAGAGGCAGGCGGATTTCTGAGTTCAAGGCCAGCCTGGTCTACAGAGTGAGTACCAGGACAGCCTGGAGAACTACACAGAGAAACCCTGTCTCGAGAAAAAAAAGAAGAAAAAAAAAGATTGCTTGCTTTACTATAGTGTGTCTCCCCCCTGTGCGCTGTAACTTACTTACCTGTCTGTCTACTCAGGATGGTAAACTGTAGGCTTAGCATGGTGGTACACACCTGTAATCCCAGTACTAAGAGTTTAGATCTAGCCTGGGCTACATAGTAATATCCTATTCCAAAGAGAAAAAGGAAATTCTTGTTATTGAAATATCTATCTTATCATTTCTGAGTTGGGAGGGGTCAGGGCATAGTAGTCTAAGAGAATTCACCTGGTCTGGTACCCTTTAGACCAGACCAGGCCAGTATACAGTTCTTCTGTGTAGTCCACATCCCTTGGTAGTGTTCTAGAAGTAGGGGTGACTTGATGTTTTAGGCAGTTTCATATAAAATGATATCATTCACAGGTATTCAGTCAGCCCTCAGAGTATGTCATCCTTCCGTCAGAGCAGGAATGGTCAGTTGACCTTGATGGTCACTAAACAGCGGTGAACAAATGGAGACCACCCATTCTGCTGTTGTGATTAGCATGGTTAGAGCATGGGTGGTTTGTGTTCCTAGTCTTCTGCCTAGAGCTTCTTGTGGAATCTTTGATTCACCCACCGGCCCTCAGTGTGTGGCTGGTGTATTTAGTGCTATTTTTCGTTTCCTCTTTCTAATATTAGAACCCACTGGGGAGAGTCTGGATTGTTTAGTGCTATTGTCAAGGGTATGTTATTGCATTAGGCACACAGAAAACATTAGTGACTTAAGGGTCTATGTGTAGAAAGCTTTTATGATAGATGGGTTTGCAATTTTGATGTGTAAAACAAAAATGTGGGTCCCACGGTGATTGTCCACAATTTCCCTTAAACAGTGTGAAGGTGTCGCACACTACATATCTCTGGAACGCATTGAGTGTTGGAAGTAAAAGATGGTTTTCTTGGTTCTAACCTCCTTAAAAAGAAAAGCAGGGCTGAAGCAACAGCTCGGCAGTTAGTAGTGCTTCCTGTTCTTCCCGAGGACCCACATTGGGTGGCTCCCATCCTCCTGTAGCTCCAGCTCAGGGCGACCCAGTACCCTCTTTGTCCTCCACAGGTACTTGCACTCCTTTGTATATACCCCTGCTCCTAATATACGCAATTAGAAAAATCTTTCTTTAAAACCTCAACACAAGCCGGGCGGTGGTGGCGCACGCCTGTAATCCCAGCACTCTGGGAGGCAGAGGCAGGCGGATTTCTGAGTTCGAGGCCAGCCTGGTCTACAGAGTGAGTTCCAGGACAGCCAGGGCTATTTCCTGTCTTGAAAAAAACAAAATAAAACACACACACACACACACACCCCAAACCTCAAGACCAAAGACAAAGCTCTGTATTCCAGAGGTGGGCTTTCTGGCAGGACCAGTTTGGAGGCCTGGCTTCAGGTCTCCTTTATCAGGCCAGCCCTCTGTCCCTGCGTTTCAGTTCTCATGCAGGCACATGTTTGTCTTGGGTTGACTGCCCAAGGTGAGAGGGTCTGGGGAGGCAGGAGGGGGCTCCTCGCTGGAGCCATACTTGCCGGCGTTTGCAGCTGGTCAGGGAGTTTGAACTTAAGTAAGCCCCTGGGTCTTGGAGAGACTCCCCCAGCAGCATGGCTATCTTAAGTTACTCAGGGATTTTTTTTTTTTTTTTTGTGGTTCTTTTCTTTTTTTCTTTTTTTTTTTCTTCTTTACATTTTTTATTTTTATTATTTATTTATTTATTTTTTTGTTTTGTTTTGGTTTTTTTTTTTTTTTTTTTTTTTTTGGATTTGGTTTTTTTCGAGGCAGGGTTTCTCTGTATAGCCCTGGATGTCCTGGAACTCACTTTGTAGACCAAGCTGGCCTCGTACTCAAAACTCCGCCTGCCTCTGCCTCCCAGAGTGGAGTGCTGGGATTACAGGTGTGCGCCACCACCACCTGACTTAAATTTTTAAAAAATTTTATTTTTGATACAGGGTTTCACTGTGTTAGCCTTGGCTGTCTTGGAACTCACTGTGTAGGCCAGGCTGGCCTTGAGTTCAGAGATCTGCCTTCATCAGCGTCCCAAGTACTGAGGTTAAAGGCATGTGCCAATACCACCCCAG
The DNA here is from genome assembly GCA_964023405.1 of Apodemus agrarius. Taxonomy (NCBI): domain Eukaryota; kingdom Metazoa; phylum Chordata; class Mammalia; order Rodentia; family Muridae; genus Apodemus; species Apodemus agrarius. Next base: position 37,474,290 of record OZ030028.1, read on the forward strand.
CTTAAGTTAGTTTTTAAATTGGACATGTGATGGACTACACACCTATAGTCCCAGCAGTTAGGACAGGAAAATTACTGACTTAAAAGCTAGCCAAAGCTACATGGCAAGATTCTACCTCAATGCAAAAACAAGACAGCAACAACATTGGGGCTGGGGTGATAAGTTAGTCAGTAGAGTGCTTGCTGAGGTCAGGCCTCAGATGCATGTAAAGGGAGCTGGGCATGGGCGGCCAGGGCAAGCCTGTAGTCCAGCACTAGGGAGGCAGAAATACATGCATCTCTGGAGCTCCTTGGCCAGCCAGCCCAGTCTACTTGGCAAGTCCCAGGCCAGTGAGGACCTTGTCTCAAAAAAAACAATGTGGGTGGCACCTGAGAAGTGACAGCTGCTGTTGTCCTCTGGCCTCTCCATATGCAGCTGTGTGCAGGTACAGTTGCATACACAAATGTGCCCCTATATTTGTGAATCTGCACATGCATGCCCCCACTTACAATTTCAGTATGTGCATATGAATTGTTCACACCACACCAGCACCTAAAACTGATTGCGTTTGGAGCTTGAGCCTTTAAAGAGTTGCTAAGTTCATGGCAGGCTCTTAATGCAGCTTGACTACTGCCCACAAGAAGAGGAAGTGAGGTCAAGGAGACAGCAGAGCTATGCACGCGGGAGACCATGGGAGGATGTAGTGAGAGGACAACATCTGCAAGGAGAAGGCTAGAGGCTGCAGGGGACGCTGACCTGCTGCTGGCGCTTCAGCATGCGAACAGTAAGGCGAACATGCTGCTGAAGCCCCTCGGTCTACGGGATTTTCAGCACATCAGTAAAGGTTATCCCTTGGTATAAGTGACCTCCTCCCCCCTTATGTTTGTGTGTGTATGTGTGTGTGCTCATGTGCATGTGTGTGCATGTCTTTGCAGGTGCATATATATGCTTGTATGTGGAGGCCAGAGGTCAGTCTTGTGAGCCATGCACCTCATCTTTTAGACAGTCTTTTTACTGGGACCTGGGGAACCAGTGGTAGATTATATGTAAGCCTAATCCCTGGCCCCAGTTAGCTAGGGGCATTTAGGATTGTGTGATCAGTTCTGTGATGAGGAAATGCAATTGGCCGTCCAAAGGCAGATCCTTGACTTCTTAGGGATCATCTTAGGGATGATTTCCACTGATGGGCAAGGGATTGTGGAGTGGGGTGGGTGTCAGTGGTAGTTTCCTGGTAGATACAGTATAAGGCAGTAAAAGAAGATTGGTCTGGTCAGAGGGAGGACCCCATGGCTCTCAGATGGCGAGCAAGGGAAGCTCAGCAGGCGTCTAGGCCGCAGAGGGGATGGGAGTGTGAGGATGCAGGACAAGGCCTTTGACTGTCCTGCCAACACCTTGGTCTCGAGCTTGGAACTTGGGAAGTACTGCTTTCTGATTGTTTCAGCCACCCAGCTTGTGATTCTTTGTTGCTCTAGTCCTAGCAGACTAAAACACTAGTTTAAGAGTATATAAGGGGGCCGGGCAGTGGTGGCGCACTACTGTAATCCCAGCACTTGGGAGGCAGAGGCAGGCGGATTTCTGAGTTCGAGGCCAGCCAGGGCTACACAGAGCAACCCTGTCTCGTGAAAAAAAAAAAAGTATATAAGGGGGTGTTATAAACCCTGACCCACCTGAGCGCAGTGCCCGGGACCCACATTGTGGAAGGAGCACTCTGAAACCAACTTGGTACAAAGCAAATTGTTATCTAAAGTAGTTGTCATGTCAGTAATAAATAAGTAGTAAGCAGGTCAGTTGCCCAAGGCGGGGGCAGGTGTCTTTATTATTACTGCTACCACCACCACAAATCCAAGGACTCACACATGCTGAGTTACATATCCAGCCCCTAGGCTTCAATCTTAAATAAACAGCAATTGGCTCTTATAGAACTGATTTGCCAGAGGTCTGAAACAGCAACTATTTAAGAGGTGAGCCTGAAACATAAGCAGAAAACAGCAATCTGAGACACTGGAACTTTGACAGAGGGCTGGGGAGCAGACTTCTGCAGAGCACCTGCTGGCCTGTGGGAACAGCGTAGCATTATTAAGAATAATTACAGGGCAGGCTTGGGGGCTCACTACTTTAATCCTAGCAGTCTCCAAGTTCAAAGCCCTCCTGGTCTATATATCTAGTTCTAGGATAGCCAGGGCTATATAGTGACACTCTATCTCAAAAAAAAAAGAAAGACAAGAAGGAGAAAAAAGGAAAAGAAAACAACAGTGGATTGAGAATTCCAGGCAGTTTAAGCCCACTAGTTTATAACAAGTCTCCCCAGAGAGCAGCAGTAGCCCTCCTAACCTGGTAGCCACTACAGAATGCTAGCTAACCAACTTGTTTGAAAAGCAAACGGTAAAGGCAAATTGAGCTGTCTGTGGTGGACCAGTGTCCTCTGGGTATGGCAGGGCCATTGCTGTCCTAAATCTAGGATGAGGACAGGAAACTCACACTGTTAAATTCTGTTAGAGGATGGAGAGGAAGGCCTGCAGATCCTCACCTGATACCCCAGTCTTCCTCTTACCCTAGCTGCACATGGTCTCTCTTGTGAAGCACTAGACCACACAAGTGCTCAGTTAGTGACAGTGCAAGACATTGTCATCTACAAAGCCTACACTTAAGAACTGTACAATTGAGTTATCCCCCCACCCCCAACATCAATCAAAATAAACTTATTAAAAATCTTTTAATATAAGCTGGTGAGATGGCTCAGCAGGTCAGGGCATACAACTCTTACAGTCTTAGTTTGATCCCTAGAACCCACAGCAGAAGAAGAGAGCCAACTCCTGGAAGAGCTCCATGCAGAGAGATGCACAATAATAGTGCATTAAAAAATTAGGTTTCATACTCTTTTAATTAAGCTTGTGACTTTTGTGTTGGATTGAGTGTATGCGGCCCACAGGTGTGGGTTTTGGGTGTGCCTGGTAGGAATTTTAGGGTGATGGAGAACTTCTGTGAGGGTCTCGCATGCCGGGGTGGGCTTTGTGGTGAGGCAGCTGTGAGTTATCCCCACTTGTGAAAATAATCCCCAAGAAACTCAATGGGGGCCTTCAAGATGGCTCAGCAGCTAAACTGCTTGCTGCAAAAGCCCAGTGACCTCAGTTCTATTGCAGGACCCATGTAAGGAAGGGAGAACGTACTCCAGGAAGTTATTCTACCCCCTCCACAGGTGCACCCAGACACATGCACACGCACACACACGCACGTGCATTGTTTGTGCACAAACAGCCAGGTTTTGTTTGTTTTAAACATATTCCTTGGTTCCCCAAGCTAGACTTGCATGGACTAATGTGTTTGACTGTTGTTGATGCCCTTCCTGGGTGGTAAACAGACATCCTGATGGCCTCATGCCTGCCCTTCCTTACCTTAGCTACCAGTTAACCACCTGGTAAATGGGGGAGAGTCTCCTTACATAAGTATATCAGCTGGGAACCAAAGAGGAATGATACAGAGAATCAATAGTGTGTGAGCCCCAGGGGATTGGAACATCAGTCATCAATTTCTTTTTACCAGGCGAGTCTCTAGTTAATTACATGTGCACACAGGTTTCATTGGCGGTTCTGGGGACCATGATCAGATAACTGGTTGAATTTATAATGGCTAAATTAATAGGCAGCTAGCAGCTCCTGACCCACCATGAGTCATTACTGGGAAATTACCGCCCTTTCCAAATTACCTGTCTCTAAAGCAAATAGCATGTACCTACCTACCTCGTAGAGTTCCCCAAGTTTTCTGCTTAGTAAGTCAAGTGCTAGATAGCTATTAGAGGGCTCTGAAAACTGGAATCAGAACGCAGTGGAATGCGCTCTTGGGATGCCAGGTGTTTTTAAATAGTGTCTCTCGGGAGACACAGATTAAGTGCCCCAAGCCCCTCATTATCTTCCTCCTCCTCTGTGGAGCTGTCTGAAGGCATGGTGACAGGCTGTCACTGTGGATGTTTTCCTGTAGCAGATGATTGCTTTGTCTTGTGCATTTCTGAATGCTGTAGGCAGAGCCTGTTAAAGAGAAACTGGCTTCATTGTGTCCCGACAGTTGCAGCCAGGAGCATTTCTGAGGCTGGGTTTCTGGTTTAACCACAGGGCTGGGGATTTCAGTTGTGGTTCCTGCTTCTAGAATTTACTTCCTTTCTGTGGTTTGAACAAACCCAGCTCACCTTCCAGTCTATAGCTTCATTTCCTCATTTAATGGGAATTTTCCTTCACCAGTGTAAAGAGGGAAGGCCTGAGATCCTGAGATCTCATAAAAAGTGATGTATAGCAGTGAACCACTGTAGTCCCAGCAATGGCAAGGTGGGGCTGGAGACTGTATTCCTGGAGCCGTGGCAAGCTAACCTGGCCTGTGTGGTGAAGTTCTAGGACAGTGAGAGTCTGAGGAGTACCCCCACCCCACACTGTCCTCCCACATGCACACATGTATGTACACTGGCATACACATGTGCACCTGCCGTCGGGAACATACACACACACACACACACACACACACACACCCCAGAAGTGGGGGTGGAAGGAGGAAAACAAAACGAGGTATATCAGAAGGTGGGGCTGAGCTTGGCAGGACTTGTTGTTAGCATGAGTGTGTCTTTTCATGCCAGCCTAATGACTCACAGACGGCCAGTTGGTGAATCAGATCATTGGGCCAGCCTTCAGGCATCCCTGTGATCCATTTTTATAAGAAATAGGTTAGTGCTTGAAAATTAAACAATTACACTCAAAGAGAGGAAAGGCAATTGAGCTTGGAGAAGGGGCTTAGAAGCCCACACTGCGCTTCCAGGCAGTGTAAGCACAGGGTAAAGTACACTAGGGTTCTGTAAGTATAAATGGTAAACTATGGGCCAGGTGTGGGGGCACATGCCTAAGTCTCACACAGGCAGGTGGAGCTCTGAGTTCCAGGCCAGCCAGGGCTATAACTGAGACAAAGAACGAAAAAAAGTTAACCACAAGGTTGTCTGGGGAGGGTGGGGACATGTTCCTAACACTTGGCCTCCAGAGCTGCTTTCCCACCACAGGTGTGGGAATATCAGTTTTCCTTATCTGTGATGTGGAGCTGGTCCGTTTACATCAGGTGTTGTGCTGAACAGATGAAATAATGTTGCATTTTATCAAATCTCAGATACAATCATTTATAAGCGATACCTTTCCTTTTGTATCATTACAAGCAAAGAATGCTGCCAGTTAAATCAACTTGGTTTAAGTGTTATGCCCTTGACATTCAGAGAACTTAAAATGTAGTGGAAAGCTGGACATAATGGTACATATCTGTAATTCTAACACTGAGGACAGAGGATTGAAAGCTTGAGGTCGGCCTAGATTATATAGCAAAATCCTGTCTAGAAAAGGGGTGTGTGGCTGGGAAGATGGGCCAGCAACTAAAGCACTTGTCACTCAAGAAAGAAGCCTGGAAGCCGGGCTGTGGTGGCGCAGCCTGTAATCCCAGCACTCTCGGGAGGCAGAGGCAGGCGGATTTCTGAGCTCCAGGCCAGCCTGGTCTACAGAGTGAGTTCTAAGACAGCCAGGGCTATACAGAGAAACCCTGTCTAGAAAAAAAATGGATCCAAAAAAACCAAAAAGAAAAAAGAAAGAAGCCTGGAGTTCAGACCTCCTGAACTCATGTGAACCCCAGGTGTGAGCATGGCAGTCTCGAGATGGAGTAGGGGTGACTGGTCCTATCAGTGAGCTCTGGGTTTGACTGAGAGTTCCTGCTGTGACTGTGAAAGGGTAAATGCAGATATGATTGAGGCAGATTGTTGACATTGGCTTCTGGCTTCCAGGAGCATATATGCATGTGTTCAAGAACCTGCACATGCATACACGTAAAAAACAGTGACAGGCAAAGCATGTTTTTAAAATCAGTAAAGCTGACGTATTGGCTATGAAAACACTTGGTTATACAGTTATCTTGGGTCACATTTGGTCTTGACTATGTGTGTCCATGTGAAGTTATTAAAATTGAATAGCCAACGGCGGGCATGGGGGGATGGCTCAGTCAGAGACATCTTCCTGGGTGAGTGTGAGGACCTGAGTTTGACCCACAGCACTTGTGTACAAATGCCAGCTGCAGTGGTACCCAGATGCAGTCTCAGTGCTGGGGTGGCAGGAACAGGCACGGCACTGGGGCTTTTGACCAGCCATCCCAGAACATAGTGGGATCCAGGTTCAGAGACACTTTGTGTCCAAAAAAAGTAAGGTGGCAGGCTGGGCTGGTGTAGTCATGGTACTCAGTAGGCTGACGTATATTTCAGGGAGTTTGAAGTTAGTCTGGTTGGTATACAGTGAGTTCCAGGCCAGAAATGAACTCCTGTTTGGGAAAAAAATTATTTGTATTTTATTTGTATGGGTGTAGTCTGTGTGAGTACAGTGCCTTCAGGATTCCCTGGACCTGGAGTTACAGGTAGGTGTGAGCATCCGTTAGGACTTAGGGATCAAACCCAAGAGAAGCCAATGCCCTTAACCACGGAGCTGTCCTCCAGCCTTTTAGCAGATTCCAGGCAACCCTTGGCTGATGCACAGATTGCCTGAAGTCCTCAGCCAGCTCCTCAGCATCCCCTGGTCAGGACAAGGCACCAGTGTGGCTTCTATAAATTGGTTTTGGTTGTTGAAAAGGACTTAGTCCCTCTTGGCAGTTCATGTCAGGCCTCTCAGATTCTCATCAGTGGATATGCACTCGGCTTTTGATCTGCTAATAAGGCATAGAGTCTCGAAGGGACACATGATGACCTGATGGTGACAAGACCTTCTGCATCACATGATCAGACAGTTCACTCACCAGGAATAAGTCATGTGCCTCTGATATGCTACAAATACAGGAGCCATGGAGTTCCCTCCTGTACTGTTTCAGATTCTCCCTTAATATCCCTCTTCTAGATTCTCCCCAAATATCTGTAATCGCTCCATAGTCTTGGGAACATCAGGCCACCCAAGTTAAAGGACATACCACACAGAACTGATCAGTACTCTCCAAAAGTGTCTGGAAGACTGAGAAACTGTCAGAAATTGGAGGGGAGACAATTCAAGGGCCGCGGAGGCTCGGCTCGGCTCAGCTCAGCTCAGCCTGTCGCCAGTCTCACCCCAACACTGGGAAAACAGGCAAACATATCGGTGGCGCTCAGCGACAGGCCTGGGAGCGTCTCTCTGCAGTGCCTCTCTAAGTCTACTATTGTTATAAGGTACAAGGTTGCCTTGGCGAGTACTTGGCTTCTAGAGTGGTTAGGCAATTTTTTTTTTTTTTTTGGTTTTTTGAGACAGGATTTCTCTGTGTAGCCCAGGCTGTCCTGGAACTCACTCTGTAGACCAGGCTGGCCTCGAACTCAGAAATCCACCTGCCTCTGCCTCCCAAGTGCTGGGATTAAAGGCGTGCGCCACCACCGCCCAGCTGGCAATATTTTTTTTGTGAGTCCTCAAACCCATTCATATCCAGAATGTTGGTTCAGTTAATTAAAGTTGACTTGAGAATTACATGTGGTTTTTTTTGTTTGTTTTTTTTTGTTTTTTTTGTTTGTTTGTTTTGTTTTTCGAGACAGGGTTTCTCTGTGTAGTCCTGGCTGTCCTGGAACTCACTCTGTAGACCAGGCTGGCCTCGAACTCAGAAATCCACCTGCCTCTGCCTCCCAAGTGCTGGGATTACAGGCGTGCGCCACCACGCCCGGCTCCCGAGAATTACATGTTTTTAACATAATTTCTGTTTTTTTTTTTTTTGCAGGGGAAGTACCTGTTGTAGAAGTTCCCTCCTTGTTTGTGATCCTGTCGGTGTGCAGTTTAATGATACTGATAGTGTTAATTGCAAACTGTGTTTCCTGCTGTAAGGATCCAGAAATAGACTTTAAGGTGAGCACAGATGGCATGGATATTTAAAATTATCTTCTGATTTTTAAAGTGAGTGTGGGTATGTGTGTGCACGTGCATGCACATATGAGTATATATGGAAGCCGGACTAAACCTCCGGTGCCGTCTTCAGTGACACTCTTCTGAGATGGAGTTTGCTGAGTAGGCTGGGCTGGCTGGCTACCCACCAGGGGTCCTTCGTTCTCTGCCTCCCTAGTGCTGGGCCTTGCAACCACATCAGCATTTTCACATGCGTTCTGGAGTGTGAACTCAGGTCCTCCTCACGTCTGCCTGGCAAGTAATTTACTGACTGAGCCATGTCCCTAGCCCTACAATGTCTTCTGGTACATTTATCAATAGCACTTCTATGGATTACATTCTCTTGGGATCAAGGGTCAACAGACTTTTCCTTTTCATGTGTATACCAAAACATTGTGGCCCACACAGTCTCTGTCATGGCCTTCTCACTCTCCACCCTGACATTGTAATGCTGTATCTATAACAGATGCTCTGTTATACCAATTTGATTGACAAAAGTAGGCGCTTGGAACTGGCCCATCAGCTTAGAGGCCAGAGGTCAACCTTATAGGTTGTTCTTTCGAAGGCATCCCAAGTTGTTTTCTTGAGACAGGGTCTCTCCCTGGGCCCGGAGCTCATGGTCAGCTCATGACTGACCATCCAGTGACTCCCAGGGACCCACCTGTTTAAATCTCTCCTGAAATGCAAGCAGGTATGCATCACCATGTCTGGCTTTTTACATGGATGCTGGGTATTGAACCTAGGTCCTCACGCTTGCACAGCAAGGGTTTACCAGTTGAGCTAGCTCTCCAGCTCCCTTGGGGCCTCTCTGACAGTAGGCACTTACTGGTAGTGTCTCTTACGTTCTTACTTAAATGGCCGGGCAGTGGTGGCGCACGCCTTTAATCCCAGGACTTGGGAGGCAGAGGCAGGTGGATTTCTGAGTTCAGGGCCAGCCTGGTCTACAGAGTGAGTTCCAGGATGGCCAGGACTACACAGAGAAACCCTGTCTCAAAAACAAACAAACAAAAACCACAAAAAACCATTTTTGCTTAAATAAGGAACAGTGTGTAGTGGTTGAGTTCTCTTGCTTATGGTTTGCACAGAAGACCAGGCAGGTTTGGCTTCTTTGAGGCTTTTATGTAGGCTGGCACAGTTGTGATCATTACTTCACCAAAGCAAAGGGATTCCCTCACTGTTCTTTATATGAGGAAGGGCACCAGAAACCTCAAGTTTGTCTCTAAACTTTAATTCCCTAAAGAGAATAGCACTGACTGCATAGACCAGTGCCTACCTACAGTCAGTGTAAAGGGTCTGGCATCGCAGCAGCAGATGGATGGGATCTACCAGCAAACCAGTTAAGACTTCTAGAAGTTCCTGCCCCTCTGTTGATACAATAGGGCCCCACAACATTTGTTTAAAAGAGACTACTAGCTGGCTATCATGGCTGCATGGCGTAACCGCAGCACACGGGAGCCTGAGGGAGGTGGGTTGCTAGGTGGAGGACAGCCGGAAAGCTCGAAACACTTCCACGCCATCTCCTTCTCTAGCTCCCCAGTCCCTCATGCCGTTTTTATTGTGTGCTGTCTTCACTTGGAGTCCGAGGTGTTTCTGAGGAGATGGGGAAGTGCATTGTCCTCCTAGCTCAACACTCTGCCCTGCATAGACAGCTAAATGCAGGGGAGACCTGGAGGGGATCCTCAGCCCAGGCATCAGCACCCGCCCCCAAGGCTCACATGGATGCACACATTTCTGTGGGAACTTCCTGACTTCTCTGTTGGGAGCACAACAATGGATCCAGAATCTAAAACCCCTGGCCATCAGTCTTGCCGAAGGCCTTTGCACAGAAACCTGGCCTCTTGGGGACAGAGATAAAAGTCTGATGAGGTTGCTGATACCAAAGTCCAGCCTCCTCTCATGTTTCCAGATACCCCATCCTTGCCTTAGATGGGTCTGGTTTGCTGAATCTGAGTTTCCACAAGGGAGCTGATTGTGCTGCAGCTCACAGTCTGGGATGGTGCATCACTCTGCAGCTGCCCCTGACCAGTGCAGGGGCTGCACTGTGTTACGATGTCCAGCTTAAGTGTCTGTGACTGGATGAGAGGTATTGACGATGCTGTGTCGGTTGGTTTCCTTTGGACTTAGAGCTCTGCAGCTTCAGGGGTTGAGTGGCCCTGAGTGAGACAATATACAGATCAGGAAGCTGTGCCTTATCTCAGTATTATTATTCTTCCTCCTCTTCTTTCTCCTCCTCCTCCTCCTCCTCCTCCTCACTTTTTAAATTTATTTATTTTTACTACACGGTGTCATTTCCTTGAATCTTTATAGAGTTATCTACTGGCACATCTACTGGTATGTTATAATTGCTGCCACATTTGACGTGACTTTTTAAAAAAGATTCATTTATTTATTATATATAAGCACATTGGTATACTGTAGCTGTTTTCAGACACCAGAAGAGGGAATCAAATCTCTTTTCAGATGGTTGTGAGCCACCATGTGGGTGCTGGGATTTGAACTCATGACCTTTGGAAGAGCAGTCGGTGCTCTTACCTGCTGAGCTATCTCTCCAGCCCTGATGTGACATTTTTAAGGGATGATGGATGAAGTCCTTTTAACGAGAGAGGCTTGGTGGCTGTACAGAAGAATGTCCAGCTGGGAGCTAGGAAGGGGGTTAGTGGGTAAAGTAGTTGCTGCGTAAGCATAAGGACTTGAGCTCAAACCCAAGAACGCATGTAAAGCCAGCTACAGTAGCACTGTTATCTGCAATCCCAGTGCCTTGTGGGGAGGTGGGAGGCAGAAACAGGAAACTTCCCGAAGCTAGAGGACCTGCTAGCCTAGTGTATGCAGTGGAGGAAACAAAGAGACCCTGTCTGATGCAGTGGAAGGCAAGGTCCAAGTGACCCTGTCTGATATAATGAAAGGTGAGCTCCAGCACCAAAGCTGTGCTCTAACCCACTGGCATAGACACAAAAATGGAACTTTTTTTTCTCTATTTTCCTTCCTTCCTTCCTTCCTTCCTTTTTTCCTTCCTTCCTTCCTTCCTTCCTTCCTTCCTTCCTTCCTTCCTTCCACAGAATCTCACAAAGCCCCTAGTAGTCTTGAGCTTCCTGCCCCCCTTCCTCTGTTTCCCAAGTGCTGTAAAGCACCACATTGAGCGTCATTTCCTTTTGAGCCAGTGTCAGCCTGCACTGAGGCTTGCTCTCCCCAGCCAGTACTGTCCCATCACACCCAGTACCAACCTTCTCAGATTCAACTTTCAGAACCTCCTTTCCTTGCATGCAAGTAGCAATAATGGCTGAGAATGTCTGCTGACATATGTGCAGAAACCTAAATGTCAGAAATCTCCCATTGCTGTCTGTAGGACTGTTTCCTCTGAGTGGGCGGGGCTCTAAGGGACTGTGGCAGCAAAGGAAAAACAGAAGGGATGGCAGAAACATGGATGGCTATGACTTTGTTCATGAATCCGTTCTGTCTGTTCTGGGGTTCTGAGGGGCCAAGGAAGGGATGGTTTGCTAATCTTTTTATCTTCATTAAGTTCACTGGGCCCCAGAGGACACCAGCTCACAGGAGTGAGGATAGGGAGAGTCAGGACAGCAGCTGCCCCTCATGTCACTGACGATTCCCACAGTGTGGTAGGTGCAGTCTCAGGGGGCTTTGTTCTGTGGTGCTGAGATGGAGCCCAAACTCTGCCACGTGCTAGGTTAGTGCGTGAGTTACGTCCCAGCACTCTTCTTTACATATTCTCACTGAGTTGACCAGGCTGACCTTGAACTTGTACCCAGGCCTCCTGAGTAGCTGGGGTTATAAGGCATGTGCTGCCATACGTAGCTCCTGGCATAGTTTCTCTTTAAAGCAGAATACCTTGATTATTTTTAACTCTGTATATGTGGGTATGTGCACAAGCACATGAGACAAGTCGGCTGTTAGTGTTATGGCAGATGAAAACCACACCAGGCCCTCTGCAGAGCACACGTGCCCTTAACCTTAAAGCCTGGCTTGTTAAGCTCTTTATTCAGTAGAAATTACGTTGTAGTTAGAAGTGCACTTAGAAAATTTCAAAATAAAATTAACTTTGACCCAGTTTGCAAAAAGGTTTGTGAAAGTAAGGATTTTTGAAAGAATTATTTACTCTCTCAACAATTTTTGAGCCTTTTCTGTTCTTGATGCTTTTGAGCCTGGGCAACTATTCATTCCCATGATAAGTTCTGTGGGTATTTTAGAAACTTTTGTTTTTAACTTTAAGCTGTCAGTTTAAAAAATTACAAAAGATATTCATTGCTTACTTAAAATCTTACTTCTTCTCATTCCAGATGTGCTGCATGCCTGACGTCCTAGCCCTTGGGGGTGGGGGTGGGGGTGGGGTGGGAACAGTAGGATCAGGAGCTCTGGGCTAGCCTGGGATATGGGAAACCAGACTCAAAAACAAAGTAACACACACAAAAAGAAAGCATCTTATTTTTCTTCTGTTTGGAGTTAGCACAGTTCCTTGAGCTCTTTCCTAGAAGTGAATGTGAATGTGAATTGGAAAGAGTGCTGGCAGGTGTCCCAAAGGAGCCAGCGGACACTAACAGCTGGCTCTCCATGTGCACTTCTGATTGCAGGAATTTGAAGATAATTTTGACGATGAGATAGACTTCACCCCACCAGCAGAAGACACCCCCTCCGTGCAGTCCCCAGCAGAGGTCTTCACGCTCTCAGTGCCAAACATTTCACTTCCAGCTCCATCACAGTTCCAGTCTTCTGTGGGTAAGACCGCCTGTCCTTGGGTCAGCTGTCCAGGAAGGGTTTCCCACGTTGAGTATGTGGGAGCTGAGCTGCAGTCACAGCCTGCTGGGCGCCCATTTCCACCCCTGCTTGTCTGTTTTTCTCCTACTCCTGCAGATGCTGCATCATGATAGTCAGGCTCGGGCTCATCTGCAAAGCCTGTCTATCCCTCTCTGGCTCCTGAAGTCTAGTGGAAGTCTAGTGTAAGATTAAAACAGTTCTGGCTGGAGAGATGGCTCAGCAGGTAAGAGCATTGACTGCTCTTCCAGAGGTCCTGAGTTCAATTCCCAGCAAATACATGGAGACTCACAGTCATCTGTAATGGGATCTGTTGCCTGCTTCTGTCATGAAGGCATACATACAGATAGAGCACTCATATATAAAATACATAAATAATTTTTTTTGTTTTTTTTTTTTTTTTTTCGAGACAGGGTTTCTCTGTGTAGTCCTGGCTGTCCTGGAACTCACTCTGTAGACCAGGCTGGCCTTGAACTTAGAAATCCGCCTTCCTCTGCCTCCCAAGTGCTGGGATTACAGGTGAGCGCCACCACGCCCGACTATAAATAAATATTTAAAAAACAAAACAAAACAGAACAGTTCCTGAAACATTGCAGTGGGAGGCTCTGCTGGACTTTCTGGGCTGGGATGAGGCTCCGTTGTAGAGTACATGCGCACAATGCTGCGGGCGCTCTGTCCCAGCACTGTCTGAGTCGGGTGTTACAGCACGCGCCCATAGTCCTGGCACTTGGGAAGTGGGAACAGGAAGATGGGGAGCTTGGAGTCAACCAGGGCTGCACAAAACTCTTTCTTAACAGACATGAAAAACAAAAAGGCTCACATGCTGTTTCTAGTAGGCTGGTTTCTCTAGCTCAAGACACTTTGAGTAGGTTTGCTACCTGGCTGAGGTATATTGATATGTTAATTTGACTGCTTTTCATAAAGCTTTTTCCGACATAGTGGTTTGATGAGATTTTTTTGTTGTTGTTGTTCTTCTTTGAGATAGGGTTTCTCTGTGTAGGTAGGCCTGGCTGTCTGGGAACTTACTCTAGACCAGGCTGGCTTTGAACTCAGAAATCCTCCTGTCTCTGCCTCCCGAGTGCCAGGATTAAAGGTGTGCGAGACACACACACACACACACACACACACACCTTCCGTGACTTTAAAAAGGAAAGCTGTTCAAGTTTTCACAGGCACTGACCTGGCTTTTTGTTTGTTTTTTGGGATTTTTTTTTTTTTGAGACAAGGTTTCTCTGTATAGCCCTGGCTGTCCTGGAACTCATTCTGTAGACCAGGCTGGCCTCAAACTCAGAAATCTGCCTGCCTCTGCCTCCCAAGTGCTGGGATTACAGGTGTACGCTACTACCGCCCAGCTGGTGACCTGGCTTTTCCGGTAGCCGTTGTACTGTGGGATGTTTAGAGCAGTATAAACCCAGGCTTAGCCTCCTGTAGGTATGTGGCTAAGTTACTGTTCTGTTGTTGTGAAAAGATACCGTGACCAAGGCATTTTAAAAAGAAAGCATTTAATTGGGGCTTGCTTACAGTTTTAGAAAGTGAGGAACGGGGCAGCAGACCCGAGTGGTAGCTGAGAGGTTATGTCTTGATCGGAAAGAAAGTTGGAAGCAGAGTGAGGAGGGAACCTGGGCCTCATGTGGGCTTTTAAAACCTCAGAGCTCACCTCAAGTCACACAGCCACTTCAGCAAGGCCACACTTCCTCAGTGTTCCCAAACAGTCCACCACTGTGGGCCAGGCATTGACACGTGGGAGCCTCTGGGGGCCAGTCTCAGTCCAGTCACTATAGCAAGCCATGACTAAAAGAAAGAGTAAGCTAGGCCAAGCTGCTGGCCTTGTGTTTAATACCAGCCATCTAGAGGCAGAGGCAGGAGACTCTGAGTTCAAGAGCAGCTGTAAGATCCGAAAGAAAAAACAGGGGTACTCCTGCACCCCATGCCTCAGAAACCGGCACCCCGAAACACTCACGAGAGACAGACCTGATGCAATTTGCAAGAGGATTTTAATATCCAGAGCTCTGGGGGGTTACAGCCTCCCCACGCAGTGTAAAAGAAGTAAGCCCAGTACGGACTGGCTTGCCTTGGCCTTTTATAGACTTATAACAGAACCCGCCTACCACAAGCTTCTAAGCCAATCAGTTCAAACCATCTGAACCCACACTCTCTGACAACCTACCAGCCTCTCACAGAGGCCGGAAGAACTAGTTAAGTCATTTCCGCTTACGTGGCCGCCACGCAGTGTTGCGCCCACCCTCCCCCACTGGCGTTGGGGACCCAAGTGCCCCCCACGTGCCCAGGCACGGGGGATTCCTAGCTTATAACCTTATCCTTTCATTCCCCACTTCCTGTCTTGTTAATAGTTCTAACCTTAGAACTAGAAGAATTAAAGGTCAGCCTCTTCTTGTCTCAGAAGGCTCTTATACTGCTGCCTAAGTACCATAATCTGGACCGCGCTCACCTGGTCCCTGATGAAGGCAACTAACCTATTGACTGTATAAGTCTAACTGTAAGCAACAGAAGCATTATCATTAGGGGTCCTATCAGGTCAGAAAACAGGGTGGTCAAGAGTACAAGATAAGGATCTTTTCACTGAGTCTTAAAGTTTCCCGCGTGGTGGCATCTAATGTAGACCATATCTCCAACTTGGAAGCGATGTGGGACTTGCGGATCTCCTCCTGAGTAGGCCTCCGGGACCTCGATGCCTTATCCATTGGCATGCCTCGAGCCTAGAGAGCAAAGGTCCAGTCTCTGTGATCAATTTGGTGAAGATCTCTTTCACCAGGGTTCCAGCAACTGTTTCTGAAGCCTTCTTTGACAGATCCAGTAACCTGTCTGGAAGCAGCGAGGAGTCTCTGACATGCCTAGAGCATTAAAGCGGACAGTTTGAGCCAAATCTCATGTTGTGGTACACCTCTCGGGAGGACCCAGTAGATGACAAAGAAATTGGGGTAACAAAGAGGATCTCCAGTGGGGTCAGGTTAAAATGGCAAGGGCTATTCAGAAACAAGGGGAGAGGCACCACCCAGCCTAAGCCAGTCTCCAAGGTCAATTTAGTTAAGGTCTCTCATAGGGTTTTGTTTATTTTCTCTAGCTGTCTTGAGCCCTGGGGACAGTATATCCAATAACGCTTCCAATTAGTCCCCAATATCTGTCAACTTCTGACTTACCTTAGAAACAAAAACAGAACTATTGTCTGATCCAATTGCCTTGGGCACTCTGAAACTCGGGAAAATTTCTTTTAACCCTGGCTGCTGTTTCCTGCCTGCTAGGGGAAGTCTCAACCTATCTAGATTAACTATCTATAAGTGCTAGAAGATATTCATAACCATACTTTCCTGCCTTATCTTTTATAAAACCTCTATATACTCTAGGTTGTTCTCTTCTAGGTCTTCTGCCCTATTTACTCTTTGCTGCATAAGCATTCACTTGCTGGCATACCTTACACTGTTTTATTGAGCCCTTAAATGAGTTCATGTGTGCATTTGCCCTGGCGAGTCCTTGGCTTACTTTCTGGGGTGTATAATTCTCCCTTCTTGTGTGCACCTTTCCTTGGTAATAGTTGGTCAGATGGCTACCAATCTCAGTCCTTTTTTCTTCAGCATAATTTAAGTGAGGCTATCTCACTTTGTCCCATTTTTCAGTGGGTGCCTCTTGCAGACCCTCAACCAGTATAGGCTCCTGTATATCTATCCTTGGAGCCGTTTGCTCTGCCGGGCTATTGCCCACTGAGTCTTTTCCCTTTTGACATCCTGGGCAGAGGGTGATACTCACGGTTGTTGGCTTCATTAGGGTATCTAAGAGGTCCAAGATTTCCTGTTGCTTTTCTCTGATGTGAGCAGTCCTTTTGGCATATACACCTGTGGACGTGGACTGTGGCAAAGGCATACCTGTTATCCATGTGGATGTTGATTTTCTTGCTGTCTCCAAGTTCCGAGGTCTTGGTAAGGGCCATTAGCTCCACTTTCTGCGTTGACATGCCAGGGGGTAAAGATTCTTCTACCCAGATGCCATTTGTGCTGCCCACCATAGCAGCACCTGCTTGTCCCTGTCCTTCACGGAGAAAATTGCTCCTGTCGCAGCTTTCAGCAGGGGTCAGTCTCTCTTTTTGGGCCAGTTGCTGCAGCCCTTTGGACAGTAAGTATATCTGCCCTCCCCACCATTTTGGAGAGTATGCCTTGATCCAACAGTTAGGAACATCCTGGGGTGACCTTAAATGAATGGGTTACCCATCCCATCCCTAGGTCCATTGTTCTTCGGGTAGTCCATGAACATATTTTGGTGCCAGTGGCTTCTTGGACCCTAGATCTTTTCTTGGAAACGGGGCCATTGGGTTGGGAGACTGTGTGTTAAGCCCCTGTGTCCATCAAGAACTGAGTGGGTTTCTCTTTCTCTCTCACAGTTATCCAGGGTTGGGGGAGGTGGTCAGAACACCCATCTCCCCTAGTCATTGTCTTTATCCAGGGATAACGCCTTTGCCATTTGGGGCACTTCTCCCAAGACCTGTGAGTTCTTGCTCCCAGCTTGTTAGGGCACACTCTGGCTCAGTGGCCTCTCCATATAGTATGCACATTGATTCCTTTCTGCCTTTTAGCCAGGATTCTCTGTCATTTTTTCTTTCTACTCTGTCTCCCTGTCTCAGCAAACTATACTAAATCTCTCTATAGACTTTTCTAACAACCTGCACCACCAAATCTCTCTACAGACCTTCTAAATAACTTGTACCAAATTCCTCTACATACTTTCTCAGCAAACTAAAGTCCTTCTAGTCTGGGGTGTATAGCAAAATGCTTCTGAGCTGCACTAGAAAGGCTGCCAGTGATTCCTCTGGTCCCTGCTTAACCTCACATACCTTCGCCAAATCTGTGGGCTATTATGCCCTCAAGACCTTCCAATGGAGTCTGGTGTCGGTCCTTCAGGTGCCTCTTACCGTCCATCTGAGGGGGTATTCTTTTCTGGCTTCCTGTATTACAAATAAAACAGTCTCAAAGAGATTAATCATTCTCTTGGGAATATGTCTTTAGTGAGAGAGTCACCGTGAATCAGGATAGGTGGTCTCAGATCTTCTGCTTCATTCTGTGGTCTTCTCTAGATATAAATTGAGCATAACATCCAATCTCTGTCAAACAGAACCTTTGTCATCTTTACTATCTTGAAAGACTATAAGAATTAACACCTGACTCATGTTTTGGCTATAAATTTTATATCACCTGAAAATCATTTCTGTAAATCTATATCAGCTTTCAAGATTAAAGAGCTTGAGCTGACTATGAGACTAACAGTTTTTATCCCTGTCAGAAATCCAAGAGTGACCAATATTAACTGAAAATATATAGAAAGCTCAACACATCTTTTAAGACTTAGCCAAATGATAGAGATTGCTAAACACCTGAACAGTTTATACTTCAAAATGTTGAAACATTGGTCTTTAGCCTTCTGGCACAAGAACATCTGACAGACTTAAAGAATCAGGAATTATTAAGCCATATAATAATCTATAGACACATTGAGTTTGTCTGTAAATGAAGAGGGGCAATCTCGTTGCTCTCTCTCTCTCTCTCTCTCTCTCTCTCTCTCTCTCTCTCTCCTCTCTCTCTCTCTCTCTCCATAACAGAAGCAACTCTAATTAAAACATTGAAAACACCCTAATAATAAACTCAGAGCCTTATATTTTTGTATGGCCCCAAACTCATAGGCTTAAACATTTCAGATCTATAATAATAACAGCAAGAAAGGACTGGGTGTAAATCCTGCATTTTTACATTTTTAGTATTTATACCAATGAGAACCTTGATTTTGTATCAAAATAAAATCAGTATCAAATAAGAATTTATGCCTTGAACATAATATAATTCTCAAAACAAGATTTTAGTATCACCAAGACAGATTTTTGCTTAATGTTTCAGAATCTAGTCTTCTAGAGGTCCCCCTTATTTTTGACCTCTCTCCCAGAGAAACAATAAAACCACAAAGCTTAACATTATATCTATTATAATTTAAACAATTTAAAATAAATGAAATAAGCCATCTGTAACTTAAACTCAGAATTCCTACATCCACCACTTTGAGTGTCCTGTTAAAAATTATTTCCCCCACTAGGGGGCCTCACAGCTTAAATATTTTGTCTCTTGTTCTAACACGGCGGGCTGGAGTCACGTGACCCGATCTTGGCTCCAGACCCTAACATGGCGGGCCTGAGTCACGGGACCTGATCTTGCCGCCACAGAGCCCACCATGGCTGTCCTCTCAGTCGGTCTAAATTCTTAACAAAATTATCAGTCGGTCTAAATCCCTATGCGTCAGCCATCTAAGTCCGAGAACATAAAACTATACAAAACAGAAACAATCACCACATAGACAGCCTGACCCTGCCACCATCAGGCGTCTCAGTTCAAGACAGTTTGCCTCTAGACAACCCAGTTTCAGATACCGAATGTTCCTGCCAGTTGCAGGAAACAAATACAGAGAAGAGAAGAACCTTATTCGGCCTTCTCCAGCTTCCTCCAGACCCCTGAGGTTTCGAATGCCAGTCGGAACTCTCCGCACTAAGACAGGCTTAGTAGATAAAAGCACACAAGAACAGCAATGCACAAAACAGAAACCAACAGATTCAAGCCTTTACAACCCATCCGCATCTCCTACAAGCACAGACATCGGTCAATGACCGGCACCGGAGTCTACTAGGCATCCCTGGCAGACTTACATACATCCCAGAGCGTCCCCTGGGGTCTTGGCAGCCTGTGGCCCGAGGGTGTCCCCTCCCACAGCCCCTGTGTCCTTATGGTTCACAGTGGCAGCTGCCCGGAGTGTGATTCCACATCCACTTCCTCTGTAAACACACATACAGACCGCAGAGCCGCATTCAAACACTCAGGACAATCAGACATCGGCTGGCCAGCGCACACACACTTCAGAGGGGGTCCCCTTACCTCCAAGTTGTTTCTTGAGTGTGTTGGGGTGCCCGCATGTTCCCGGCCCAATGCACCAAATGTAAGATCCGAAAGAAAAAACTGGGATACTCCTGCACCCCATGCCTCAGAAACCGGCACCCCGAAACACTCACGAGAGACAGACCTGATGCAATTTGCAAGAGGATTTTAATATCCAGAGCTCTGGGAGGTTACAGCCTCCCCATGCAGGGTAAAAGAAGTAAGCCCAGTACGGACTGGCTTGCCTTGGCCTTTTATAGACTTATAACAGAACCCGCCTACCACAAGCTTCTAAGCCAATCAGTTCAAACCATCTGAACCCACACTCTCTGACAACCTACCAGCCTCTCACAGAGGCCGGAAGAACTAGTTAAGTCATTTCCGCTTACGTGGCCGCCACGCAGTGTTGCGCCCACCCTCCCCCACTGGCGTTGGGGACCCAAGTGCCCCCCACGTGCCCAGGCACGGGGTTTTCCTAGCTTATAACCTTATCCTTTCACAGCTTGATCCAAATAGTGAGTTCCAGGATAGCCAGAGAGCTACATAGTGAGACCCTGTCTCAAAATAAGCTGAAGAGAAGGTAAATATGATACTCGGGGAGATGGCTGGGTGAGTGGGTGCTAACTATGCAGAACTGCATACTCCACATCACGCATGCAAAAGCCAGGCAGGGTTTTCCATCTATCACCCAAAGGCTGGGGGTGGCTGGTGACGGGATCCTCGGAACTAGCGGGTCATTAGTCTAGCCAAATAAGTGGGCTTTGGGTCCAGCGACATAGCCTGTTTCAGACAATAAGCGTGGAGGGTTACAGAGGATCCAGTGTCCCCTTGGACCTCTGGAGCCACCAGGCATCCTTGTGGTACATGCACACAGATACAGGAGGAACACTCAGACACATAAATGAACCTAGAACAACGTTTAAATGCCATATAGTATATTTTAGCTTTAATTTCTCTAAATAATAGTATTAAAGGTAGACTTCAATCAAAATGGTGGTTAAAAGGAGTCCAGTGAATCTTTGTAGTAGGTTAAGCATAAATGGAGGTGTTTCATTGTTTACTTCTTCTACCTACCTTCATGGGCCATCTTCTTTTTTTTAAGGGGATCCTAAAAAAATCTAGACTGGGCCTCTTGGAGCTGGGGCAATGGCTCACTGCTGCACAAGCATGCGGGCCTGAGGTTGCATCTCCCACTCACGTGTAAAAGCCTGGGCAAGACTACAGAGCAGATAGCCCGGATTCACTGGGAGATTCTGTTTCAAAGGACCAGGTTGAGAACAGCAGAGGAGGACTCCTGCCCTCGATTGGCTTCTGGCACACACGAATACAGATGCATGCTGCATACAGCTCTCCAGCACGGGTATCAATAAATAGGAAGAGATCAGTTTTAGCCTCTCTACTTAGAATATTCAAGTATTTTTATCATCCTGGGATATAAAAGAACTTGCCATTCTTGGCACTAAATCTAGATGACATGAAAAAAATTTGCCAAATCTGATTCATCAAATAAAATACTCTGTATATATTAAAACATACACTATATACAAGCTAGACATGGTACCAAAAATATTTGTAAAATATGTTAAACAGTTCACACAAATGTTTAAGAAATTCAAGGGTAGTCATGTGGTGGTGGCACGTGTCTTTAATCCCAGCACTAGGAAGGCAGAGCAGGTAGATCTGTCTCTGTGAGTTCAAGGCCAGCCTGGTCTATGGAGCTAGTTCTAGGACAGCCAGGGCTATACAGAGAAACTGTATGTGGAAAAACAAAACAAAACAAAACAAAACAAAAAAAACCAAAACAAAGAAATTAAAGAGTTTGGGGCTGGGGAAATGATTTAAGTGGTAAAGTGTTTGAGGGCCTGAGTTTGAATCCCAGAACTCGAGTACAAAGGCTGGGCATGGAGGTGCACATTTGTAATCCCAGCACTGCGCAGGTCCAAGATGGGCAGATCCCTGGGGCTCACTGGCCAGGCAGCCTGGCCTTGGCGAGCTTCAGGTCAGTGAGCCTCTGAGAAAACGACACCTAAAGAGTGATACCGAAGGCTGCTCTTTCAGCTTCCACCTTCACCTCGCCTAGATGCGCACGCAGACCTGACAGGAAGTGCTGTGCCCCGGAACATGTAAGCTGGGGTGTGCAAGAAGGTAGTGATGGGACGACGTTGACGTGCTCACATATGAGCACGGAGAGGACTCCACAGACTGACAGAAGACCAGCAGCTGTGCAAGATGGTGACGCGAGGAGGAGGAAAGGGTCCCTGAGTAGTTTGTGGAGAGTGAGAAGGAACCTGCCTCTCCACCCCTCACTGTCTGCGCAGCCAGAGAAGGGAGCTTCCAGAGATGGCATCTAGTGTGGCGGTCCTCTGCCCCATCCTGCAGGCCCACTCCTTGTAGCTTATCTCTAAGAGCTCACTGAGTGAGTGGTTGGCCCAAAAGATGCAAAGTAGAGTCCCAGCGCCGTTAGGCAGTGCAGTCGGAGGCCTTCCCTGGTGGTTTGCTGAGTTACAGGAAATACTGGCAACAGTGGGCTCTTGGATATTTTGTAAGTGAACTATATTTGATTGTAAGAGATCCTTGAAATGTGAAAGAAGCAAGTTTAGAAGCTCTACCCACTTTTTTCCCTTGGGGTGGGGGTGGGGATATGTGTCTGTGTGTACACTTGTTAAAATTTTTTTTGGTGGGGACAGGCATCTAATGATTT
This sequence comes from Apodemus agrarius, assembly GCA_964023405.1. Classification (NCBI taxonomy): domain Eukaryota; kingdom Metazoa; phylum Chordata; class Mammalia; order Rodentia; family Muridae; genus Apodemus; species Apodemus agrarius. Next base: position 37,496,534 of record OZ030028.1, read on the forward strand.
ATCTGTGGCTGGTCTGGGCATCACTCTGTAGGCCAGGCTGGCCTGGAACTTGAAGAGATCAGCCTGTCTCTGCCTCCTGAGTGTTGGAATTACAGGTGCACACCGCCACACGTGGCCACATAGACACAAACTGTGTCCTCTTGGTCCTGAAATCAAGCACAGACAAGTATTTGTGATGGAATGTCCTTCTTTGTTTCTTATATATCTTTCCAGAAGTTTTATTTTTGGGGGAGTTGGGGCGGACAGGTAACAAGATCTCACTATGTAGCCCAGTCTAGTCTCTAGCTTGTGGTCCTTCTGCCTTCGTCTCCTAAGTACTGGGATTATAGGCATGTGGCACCATAACTAGCTTTACTAGAATTTCTTTTTTTTTTTTTTTTTTCTTTTTTTTTTTTTTTTGGTTTTTCATGACAGGGTTTCTCTGTGTAGCCCTGGCTGTCTTGGAACTCACTCTGTAGACCAGGCTGGCCTCGAACTCAGAAATCTGCCTGCCTCTGCCTCCCAAGTTCTGGGATTAAAGGCGTGCGCCACAACCGCCCGGCTTTACTAGAATTTCTTAATGCAAAATCTCCAATCTCACTTTACAATGTAAATATTTTGTCTCCTTTTTAGAAGGCTATTTTTATAGAGCAGTTTTAGGTTCATAGCAAATTGAGGAGTTGCAATGGTTTCTGGTGTACCTCTTTTTGTATAATCCTCCCTTCTTTATTCAGTTATCATAGTAAATATATTGTTAGGTATTGTGCCATGTGTGAGAGTATGTGAGTACACACGTACGCGTGCTCAGTGCACAGATCCATGCGTGTCTGGTGTCATGCTGTGTCAGCCTTTAACTCACTCCCTTGAGACAGGCTCTCTTAGTGAGCCTGGAGCTGAGCAGACAGCCGGCAAACCCTGCTGCTCCTGTTCTTGTCTCTTCAGCACTGGGCACAGTCGGGGCGTGGCCGGGCTCCTGTGCGAGTCCTCCTGTTTGTGCAGCAAGTGCTCTCACCATCTCCTCCAGCCCCACAGGGTACAGCTTACAGATTCGCCCATTGGATTAGTTGCTTTACTGTTACTATGACAAAGTAGCTGACAGAGGCAGTGTAAGAAAAGAAGGGTTACTTGGGTTCACAGTTTGAGGGAAATGCAGTTGGAGACATATCTAGAGATGTGTCTCCTGGGTGATTCCAGTGCCAGTCAGCTTGACTGTAGATTCCAGCTGTCACACCGGTTTGTACTGTAGCTCCAGTTGCAGGGTATCTGCTTCCCTCTTCCAGCCTTTGTGGGTACCAGGCATGCATATGGTTTGCATATGTAGGCAAAACACGTATACACGTGAAATAAATCTTTAAAAAATTAAAACTAATTATTATGATGACAGCTTCTTTTGTGGTGCTGTTTGAAAGCAGAGGTGCGTGCGGGTAGGCCAGTACTCTTATCCTTGCACCACACCCATAGCCTTACTTTTAACATTTCAAGGCTTTTGCTTCCAAGTCTGTAGCCCGTGGGAGTACAGGTCTGACCTCGGTAGCTGCCTGGATCTTTTCAGCTGTATTCTTCCCTGGCCTTGCTGAGCTCGGTGGGTCTGGTGTAGGCTTTCTGCTCTCCTTTGTTAGCTGACGTGTCTGCTCTGACCCAGTGCCACCATCTTCACTAGGATAGCCTAACTGGAGCGTGCGATTTGCAGACTGGTATTACATTCTGTAGGCTTTTTCTTTCACTTTCTAAAATTTCCTCTGACACATTTTTTTAATTTCTATAAATCCAATTTATTTATTTTCCCCTTTAAACTATGTGTGTACTTGTTTCTTTTTCTTTCTTTAGTAAAGATTGATTTATTCATTTTATATATATGAGCACACTGGCTATCTTCAGACACACCAAAAGGGGACATCAGATTCCATTACTGATGGTTGTGATCCATCATGTGGTTGCTGGGAATTGAACTCAGGATCTCTGGAAGAGTAGTCAGCTCTCTTCCACTGAGCCATCTCTCCAGCCCCAAAAGTATTACTTGCTTATTTGTTTGTTTTGAGACAGGGTTTCTTTCTTTTTTTTTTTTTTCTTTCTTTCTTTCTTTTTTTTTTTTTTTTTCCCGAGACAGGGTTTTTCTGTGTAGTTCCGGCTGTCATGGAACTCACTCTGTAGACCAGGCTGGCCTTGAACTCAGAAATCCACCTGCCTCTGCCTCCCAAGTGCTGGGATTAAAGGTGTGCGCCACCACTGCCCGGCTGAGACAGGGTTTCTCTGTGTAGCCCTGACTGTCCTGGAACTCACTCTGTAGACCAAGCTGACCTTGAACTCACAGAAATCCACCTGCCTCTGCCTCTTGAGTGCTAGGATTAAACATGTTAGCCACAATTACCCAACTTGTTTCTTAAAACCATTGCTAGATCCAAGGTCTGGAGTATTTAACCTCTCTGCCTTTTCTGTGTGTTTTATAGTTTCAGCTTTCAAATATAGCTTTCTGATCTGATCTGTTTTTTTTGTTTTGTTTTGTTTTGTTTTGTTTTGTTTTGTTTTGTTTTGTTTTGTTTTGTTTTTTGGTTTTTCGAGATAGGGTTTCTCTGTGTAGCCCTGGCTGTCCTGGAACTCACTCTGTAGACCAGGCTGGCCTCGAACTCAGAGATCCACCTGCCTCTGCCTCCCAAGTGCTGGGATTACAGGCGTGCGCCACCACTGCCCGGCTATTCTAAACTTTTTTTTTAAATTTATTTATTATTTTATATGAAAGTACACTGTAGCTGTTTTTGAACACACCAGAAGAGGGCATCAGATCTCATTATGGATGGTTGTGAGCCACCATGTGGTTGCTGGGATTTGAACTCAGGACCTTCGGAAGAGCAGTCAGTGCTCTTAACCACTGAGCCATCTCACCAGCCCCCTGTTTTTAAAAGATTTATTTATTTTTTCAGTGTATGTGTGCATGTACCATAGGTGTCCCTGATGATCTCCGCAGTCAGAAGAGGGTGTCTGTCCCCAGGAACTGGTCTTATAAGTGATTGTGAGCTGCCCATGCTGGTGGTGCGAACTGAACCTGAGCCTTGTTGGTTGATTTCTGCCCCCATTCTTCCCTCCCATTTTATTTGAGTGAGTGAGTGAGTGTGTGTGTGTGTGTGTGTGTGTGTGTGTGCGCGCGCGTGCCCACTACTATACAGAAGACAGAAGAGACCATCATATCCCCTGGAAATGGAATTGCACGTGGTTGTGAGCAACTTGATGTGAGTGCTGGGAACCGAACTGGGGCCTCAGGAAAGCAATAAGCTTTCTTGGGCACTGATCCATCTCTCTGATCCTTATTTATTTTACTTTAGTTAAATACTTGTGTGTATTGTTGTTGTTATTGCTGTTGCTTTGAGATAGTTTTTTTAAAAGGATTTATTTATTTATTATATGTAAATACACTGTAACTCTCTTCAGACACACCAGAAGAGGGCATCAGATCTCATTACAGATGGTTGTGAGCCACCATGTGGTTGCTGGGAATTGAACTCAGGACCTTTGTAAGAGCAGTTAGTGCTCTTAACCACTGCGCCATCTCTCCAGCCTTGAGATAGGTTTATCATGTAGCCCAGGCTGGCCTCACAATCCTCCTGTCTCAGTCTGCCAAAGTCTGAGAGACCTGTACCACCATGCTGTCCTCTCTAGATGCTTATATTTCTAAAGTTCTCTTTTTTTCTCCCAGAAGGTTTGAAGTCTCAAGTTGCCCGCCACAGTCTAAACTATATACAGGAGATTGGGAATGGCTGGTTTGGAAAGGTAAAGTGCCTCTACTTTCTTTCACATCTTCTTGATTATAAAGTTCGTGTTTTAAGGCTAATTATGAATTGGGACATGTGACATTATATTAGTGTTAATATAGTTTTCTCATCACCCTGTGCAGCTGTGAGGTGGTGTGAACTCAGCTGTGCTGGGCACATATCTTTCTAGGAGATTGTCTGATTTTCTTTAAGCTGCTATAATAAAATACCATAAACTGTAGCTTTAAGCCACAAAAATTTATTTCTTGCAGCTCTGGAGACTACCAGGGGATTGGGCAACTGGTGAAGGTGTATAGGTGGCACTTTTGGCCGTTTTCTCATGTGGCAGAATGGATGTAGATGATGGATGGCAGATGGATGTAGAATGCTTTCTGGGATCTCTTTTGGGTTTTGTTTTGTTTTTGAGGCAGGGTTTCTCCGTGTATCCCTGGCTATTCTGGAACTCACAGTGTAGACCAGGCTAGCCTCAAACAAATATTTGCCTGCCTCTGCCTCCCAAGTGCTGGGATTGAAGGAGTGCCCCCATTGGTTCTTATGTTGGGTTTGTTGTTGTTGTTGTGTTGATTTATTTTTAAGTGATGGCCAGGAAGGGGTAGTGTGGCCTGAGACTCCTTTTATTGGTCAGGTTGCTCCGAGCTCCTAGGCTCCAGTGAACCTTTGGCTTCATCTTTTAAGCAGCTGGGGCTGCATATGTATGTTAAAGGCGTGTGCCACCACTGCCTGGCACTTGGAGCCCTTTTATACAGTAACCCCCCACACACACACACACACATGTCACTGTAGTGGTTAGTTGTCACCGTATGAATGAATGATGGGAGAGTACAAACATTTACAATTAAACTTTAGCAGAAATCTTTTAAAACTTTTTTGGGATTATTAGCTTAAAAACTATTAAGAAAAAGAAAGGCATGGGTTTTTAGAAGCTTTTTATCTTCCTTAGGTTTAATTATTTTCTTCTGTCTCTCCTCTCTTCTGTCTCTCTCTTCCCCTTACAGCACTTAAACTAGTTTAGGTTGTAAATACTAACATTGAGTACATCCAAAGAAAGGCTTTGACTTTGAATTCTTCGGGAGGTTAAGCCATAACCTACACAAAGGATCTGTCTGACAGTTAGTTCCATTGTAGAACGCTAAGATGAAAGCCGGGGAATTGTGCAAGCATCCTTCTGTGTACAAGCACCTGTGTGGGTAACCGTGTGCTCTTCCTGCAGAAGACTGCTCCCCCGAGCCCTCCTTAACTGCCCATCGTTCTGTGTCTGGGGCTGAAGCACGGGAGTCCCCCCTCCCCTTTTTCCTTTTTCCTTTTTTCTTTTTTCTTTTTTCTTTTTCCAAGACAGGGTTTCTCTGTGTAGCCCTGGCTGTCCTGAACTCACTTTGTAGACCAGGCTGGCCTCGAACTCAGAAATCTGCCTGCCTCTGCCTCCCAAGTGCTGGGATTACAGGTGTGCGCCACCACCGTCCAGCTCCTCCCTATCTTTCTTTCTTTCTTCCTTCCTTCCTTCCTTTAATTTTTATTTTCTATATTCTATGTTTACATTCCAAAGGCTTTCCCCTTTCCCAGTTCCCCCCCACCATACGTCCCATAATTCCTCTCCCTCCCCAACTATTCCCCAATCCTCCCCCCCCCTTTTTTTTTTTTTTTTTGGTTTTTTTTCAGGGCTATAAAGAGATAGGGTTTCTCTTTATAGCCCTGGCTGTCCTGGAACTCACCACCACCCGGCTCCTCCCTATCTTTCTACCTCAGTTTCGCAAGTGCTAGCATAAGAAAGGTTGAGAAGCAGCTTCAGCCTGTTTCTGTATCAGGGTGCAGGAGAGAAGGGGGCAGTTGTGAGAGCAAAGTTCTGGGTAAACTAGAGGGTCAGGGGCCAATAGCACATTTGAAAATTTGGTCTTAGAAGCAGTGTCTTTCTTACATTGGGGCAGATGCAGATGGTGTAGGTCTGGGTGCAGGTGCACCCATGGGTGTTATCTCAGTGGAGAGGCCAGTTCTCTCCAGAAGGAAACAGGGGAAAGATGTGTGGAAGTTTGAATAGAAGGTGTGAGAACCACTGGGGAAAGTGGGCCAGCTTAGGGGTTGGTGCTCAGAGGTGTGCCATGTAAGTATCTGTATATGCACATGTGTATGCGTGTGCACATGCTCTCTCTTACACTATGCACACGCAGCACACATACACAAAATAATCTTAAAAAGCATGGGGCAGTCAAGGCTGTCTCTGCAGACACTGAACACCGAGAGTGCTAATGGTGGTGGTGGTGGTGAGAAGCTGAGTCAAGCAGATGCCGTAGGCCGCAACTGCCTCCATTGGAGAACTGCTGCTTCTCATGTGCGTACAGGCTGGCTCCTTAGAGCAAGGCCTGTGGCTTAGCAATACTCAGGATTTATTGTTCTCGGCACAGTTCTGCCCTTGGAGTCCTGGTAAACCTACTTAATTTTACTGAGGTTTTTATTATCTGTGGTGTTAATCTGCCTTATATCAATATCTAAATGATCTGTGCGCGTGTGTGCACATACGCTCACACAAGCATGTATGGTGTATATTTCTTATATTTCTTGTGTGTACATGGAGGGTAGAGGTGACTTGATATCTCAGTTGTAATCCACTTTATTTTTTACTTTTTTTTACTTTTTTTTTTTTTTTTTTTTTTTTGGTTTTTCGAGACAGGGTTTCTCTGTGTAGTCCTGGCTGTCCTGGAACTCACTTTGTAGACCAGGCTGGCCTCGAACTCAGAAATCCGCCTGCCTCTGCCTCCCAAGTGCTGGGATTACAGTGCGCCACAACGCCCGGCTTTTTTTTTGGTTTTTTGAGACAGGGTTTCTGATGTAGCCCTGGTCGTCTTGGAAGTCACTCTGTAGATTAGGCTGACCTCGAACTCACAGAGATTCACCTACTCTGCCTCCCAAGTACTGGGGTTATGGTGTATCGCCCCTCCCCCATTTTATTTTTGGGGTAGGGTCTTTCACTGAGAGCTCTTCAGTTAGGCTAGCCTGATTGCCGGTAAGCTCCAGGGTGGCTCCTGCCTCTGCTTCTTCTGTCCTGTAATCACAAAGAGCTTGGACTCGGGTTCTCATGCTTTCCCACCCGAGTCTTCTCACTGCTCAGCAAGTATTTCCAAAGGAAGTCATTCGTCCTGGTCGCTTCCAGGTTAAGTCGTCCTTCACTTTGCCGTCAGTCCGAGACGAGCTGCGTCTGGACATGCTTTTGCCCTGTGCTATACTTCCTTTTTGCCCTGTGCCATTTCCTTGTGTCACTGCATCTGAGGAGGCAGCTCAACTCACCTTCCTGCCCCAGGAGTGGTATCTTCTGTGTGTCTTGGCTGAAGTTTTGGAATAAGCCAAAGGCCTGATGTCATCAGCAGAGCGCGGATCTTTAAGTTTCTCTGTGATGGCATGTTGGCTAAGTGCCTGTCGTGCCCGCCCTTGAGGAGTGCTTGAGATGTTTGAGTGGGACTCACAGGTCTCTCTGCTGTTGTATCATGGTTCCTTTCCATGAAGACAGTTCAAGTAAGTTGAAAAGATACATAACATAAATGGTTTACAAGCCGGGCGTGGTGGCGCACGCCTGTAATCCCAGCACTTGGGAGGCAGAGGCAGGCGGATTTCTGAGTTTGAGGCCAGCCTGGTCTACAGAGTGAGTTCCAGGACAGCCAGGGCTACACAGAGAAACCCTGTCTCAAAAAAACAAAAACAAAAAAACAAAACAAACAAACAAACAAATAAATGGTTTACTATCCAGTAAATATTTTTTAAAAGTCATTTTATTACAGTCCTTCCTCCATTTCTATTTTTCCTTTTCTCTCCTTCACTCTCTGTCTCCTTCCTTTCTTTTCTTATCCTCTCCTCCTTTCCTGTTCTTTCAACAGGATATTTCTGTATAGCCTGGGCTAGCCTTTTATGACCTCTGTGCCTTCCTACCCCAGCTCCATAGTGTGGGGTTCCACACACCTGCTGTGTAGCCGCGGAGGTGTGAGTGAGCTCTGGGTCAGCCTGCAGAGGAGCGGCCGTCTGTCTGGGACTTGTTGTCCTTTACTCTGTTTCCTACTAAATGTGACTCTTCTCCATCATTTTGATAGAAGTGACAAGGAAAACTGTTGTTTGCTTCTAGGTCCTCCTGGGAGAGACTTACACAGGCACCAGCGTCACAAGAATCATAGTGAAGGAGTTAAAAGTCAGTGCAAGCCCGAAGGAACAAGATACTTTTCTGAAAAATGGAGAGCCTTACTAGTAAGTAAGCATTTGTATGTGTTCTGCAAACAGTTTGCGGCTCTGGAAATTAAATGCATAAAACTGCTTTTGAGACTTCTGCCAGAAAACCAGTCTTATTATACCCAAAGTGGCCTCGTGTCAGTTAAGAACAGTTATCATTTAGCTTGAATACAAAAAGACAGCAGCACTGAGGTGACAAAGATACAAGAGCTATCTGTCAAGGATTTCAAACCAGCCATCATGGCCACTTCACTGAGCATGTGCAGCACACTCGATATGATAGGTAAAAACAGGGTTGCGCCCCAAATAATCTATTAAAAAATCTAGAACAGATAAGTCCAACAAGGTTGCTGGATACAAGATCAATGTGCAAGAGTGGCTTTGGGATGGAGTATAGTTGAGTGGAAGAGTGCTTGCCCAGTGTGCAGGAAGCCCTGGGGAAGCATCTCCCTCTGTAGCCCTGCTGGCCCTGCACCCTGCACCCTGCCCCCTTGAAGAGTGCTGCAATTTAAAGGCCTGGCACCATCCCTGGCTGTGACCCTGTCAGTTTGCCGTGCAGTGATGGAGACTGTTGTGATGGACAGCACTGTGACTTTTATTTTTACCAGCATTCTCCAGCATCCGAACGTCCTCCAGTGTGTCGGGCAGTGCGTGGAAGCCATTCCTTACCTTCTGGTGTTTGAGTTCTGCGACCTGGTAAGTTTTAGTAGAGATTCCAGCTGAGGTGTTGGGAGGTTTGTTTGCAGGTGTTTTTGGCGGATATGGTAGATGGTGCTGGCGTTACTGGCTGCCTGTTGGAGAACATTGTGACCTGTTAACTGATTCATTTCCTGTGTGACTTTTCTGCTGCTCACTGTGCCCAAACCCCAAGTTGAGCTGTTTACTATTACTGTGTTGAGTCCCACAGAGCCCTGATTGACAGTTGTTGTTGTTTTATTTGTTTGAGACAGAGCTTCTCTGTAGCTCTTGCTATCCTGGCACTCTCTCTGTAGACCAGCCTGGTCTTGAACTCACAGAGATCTGCCTGGCTCTGATTTAGCTTTTAAAATTTGTCAGTCCTGTATACAGGACGGAAAGGAGGCTCGTGGAGTTTGGGTGTACACTAGGTAGCACATGTATTGTTGAGTTAGAGCGTTGAGTAAAGGGTGCACCACGCCTTTCCGAGACCCCAAGATCGTCACACCAACCAGGCATTTTGAAAAGTTTTTCCCTGGAAAGGTAACTGATGAAAACCTTAACCAACAGAATATCACTAATCATTCAGATGATTTTTTTTTATTTTGCGTGTGTGTGTGTGTGTGTGTGTGTGTGTGTGTGTGTATGCATGTTTGTACATGTTGGGGCACACATGTGCAGGTGCATGTGGAGGCCTGAGGTTGCTGTCAGTTGTCTTCCTTAGTCCTTGAGGCAGGGTCTCTTGCTGGCCCGGAGCGCTCACATCTAGGTGATGTAGCTGGCTATCTTGCTCCAGAGCTTTGCTCTCCACCTTCCAGCCCACAGCCACAGGCAGGCTGCCACACCCACTCAGCACTTCCGTGGGGGATGGGGATCCAAACTCTGCTCCTCACACTCGATCCTCAAGTCCGTTGTCTCTCTGGCCCCTTTCCGATTTTGAAAATGGTGGATGTGTACGTTTATGTTGTTAAATTAGATAAGCAGGAGTTGAAGGTCCCAGCGAGCCTGAGGTCAGCTGAGCTTCTGTGAGACTGTCTCACACAAGGTGTTTAGTTTCTTCTTCTAAGCATGTAACCTATGAAGAGCAATAGTTGGGAAGACTTTTCTTCATAGAGGTATGGGAATACTTTTAATAACAATTTCTATGTGAATTTTTGAAAAAAAATATTTTCTCCAGTGCAGAATATTTCACATTTTAAGCCTGCTTCTAGCACATAATGATTGTTATTTCCCAAAAACAGTGGTAAGAGTATAATTGAATTTGCTGAATTTTAGTTGATTTCCCTGCATTGTCTCAATTTTCAGAACATTAAAACTTCCTTGACTGTGTAGAAAGAAGTAAGTAGGAGTGCCCTAAAATAAATCCCCAGTTCACTCGGGGAACACTGTGCTGCTAAGAAAGCCAGCAGACTGCACTGTGCACTTAGCTTTAACTGCTAAGTGTTCTTAGATAGCTCTTTCCTTGGTAGAGGTGGTTAAGTACGAGGGAAAGTCAGTCGGTGTGTTTGATAGTAGCCTTAGTCGCATCCCATCCTAGTTTGACTCTAACTCGCTGTGGTTTGAGTTCCTGCTTCCTGTTGCATCAGTACCCCGGCTGTCTAGGTTGCAGTTGCCTTTAACGTCAGTTGTGTTGCTTTGTCTGTAAATGGAGGCACGTGCACACACGCAGTCCCATACACACAGACAAGCACCAGCTGGTCTTCTGACATTGTTTCTGCATGGTTTATGGACTTTTGGGTCAGTCTGTACCTTTGTCCAGCTCTATAGCCCTCCTTTTGGGCATAACCTCTTCATTCTTCTCTGCTGTAAGCTTCTCACACATAGTCACTGTTAAATGCTTGCTAACCTGCAGTTCTCATCCGGAACACGTCCTCCATTACAGTCATTCTAGTTCCTGTAGTATTTGGAAATTTCTTTCTACCCTCTTTTAGATCCTTTTCCACCTCCTTACCTCCTGAACTTTATATTGTGTAAATGGCTGTTTTGCTTTTGTAGCTATATGTCTGCCCACCACATGTATGTCTGTGCCCACAGAGGGCCAGAAAAGGGCATTGATTCCCTGAAACTGGAATACAGATGGCTGTGAGCCGCAGTGGGTGCTGGGGAAGGAGCGAGTCCTGAAAGGGCAGGAAGTGCTTAACTTCTGAGCTGTCTCTCCAGCCCCTTCTTTGGATTTTTGATTGATCTTGTTTCAGTTTCCCCTATCAGTTTGAATTTAGCTTTCATTTCCTCTAGCTGTGTGTGACTAACAAGACTGGTGAGTTCACAGCCAGTAAAGAACACCTGACCTGCATTCAAGGGGTCAGGCCCACTCAGCAGAAACCTCCTCCTCTGGGGCTCAGGAAAGGGCTTAGTAGGTAAGAGAGTTTGCTGTAGGCCCATGAGGAGCCAAGGCAAGGCTGTGCAGGAGCTCCTGTCTCAGGCAGGCTGGAAGGCAGGGCTGGCACCCGAGGAGAGCTCCGCGTCCTTGCTGTGCTTCGTCTCAGGCCTGCTGAGGTAAAGCTGTTAACTCAGGCCTCCAGCTTCCCATTAGGGAGAAAATCAAGCTTGAGAGAGGCGGCTCCCGGTCACTTGGGTGCTTGCTGTGCAGCTGGCAGTGAGGAAGGCTGTGGCCTTGTGGGAGAAGGCTGTTGTTAGAGGTGGGCTTTGAGAGTAGAGAGCCTGCGCCATTCCCAATGTGCTTTCTCTGCTTGTGCTTGAGCCTTCTGCCCTCAGCACCCAGGTCCTGCTGCCTGTGACCTCAGTGCTCAGCAGGCTGAGCCGGGAGACTGCCTACCTCCCCACACAGGGGCCTACAGGCCAGGCTGTGCTACAGAGTAAGACCATGTGGAAAAAGAAAAAGAAAATATTCCCCATGGTAGCTCTCTTTGGCTATGTTTCATATACAAAGTAATAAGGTCATAAAATAAATTTATAAGCCCAGTAAAAAACTGTAATTACAGATTTATTCCTAAGCTCATCATTATTAGAGCACTAATGAAATGCTGGCATGGCACACCTGGGATTTGACTGACCTGGCTTGCACTTGGGGCACATCATTGGGAGCGTCTCCAAAAGCGTTCTGCCGCCTCTTGCTCGGCAAGCATACTGTGTGTCCAGTATTGCTGTGAGGTTTAGGGAACAGGTGAGCACTAGCAGTGTTCACAGCTTGCTTATAATAGAATAAACAAAGAAAAAGATTGTCTGCGCCGGGCGTTGGTGGCGCACGCCTTTAATCCTAGCACTTGGGAGGCAGAGGCAGGCGGATTTCTGAGTTCGAGGCCAGCCTGGTCTTCAGAGTGAGCTCCAGGACAGCCAGGACTACACAGAGAAACCCTGTCTTGGGGAAAAAAAAAAAAAAAAAAAAAAAAAGATTGTCTGCAAACAACTGTGTGTTTGGTGGGGTTGGGGGAAGTCATAACATGGCTTAGGTTTTAAATGATGGACTTAAAGGTTATAACTTGGGGCTAGAGAGATTGTTAAACAGTCAAGGACACTTGCTGCCTTTTGAGAAGATGGGTGTTTAATTCCCAACACCCATATGACAGCTCTCAGCCCTCTGTAACTCCATTTCCCTTTCTAACCTCCACATGCACTGTATACATGAAGGCAAAAAAATTGCATTACACTTAAAATAGTAATATATATATTTTTAAAGGATAAGGCCAAGATTAGCAATAAAGCTCTTGCCAAGAATCTACCAGGGAGGGGCTGGCATGTAGCTCAGAGGTAGAGCCCCTGCTTAGCGGGAACAAGTCCTGCGTCCAACTCTCAGCCCTAAAACAACAAAAATATGATCAGCTTTGGTGCTCAGACAAAGGCGAATACAGGATGAGCTCCAGACAACATGGCAGCAGTGGTCTTCTAAAAAGTCCAGCTATGGCTTTACTTTGAAAACTGACAAGACCTGGAGGAGATACATAGTTTGGAGATAGGTTTAAAGACAGGATTTACTGATGGCATCTTTGATTTATGTCTGACCTGCTGAGTAATGGACTTGCCATCTTTCACATTGTTAAAGGTTTTGTTCTGGGTGTGCATTGGCCTGGAGCTACCTCTTAGACATCCTAGAAGAAAAGCACAGGTGTCAGGAGGGGCTGCCAGCACAGCATGCTCGCTGTGGGGTGCATGCAGAACAGCGAGAAGACTGCTGTAGCTCTTAGTGGCATTGTTATTTACCGATCAGAAATGCCTTGGGGGCAGGGTCACTTCATCTACTGCTGACTCCCGGCACTTGGGGACCCACACTTAGCATTACAATAGACAGCGAGACCAAACCTTACACAGCATAGATGGCTGTGGAGTGGATACAGAACAATGAGAGACTGGACCAGGGAAGGACCACCAGGATTTAGTAACATGGAAAGACATGCTGGAGATTGTGGTGCCTGGGACCAGGTGGACAACACTAAGGTAGTTATTTTGTTTAATAACTTTTTATATTTATTTTGTGTGGGGCAGGGTGGGGGAAGCACATGTGTACCCTGGGGACCCACTTGGAGTTGGTTCTTTCTACCACATTGAGTGTGAGGCTGGAGCTCAGATTGCCAGGCTGGGCGTTGAGCCATCATAAGAAGAGACTGGGTTTGAAGGAAGATTGAGACCTGGGGGAGTTTTTGGCAGAACTGCTAGCTGTGGGAATGGGCATTCAGCAGACGTGGCTGGGTAGTGTGTGCACAGCGGCTCACTCAAGGGAAGAGGCCTGAGGATGCAGCCAGGATCGACCAGGCATACTCGGTCTATTTGGGAAGGAAGATGGGAACTGTAGCAGCTAGAGCAACCTGGGATGAATGAGGAGGCGGAGCCAGGAGCTCAGAGCTCTTATTGCTTTTCCTGAGAGCTGTCGCATAGTGGTGCTGAGAGAGGAGGATTGCTGAGGAGAGGGGCACCAGACCACCCACAGCCACAAGGCAGGGGGTGTTAGGATTGTATGCAGACACATGAAGCCTGCATGAGCCTCAACTGGGTCATACTCATTTCACAAAGGGACATGGTCATCCTTACTTGAGCTTGAGGCTAGCCTGGGCTATCTAAGAGCCTATCTCAAAACAAAGTTCTTTAAGCATGTTAGACATACAAATGACCAGCATTTCCAATGTAAAGGTATTTACTGTTTCTATTACATTAAATAGTTTACATTAAATTAAGTTAAAATGTATTAAAAGTTAATTCACTGTGGTTAGTGATCTGCATACAGCACCACTGGCCTTTTGTGTTGGGATTTGGGAGGGCTGTAAGTGGCCCACTTGTAAACAGTCCTTGCAGGGTGCTTCTCTCGCTAATGCTCTGGGCGTGGCTCCCTGTCGCCATCTAGTGTCAGTCAGCAAATTGTCTTTCTTGGGGTTGCTTGAAAAATGTAAAGCCTGGATAAAGAGAATTTCATTTTAATTCAAAACACATTGAGGTTTTTTTGTGATTTCTTATTTTTTAACATAGTAGTGAGTGTCCAGGTCTACTCACTAAGTGCCTTTAAAATATGACAAGCTGAACCCTGTTGACATAGTCCTGTAATCTCAGCTGCTTAAGAAACTGAATCAGGAGGGTCACAGTTTAGATCCAGCCTGGGCAACTTGTGAGACATTGCCTCCTAATGCAAAGCCAGAAAAGTTCTGGAGCGGGGCTCAGCGGAGGGATGCCTGCCAGACTCGCGCGTGGTCTGGGCTCAGGTCCCGGGGGGGGGGGGGGCGCGGGGGGAGGGCGTCTCTGTCCTGCCAGTTACTAAACAGGAAAGTATGAGCACAGTCTAAGACAAACTTCTTTCCCTTTTCTTTCTTTCTCTGTTTGGGTGGGTTTTCTTGTGTTCCAAGCTGGCGTCGAAGTCATTTTATAGCCAAGGATGACTTTGAATTCCTCGTCCTCCCGTCTCCACCTGTAGCAGAGACAGCCATTGTCATAGCTAGATCTTGAACAGATTTCTTGACTCTTCTAAGCCTTAGTTCTGTATCTGCAAGACACCTGGAGCTATAAGGAACACAGTGCTCAGAGGCACAAAGCGGTACCGCTAATCCACAGCGCTGGCACGTGGGGGGGCAGTCTTCACTAGCCTGCATTCCATAGGCATACTCTGGTCTCAGGACAACAACATAGGATTAACTCAAAATAGTCACTGTTATCCACAGAAACGGCTTTGTGTGTGATGGATTGTTAAGAGAGGAGTAGAAACCCGTGCGGGTCTTGGGTGGTTCCTAGACACTGCATTATTGTGGACGAAGAACTAAGCTGCCTGTGGAAGAATGTTACGATTGAAAATTGATCCTGGGAGGAATCTGACAAATGTGCTCTCTTCAGTAAACTTGATGAAATTGTCAGGAAGATCCTTCATTCTCTGAGTTTCTTTTTGAGTTGGATTTTAAGCTGTAAGATCTTGAGTTACTTTCTTCCTTAACAGATCATGATCATAAAAATCTTCAAATTGGGGCCTGGGGAGAATGACTCAGTTGGTAAAATGCTTGCCACATAAATATGAGTTCAGTGACCAAAACACATGTAAAAAGAGCCAGAGATGGTGTGTCTGTGTGTGTGTGTGTCTGTGTCTGTCTGTAATCCTAGCCCTAGAGAGACTAGATCCCTGAAACTATCTGGCCAGCCAGTCAGGCCTAGTAAGCAGACTTAGGCCAGTAAGAGATACTGTCTTGTTAGAGAATGATTGAGGAAGGTGCCAGGATTGACCTCTGGCCTCCAAATCACACACACTCTTGACATGTGTGTACACATTCCTCTCCCCAGAAAGCTTTGATTTGGATTAGATCAAATCAGTAAATACCTATTCTTGTGTAAGGAGACTATAATATTATTTTCTCAAGTGTATCCCCAAGCAGAGATGATATCTATGCATCCTCTTATACAGGAATCCCAGAGCAGTCATGGGGGTAGCCAGGGAACTGGACGCCTGTGTCTGACTGGAACTTGTTCCTATTCTGGCTTAAGCTACTGTACTCTGCCTCAGCGTTTGAATTGAATTGGTGTTTACAGGTGGCTGGTTTCTCACGTTTGGTCCCTGGGAAAAGAAGCAGAGTGAGACCCGAGCCTGCCACGATCACTGAGTGGTTTTCCCTACCTCTTCCACCGTTTTCTTTATGCAGTCTCTTCTCCATGGCTTACTCATGCATAAATGGTGGCCTGGGGCCTTGTGATAAAGTACTCACTGGCCATGTGTGTCCTGGACATGGAGGTCAGGTCTGCAGGGGCCTCCTCCTGTTCCGACACTGGGGGCAGGCAGTTAGGGGCTGTGTGTATGTGACCAGGGCCTCCCTGGTGGCTGCACATTGTACTCTGTAGTCTGCTCCAGGAACTGGGAAAGGCTTCTGCTTATTTTCCTTTAGACTTCAGGCTTTCAAGGTCCAATGTTTTTTTAAATAGTGAATACCACCTTTTTTTTTTTTAAAGTTCTCCATATCACTTCTTCATTACCTCAAGGTTTCTAGACATCTGTACTCACTGAGTTTAATTGTGCATTGCTGTCGGGTTATAGTTCATTTACTGTTTTGTTCTGTATCGTTCTTAATAGTTCACATCAACTGCAGTGCTTGTCTGGGTGCTTGGTTTCTTCCGGTGCTGCACTTGACACTTGCATGCTTGTGTTTGCAGGGCGACCTGAAGGCTTACCTGCACAATGAGCAAGAACACGTGCGGGGCGATTCACAGACCATGTTACTGCAAAGGATGGCGTGCGAGATTGCCGCAGGGCTGGCAGCCATGCACAAGCTGCACTTCCTGCACAGGTAGGTGTGGCTGGGCACAGGCACGGGCACACCTCATGTTGGTGCTGTTGCTGCCACCTGGAGAGGTTGTCAGGTGTAGGAAGAAGGCTGGGGAAGGGCTGTAGCTTAGTCGGTAGACTGGTAACATGCTAAAACTCGGGGCTTCGTAAACTGGGCATAGTGGTACATAGGATGCAGGATGGTCAGAGAAGTTTAAAGACATCCTCAACTGAAGAATTGAGTTTAAGACCAACCTGGATGCATGAGACCCTAATTCAAAAACACCAACACAAAAACCAAAGGTGGAAAGAGTGGAAGGAGGAAACCAGAGATCAGGTTGTATCATGAACCCTCTGCTTTAGACTTGGCGGTAAAGACAGACTTGGGCTGGAGTTAATGCAACACCAAGGAATGGAATGAACCGAGCCTGAAGCCTGGGGACTCCCTGAGGAATGTGTAGCAGTATAGGAAGTGCACAGCCTCAGGGTAGGGAGGAAATGTACCTGGCTCTCCTCACCTCTGGCTTGGTGCTTCTACACGGTAAGCTTTAGGCTAGGACCTTCTCATGTGCTCCTCTTAAAGCCCCTAGGAAGAGCTGCTATAGGCAGCAGTGTCTTTTTGTAGGTGGTGGCTTTGGTTTCTGGCCAGCTAGCAGGTTGGCTTAAGAATGTCAGGTCTGCAGGGACCTCCTCCCGTTCATACACTTGAGGTAGGCAGTTAGGGGCTGTGTGTGTGTGCCCAGGGCCTCCCCGGTGGCTGCACATTGTACTCTGTAGTCTGCTCCAGGAACTGGGAAAGGCTTCCTGCTTATTCTCCTTTAGATTTCAGGCTTTCAATGTCCAATTTTTCAAAATAGAATTATTTATTTGTGTGTACACAGAGTCAACAACAGTGAGAATTACCTTTGATGCAGGACCTCTTCCCAGCTGGCACTTTCTCAACCAGGCTGGAAGTCACCGATGCCCAGTGACCCTCTGTCTCTGCCTCACCTCAGGTGGGGTTGCAGGCATGAGGGACACTGGGTGTGGGATCATAATCTGTTACCCGTGCTTGCATAACAAGTGCTTTTTAGTTGACTTTAAACAACTCAGGTATCTTTTTTTTTTTTTTTTTTTTCTTTTGATTTTGGTTTTTTCGAGACAGGGTTTCTCTGTATAGCCCTGGCTGTCCTGGAACTCACTCTGTAGACCAGGCTGGCCTCGAACTCAGAAATCCACCTGCCTCTGCCTCCCAGAGTGCTGGGATTACAGGCGTGCGCCACCACCGCCCGGCTCAGGTATCTCTTAATAACCCAAAGATCTGAAAAGGCATACCTGTATTGAAGAGATGTTTGTTATGTTGATGTTTTCAAAAACAAGTGTTGGGCTGGGTGGTGGTGGCGCACGCCTGTAATCCTAGTACTTGGGAGGCAGAGGCAGGCGGATTTCTGAGTTCGAGGCTAGCCTGGTCTACAGAGTTCCAGGACAGCCAAGGCTACACAGAGAAGCCCTGTCTGGAAAAACAAAAAAAAACAAAAAAAAACAACAACAAGTGTTGGGCTGGAGAAGTGGCTCAGGTTCACACTGCTCCTGCAGAGGTCCCAAGTTCAGTTCGCAGCACACACACACCTCGGGCAGCTCACACTGGTGCGTGACTCCAGCACTGGGGAATCTCACCTCCTCCGGCCTCCGCAGGCACATAGACAGACAGACAGACGGACAGATGCGCGCACACACACACACACACACACACTTAATTAGAACATAAAATGTTTAAGACTGATCAAAATCACACCATGAGGTTCCCAGAGGCCACTGGGAAGTGTATATAAGGGCTATTCACTACTGTGTTCTTAAAGATGCCAGAGCTGTCTTAGCCAGCAGTGTTTCCCCATGCTTCCTTAAGGCAAAGCCGTAGAGTCTAAAAACAAGCAAAGAGAGATCACATGGCCTGGACAATATCCAAGCACAAAGCCCAAGGTACAGAAGAACCTTGGAACCATTGGCAGCTGGTGCATTCTGCTTTTTAAAGTAACTGCTTTGGGCTGGGTGTGTGATAGCTTAGGTAGTAAAGAACTTACAGGGCCAGAGATTGACCCCTTGTTTTTTATTTATTTAATTTATTATCCAAAATATATGTCTATCATTTTTTTTTATGTATATGATGTTTGCCTGTGTATATGCAAGGCCTTACTCATGCGTTGGCCTCAGAGACCAGAGAAGATATTGGGTTCTGTGGAACTAGAGTTACAGGCAGTTGTGAGCCACCGTGTGGATGCTGGGAAGGAACCCAAGTTTTCTGCAATAGCTGCAAGTACTTTTTAACTAGTGAGCCATCTCTCCAGCCCCAATCCATGTTTTTATTTTTTAGAGAAACCCAGTGTGGCGTTGTAAGCTTGTAATCACAGTGCTGAGTAGATAGGTAAATGAATGCTGAATGCCCAGCTTACCCAGCTTACTCGGGGACAGGAGGTGGCAGTGACTGGGGGAGTGGAATTGTGAGGCAGTATCTTAGGAGCCGCACCTGAGGTTGTCCTCGGCTTCCACATGCACGTGTGCATAGCTGCATACTCAGGTGTCCACACACACTCCACACACATGCACACACACATACAGATGCTGTTTGATACAAGTCTCATGTGGGGCACTGTTCTTTAAATTCTTCCTGCGTGGGTAGCCATCCATATGGCATTATGTTAAAAGTGAGGTTTAGAATATTGGCTGACTCAGAGGACTTGGCTGAAATAGACCTGTCCACCTGGCTAACCCAAAGTTGTTATTATGTTAGAAACTCGTCTAGTAAATCACCCTAGTTACAGTTTGTCTTTACATAATGTTTAAAGAGAGCCTTATCACAGGGTCTCAGGCAGCCTGCATCTTGTAGGTCGCACACACAGTGTTCTTGAAGGCCATGTGAACAGCACATGTTGCTGTTACCATTCCACAGGTGACCCAAACAAAGACTAATGTCCCCTGCCCTCTGCTTTCAAGGTCTCCTGAGCAGCAGGTACTGTCAGGTCACTGAGTGAATGGTGTTTGTACTCAAACTGGCTAAGTAGCCAGCTGGTAGCCAGCAAGAGCACAGGCCCGGGAGGAAGGACAGGAGCCTTTTCTGTACATGCCTGGCTTGGTTTTTGTTTTCTTTCTTACTACTTCCTTCCTTCTTTCCTTCTTTCTCTTTTTTAAGACAGGGTCTTTCTGTGTGAGCCCTGAGTGTCCTGGAACTCACAGAGGTCATCCACCTCTGCCCTCCGAGGGCTAGGGTCAAAAGTGTACACCACTACACTCCGCTAAAAAGAAGTCTGTATTGTTGCTGGGTTTGGGTTTTGGGTTTTTTTGTTTGTTTGTTTGTTTGTTTGTTTGGTTGGTTGGTTGGTTGTTTTGTTGTTGTTTTGTTTTTAAGATATTTCTTTGTGTAGCCTTGGCTTGTTCTGAAACACTCTCTGTAAACCATACTGGCCTTGAGATCTCCCTCAGAGATCTCCCTGCCTCTGCCTCCTGAATGCTGGGATTAAAGGCATTTGTCACCATCACCAGGCTTGCTAAAAAAAGTTCTTTAAAAAAAAAAACAAACAAAAACCAGAGCCAGGCTGTGGTGGCGCACACCTGTAATCCTAGCACTTGGGAGGCAGAGGCAGGCGGATTTCTGAGTTCGAGGCCAGCCTCGTCTACAGAGTGAGTTCCAGGACAGCCAGGGCTACACAGAGAAACCCTGTCTCCAAAACAAAACAAAACAAAACAAAACCTATTGTACCCAGTGGTTAGGAGGCAAGAGATTGCAAGTTCAAGACTAGCTTGGACTACACAATAAGACTGCCTCAAACAGACAGAAAATAATTACCCCAGTATTAACTGAAAGGGTAGCAAATGGGAGAAACACATTCACAAGGGAACTAGTTTAAGCTTCAGCTGTCCATATTGTTGAAGATTGTATAGTTGTGGCTTAGAATGACTGACTAAGCTAGTTAACAGGAGGGAATTCTGTGTTGTGATGTCTTAAGTATTAAGGTGCAAATTAGTGGTCATAACAGTGTGTGCCTTTCCTATATTTGTTTTGGTGTGAACATTGTGTAGAAAGACTGTACCTAACTATTTGTTAATTTGTGCTGCCTGAAAGAGTAGAGGGAAAGGAGGAAGACTTTAAACCAAAAAGAAGGAAAAAGCCACCACCAGCAACAACTTTGCACCTCAGGAGGGCACCAAAAGACCCGAGCTCCCTTGCTGCTCAGTTAGTGCATCTCTATGTAGCTCCGGAGGTAGAATCCTGGCCAGGCATCCTCCATGCCCTGGATCTATCCTAAGCCCCCATAAAAGCAGGTATCAATACCTGGGATTTCGAGACTTGGGAGGTGGAAGCAGATTAGACTAGAAGTTCAAGGTCATCCTTAGCTACATAGAGTTTGAGGCTATTCTAGGCCACATGAATTCAATAAATCAAGGCACGCAGCATCTGCTGGTATGTTTGTGTCTGTGGCCCTCTAGAAAAAATGTTGTGTTTTTCTAAGCTAGCCCAGGGTAGGCCACCTGACAAAATCAGCATTCCACAAAGAAAGTGCTAGCTCCCTTCTTAACTAGCACTTGGGCCACTGATTACAAATGTTACACAGAAAATATAGCAACTTTCTTTGATTCAGCCCCAGTGTGGCCTCTAGTCTAGACTTGGATCTGGGGAGGTCGCCTCATGGTAGCTGCTACTGCTGACATTGTGTTTACCCTGAGCAAAGGCGGCTGGCTGCGGTGTAGGTCCTAGGTACAGGAACCTGAGGGATTGGCCAGAAACCTCAGGGTCCCTCTCAGAAGAGGAGACCCAGCTCACAATCCAGGGAGGCTCCTCAGACAGGCACTGGCTCCCGGGCCATGCTCATTCTTAGCCTGCCCCAGATCTGCCGCCTGCTGTGTTTCGTCAGTAAGTAAGGAGGCAGGATCCCCAAGTGATTCTAAGACACATTTGGTGGTAAGAACCATCAAGGCCTTGTCCTAGAGATAGTTACTTGACAACTCAGCTCGACCTTGGTTTCAAGTAACATTTTGATTTGGTTTTTGTTTGTTTTGTTTTGATTTGGCTCATTTTGTGTGTTGTCAGTGCCGAGGCTGGAATTCGGGGCCTCATGTATACTCGAGAGCTGTATCTCCATCCCCTCATAAGGGGTCCTAGGTAGGGACTCTAACTGAACCGTGCCCCCAGCCCAGCCTTGGTGTAGACATTGTCAAAGCATCTCCCTTCCCTCTGTATTCAGGGTTAGCCTCTGTGTCTTGGGGTCCTCTTCTAGGAGGTTCCATTCCCTAGGCTTTGGCTCTGAGCTGGAATATGACCCTGAGGGTGGTGCTCCCCGTGTCATAATCCTCCAGGCTCAGAGCCCTGGACAGAGACTGTCTGAGCATTTCATCTAGTTTTGCTGTTGCATACAGTGGGACAGTAAACTGGAGCCAGTAGAGACCCACAGAGGCCTGACTGTCCAGCTCAGCCTTGGTGCCTGACCAGCCCAAGGGAAGTCCCGCCCAGGGGGCCTTATCCTATCCCACCAACTGTCCCCAAAAGTCCAACCAGCCATCTCAGACAGTTCATAGGCACTGTCCTCTGTGTCTAGTCAGAATTTTACAGTGGAAGAATTCTGCATTCCCAGAACAAGATAAGCAGGGGAAAAGGATGCTCCGTGTGTGTGTGTGTGTGTGTGTGTGTGTGTGTGTGTGTGTGTGTGTGTGTGTGTGAGAGAGAGAGAGAGAGAGAGAGAGAGAGAGAGAGAATCATGTGTGGTTCCCCCCCACCCCCACCCCTTACACACACACCAGTCTCTTGATATAATCTGCAGCTTGCACATCTGGGGTCCACAGCATAATGAACCCACCTTTAGGAACCTTGATGTTTGTGGCTGCTACAGGAAGACAATGAGGGTGACAGAGAGGGTCAACTGGGATTAGGATGGTAACTTCTCCCCTCAGCAGCTTTACCATCATGAGTCTCCTTTTATCCCTCGGAGTTTATTTTTTCTGTAGAATTGGGCATCTGTTTTACCCAGAAGTACTGTCACCAAGATTGAGTATGATAGGTAGTATGGACCAAGCTCCCGGAAGAGTATTCAGTGGCTTCTAGGCACCTGGCTTCCAGTCCTTCTCGTCCCCCTCTGGTTACTTGGCATGGGTTAATTTGGAGCTGCCCTTGATCCCCTTGAGCCATTTGCACTAGAGAATCCTTCCACACATGGGCAGGCTGTGATGTGTAGCTTACAAGTTGAAATCAAATGGTGAGGAGATGTGGCTTGGAACCCTTGGGCCCGCTGCCAGGTGTGGTGAGCAGCCAGTGCCTTCCAGGAGCCAGCAGGACTGGGGCTCGGGCAGCTTCATCACCAGACCTGTTTTTCAGCTCAAAGGAGACCTGAGCGGCCTTGATGTCAGGTTGCACACTAGCACCTTGTGTTTTTTCTGTTCTGTAGCTTTGTACATTAATAGGTGCAGAGAATACTTAGTGTTAGCATTTGGAGCCCTATTACAGCACCACTTTGAATCTTGGTAGCACTCTAATGTTTTCAAAACATTCTGTGCACATTTTTTATTATGCCCCTGTAATCACCATTTCTGTGCACACTAAATCAAACTTTAAAAAAATAGGATTCTATATTGTCAATAACAGCAAAGTCAGAAGGTGTCCAGCTTTCCCCCACATACTACTATGGGCTAGAAGGCTTTGTGATGGAGTGCCATGCAAGTCATCCCACACAAACAGCACAGAGAGTCGTCAGTATAGCTGAGCTAGTATTATGCTCAGCATGGCCACTGAGACCTGACACATGCAAGGTGCAGTGTTGCAACCACCCACTGCTGCCCCTTGTAGCTGTTGTCGGTGTGAGCATGAGAGCACTTCACCCACAGGCAGAGCCACTTTCAGACGCTAGGGTCATTAGTGGGCGCTTTTCTTTCTCCAGCTAATAAATAAGAAAACTGAGTCACTAGGGGAAGAGGAGGTCTTTCTTAGGCAAACACCTGGATAGCAAGGGCTTTGTAGCCACTGTGTGTGTATGTGGGGCCCGCAGCTCCCACCCACCTTAACGCTAACTCTAGGGGATCCAACACCTGCTTCTGAGCATCTAAACTCGTGTACAAACCCACACACAGACATGCATATACATAATTTAAAAATAGAATAAATCTTTTAAAATTTTTTGAAAAACCAAAAGGAAGGGAGAATTTTATTCACTTATTAAAGTATGCCTTTTGTTTGATATGTGTAGGCCAAAAGACACTCCTAAATTATTTTTCCTGACCATTTTGTGTGTGTGTGTGTGTGTGTGTGTGTGTGTGTGTGTATGTATGTATGTATGTATGTATTTTTCTTGAGACAGGGTTACTCTGTGTAGCCCTAGCTGTCCTGGAACTCACTTCATAGACTAGGCTTTTCTGGAACTCAGAAATTCTCCTGCCTCTGCCTCCCAAGTGCTGGGATTAAAGGTATGCACCACCACTGCCTGGCCAACCATTTTGTTTTTGAAACAATGTCTCTTGCTAGCCTGGAATTCACCAAGTAGGCCACCCTGGCCTTCTGTCTCTGCCTCTCCCACCTCTGGTGTGCAAGGGTGCACCACCATATCCATCTTTCTCATCTGGGCTCTGGGGGAATGCAGATCCTTGTGATTGTAAGGGAAGCACAAAGTGAGTCTTGTCCATCAATTGTCTTCCCCGGGAAGGCAGAGTGGGAAGAGGCGGGAGTTTCTGGGAGAGGGGCTGATGCTAGCGCTTGCATGCCTTTGAAAACTGAGGGCTGAGCCATCTCTCCAGTCCCCCCAATTTTAATATTTTAAAGTTCTTTCTGAGTTACTCTTTAAATGCTGTGATTCAAGTCATGGTGTAGGTGTATTCAGTACTTAACCAGTGATCATAGCTATGTACCTAAGATGTGGTCAGGAATGTGGAATTTAACTTTGTTTTTGGTTTTGGTTTTTCGAGACAGGGTTTCTCTGTGTAGCCCTGGCTGTCCTGGAACTCACTCTATAGACCAGGCTAGCCTTGAACTCAGAAATCTGCCTGCCTCTGCCTCCCAAGTGCTGGGATTAAAGGTGTGCGCCACCACTGCCCGGCGGAATTTAACTCTTAAACTATGAAAACATACTACACTAACTACAAGCAGATAGCTGAAGGCATGACTGGTTTTTGAATGACGGACACCTCTGATGTGCAGCAGTTCTGTGCAGCAACATCCTGACTGTGGATCCTGCCTGTTCTTAGACTGGCCTTACTCCTTCTGTTTGCAGTGATCTGGCCCTACGGAATTGTTATCTCACCTCCGACTTAAATGTCAAAGTGGGTGACTATGGAATAGGCTTCAGCAGATACAAGGTAAGCAATGCTCTGCCTGCCGTCTTCTTACCTGCTTACCGTCAGTCAGTGGTCGGGTGGAAAACATTGCTTGTGTTTACACGGTGAAGGTCTCAGTCTTTATGACACGGCCTTTCTCTGACAGGTCTGTCCCAGTTCTTTTATGGTACCATTGGCTTCTGATTTGTCAAACTCAGTAGCTTTGTGCCTAAGGTTTTGTGAAAGCTTTCTAAAGAATCTATTCTCTTTACAGACATTTGCAATTCAGTGTAATGGGTTCAGTTTGCCTGAATAATATATTAAAAAATCAATATTAAAATACTTTAATTGCATACTTATTTATTTCATGTGCATGTGTATGTTTATAGGCACATATATGACAAAGTCATATGAGGAAGTCAGAAGACAACTTGTAAGAAGTCAGTTCTCTCTACTGTGTGGGTCCCCAGGCCAGAAGTCAAGTTCCAAGGCTTGGCAACAAGTGCCTTTACCTGTTAAGCCATTTAACTAGTCCTGTGTAACAGAATTTATAATTAGCATGTGGGCAAAATGCTAATTAATATTTGTAGAACAAAAGCACATACCTGTAGATGTTTTTCTCTACAGTCAGTAAAACTGAAGCACAGTTATGCTAAGGTTGATATTCACGGTTTTGCTTTGTGTTAAACTGTCACTATACCCCTTAAAGAAAATACATCAGTAGGTTTCATCTGTATGTGTTTGCTGAGCTCTGCTGGGGCAGGAGGGATGCCTGAGCAGTTAAAGCACGTGCTGTTCTTGCAGTAGAGGACATGGGTTCAGTTCCCAGACCCCACATGGACGCTCACAACAGTATGTACCTCCAGTGCCAGAGCACCTGGCGCCTCTGCTGACCTTCTCCGTAGGCTTTGGGCACATCCATGGTGTACTTCAGACAAAGTATTCATACACTTGGAGTTAAATCAGTTGTATCTTTTTTTAAAAAGAATGATATTGCTGCAATTTTTCTATGTAGCACATGAAGACAACATTTATCTGTCATCGGTGGGTTCTTGTGAGGACCAGAGGTGTAATGCTTTCAAAACATGCAAATTTAGGTTGGTTTCCTCTCTGAGCACTGGCTGTAGCGTCGGAACTGGCTGCTGTGAAGTCGTGGCCAGCATTCCCTTTCTAGCTCCTCACAGAGGTGGCTGGCTTTGTGCAGCCCTTCCTTTAGCTGAGGAAGAAGGCTTCTAGTGTCTGTAGCTCACCTGCCACGCTGCTGCTGGTAAGTGGTGGGAGGTCGACCTGTAACGTCAGCTGTGGTAACCAGCACAGTCCTCGGCGCAGAGCGCCAGCCTCTGCTACAGGCAACTGAGCAAGCTCTGGGCTTTAGAGACCCATTCACACAGCCTTCAGACTTCAGGGAATGCCTCCTGTCCACCCTTCCATCCGGCAGTCTCTCTGCACGCCTGCTTCCCATTTCCCTGGGACGTGTTCTGTGGTTGGGTGCCTGCTTGCTGACAGTGTTTTGCTCTTAAGCTCTCGCGCTCCCCTCACATGGAATTCCCCTGACCATTGTGCTTGTGCCCACGCAGGAGGATTACATTGAGACAGATGACAAAAAAATTTTTCCCCTGAGATGGACTGCTCCAGAGTTAGTGACCAGCTTTCAAGACAGACTCTTGACTGCAGAGCAAACTAAATACAGTAATATCTGGTAGGTATCAGGCATGCCATTTTATTTGGTTTTCTTAACAAGGGCCCAACTCCCCTCTTTTGAGTATGAAAGTGTTCTGTTAGGGTGGAGGAGGCAGAAAGACTTGACATGCGCCATAGCGGTGGTAGCAGCTGTGGCAGAGTCACTGCTTCTGCGTCTACCCATTTGCCTCTACTAAGAACAAGAACTCATCGGTTGTTCATTTTGTCCCTACGCGGCCTGGGGCCTGGAATACAGTGAGTGCTTAATATTTACTGAAGTGATGGAGAAACTCAGAGGCTTGGGCTGTTGGATAGACATGACTGATTTTTAGGAGTCATTTCAAAAGATGCTAAAATGATGTATCTAAATCTTTGACTTGACAGTGTCATGGTTTTCTTAATGATAACTTTATTTTGGGTATCAGGTATTTTCTTGTTTATTTTTGGTTTTCCTTTTCTTGCCTTCCTTTGGATTGACTTTCTTTTTTAGCTGTTTTTCCCCCTCTTTATTTAGAAGCTGTGCAGTCTATGCCTGTGATTTTATCAATTATCCCAGAAATTGCAATATGAGTGAACTTTTTACACACCTTAATCTTACTTCATTTCCTCACCCTCTTTCTTGACCAATATAAGGACCTCACTTCTTTTTTAGCTGTGTAACACACACACACACACACACACACACACACACACGCTTGTGCACACATGCATATACACAAAGAATTACATGCTATAGTGTAGCCCTGGCTCCTGAACTCACTCTGTAGGCCAGGCTGGCATCCACCAGGCTAACACATTACTTTTTAACATCAGTGTTCATTTGAATTTATCCACATACAAGCTGTTTTCCTTGTGCTTCTTTTGTTCGTTTCTGTGTGTTGATCTCAGACCTTGCTCTGGGGTTATGTTCCGACTTAGAGTGTGTCCTTCCGAGTGCGGCCTGCTGCTACCAGGCTGCATTCTCTGTGGGCTGCTCACACCTGCCTGTTTTGCTTTCACCCCTCAAATGCATTTTTACGTGATGACAGTTATTTCCTCTCAGCATGTTGAAGATATCATTCTACTGTCCTCTGGCTTCCATTGTTGCTTTGTGTAGTCAGCTATAAGTCTGCCTAAGCTCTTAGAAGGTGATGTAACATTTTCATTCTGACTGGCTTAAAATACTTCTCTAATTTTTTTTCTCTTCTATTTTTTTCCTGTAATGTGTGCCAGTGTGAATTGTATGGCTGTGAGGTGTATGGGTGTGAATTGTATGAATGAACTGTATGGGTGTGGGTGTAGGCTGTGTGGGTGTGAATTGTGTAGGTGTAGGCTGTATGGGTGTGGGTTGTGTGGGTGTGAATTGTATTGGTGTGGGTTGTGGGTGTGGGTTGTGTGGGTGTGAATTGTATGGGTGTGGGTTGTATGGGTGTGGGTTGTGTGGGTGTGAATTGTATTGGTGTGGGTTGTGGGTGTGGGTTGTGTGGGTGTGAATTGTGTGGGTGTGGGTTGTGTGGGTGTGGGTTGTGTGGGTGTGAATTGTATGGGTGTGGGTTGTGGGTGTGGGTTGATGCACCTATCCTTGCTTGTTATTTATTTGGCTTTCTAAATCTCTAGGTTGATATTTGCATTGCTACTAGAAAATTCCTAGCCCCTTTTCTTTGCATATCACCTCTGTTCATTTTCTCTCCTTTTGGAAGGCTGATTTACCCTGGGTAGTTGGTCTCTTACTTGTTCCCTGCATCTCAGCCTTTCCATTCTAGAACCTATCTATGCTCCTGCGCTAGTTCTGTTTTTACGATCCTCTTTTCAGCTGTGTCTGTTCTGTTAAATCTTTGTGTTAAGTTTTTATAGTTTCTGATTTTAAAATATTATCAGGGGATCCAGTATTGTAGACCCAGAACAGAGAAATCGTGTGGGGGGGGGGGAGGTGAGTGGGGAATAGCAGGGGGGGGAGAGGAATTATGGGATATATGGTGGGGGGTAACTGGGAAAGGGGACAGCCTTTGGAATGTAAACATAGAATATAGAAAATAAAAATTAAAAAAAATATTATCAGGGGTTTATTTTTGTTTGTTTTACACAATTGAATTGTGATGCATGTCAGACCACTGCAGTAGTAACACCGCAGCCCTTCCACTGCTGGATGGTGCATGGTTTCCTCTGGTCTTTCTTTTTTTGTTTTTGTTTTTGTTTTTGTTTTTGTTTTTGTTTTTGTTTTTGTTTGTTTTGTTTTGTTTTGTTTTGTTTTGTTTTTTCGAGACAGGGTTTCTCTGTGTAGTCCTGGCTGTCCTGGAACTCACTCTGTAGACCAGGCTGGCCTCGAACTCAGAAATCCGCCTGCCTCTGCCTCCCAAGTGCTGGGATTACAGGCATGCGTCACCACGCCCGGCTTTGGTTTTTTTTCTCGGGACAGGGATTCTCTATGTAGCTCTGGCTGTCCTGGAACTCACTCTGTAGACCAGGCTGGCCTCAAACTCAGAAATCCACCTGCTTCTGCCTCCCAAGTGCTGGGATTAAAGGCGTGTGCCACCACCGCCCGGCTCCTCTGGTCTTTCTTATGGTGAGACTTCATGGTCATCTAGACTGAGACAGACCTCCATAGAGGACCTGTCTTCGCTGGGTGTCTTGCACACACAGGACGCTGCTCTAGCAGGGCACTGCAGAGATGTCGTAAGTCAGCTCCTTAGTTGTTCTCTTCTCTCCCTGTCTGGCAACTTGCCTTTGAAGAACTGGCTTCTTACCTGCCCTGAAGCAGACTTTTTCTGGGAGATGGCTCACTTGAGTGGCCCAAGGCCTGGGCCTGCTCAGCACTCGTCTTCCATGGGGCCTAGAATCCATATAGAGACAAAAGCCCAAGTGCCTGCACATGTGCCCCAGGGCTCAAAGGTGGCATTCGTCGTCTCAGTTCTCAAAATCCTAGCATCGCCCTAGAAGTTCCTGCCTTCTTACCCACCCTAGATTCTTCAAGATGGTTTTTTAATGCTTGACTGGCACTGTTATTGCACTTAGCAGGGTGATTGACATGAAAATGGAGCCTGTGTTCCCCAAGGCAGAATTGGCCCTGTTCCTGACCATCGGAACAGTGGCTGGCAGCAGTGCCAAGTCCTGCCATACTGCGCATGCTAGGGTGGATGGGGAAACCTTGTGTGGACCTGAGAGTGGAGGTGGGGAGAGCCCAGCAGCAGCAGGACACATTTCTTCCCCAAAGAACAAGACTCGGGGGCCTAAGGAGCTGGGGGGCCTGTGCTTCCTTTCCTGTCTCCGAAGCGTGGAGGTGGCAGGGGCCCAGGGGCTTTGGTCTGAGAATGTTTCTCTGGGAGAGGGAAAGAATCAAGGCAAATGAGGACTGTGGAAACCTGAGGCAGGGGGATAGGTCTCGTCTGTCGCCTGGCAAACCTTTTGGTTTCAGCATTTCACATGGATTTTCTTCAATAAAGCCGGCACCTCCAACGTCACTGGACAGTGTCTTCAACATTTCTGTACTGGAGTTGCTTATCCACCCCTGAAGCTTCTTTGCCAGGGAGGAGAAGATGTTGCTGCCTGGGCTAGTGTGAGGGCTCCTCCTCCTCCCTGCAGATGTGGAGTGTCCTGGTTCTGCTCACTCTTGTAAAGTAGCCTGGGGGCACTGAACAGCAGGCCGCACAGCCACAGACGGAGGCCGTGGGTGCTGCAGCTGCCTGCAGTCCCCTGGTGGCCATTGCACAGTTCTTATACACACTGGAGTCTGGAAGATTATTTGCAAATCACAGGGAGCTTTTGAAAAACTCCACTTTCCCAGGTCAAACCTGGCTCTGTCACTGAATGTTAGATATGGGCACATACCCTTCTAGCACTGGGAAGTAGAAGCATGCAAATCTTTGTGAGTTTGTGGCTAGCCTAGTTTACATGGTAAGATCTAGGCCAGCCTGGGCTACATAGTGAGACCCTGACTCAGAAAAAAGAAAAAATGAAAAGGTGATATGGATCCTGAGTACCAGCTTACTTGTTTAAAGTTAGCCGAGGAGAGTAAAGAAATGGCTGCTCTTGCAGAGGACCTGTGTGGGACTCAGCACCAGGACGGCAGCTCATGTGCCACCTGAAACTCTGCTCTCCTCTTCCAGATTGTATAGCACCAGTATGCAAGTGGTGCGCATACATGCATGCAAGCAAAATGCCCATGCACATACAAGTTTTACAAGTTTAAACACATGGCTCCCTGACAAGGTCCCAGGAGATAAGATTCCCGTCGACAGTGGATGGTGGAAAGAATGAGGGGCTGTGAGGGAAAGGAAAAGTACTTCCTTGAGCTAGGCCTTTTTAGGGAGGACAGAAGTCTGGGCTGCAAGGACAGGCTGTAGGGGCAGGGATGAGATGGGTACTGCATCACGTATTTGTAATCCCAGCACTTGACTGGCTGAGGCAGGAGGACCACTGTGACTTAAAAACTAGTCTTGGGTATGTGGTGAGTTCCATTTCAGCTTAGTCTACACAGTGAGACCTTGTCTCAGGTCAGCAGCAGTAACGCAAGAGCTAGTTGGATAGACCGTGAGATGGGATGTCCACCCTTGGTGACAGCAGCCTGCGGCCTCTTCTGGCACTAGTTGGCTGCTGCGACCCTGGAGTGCTGCAAGGTGACCAAAGCGGTAGGTGGCCGGCCTAAGCGGAAGCGGCGCTTGCTCATTGAAAGGTTTCTTGGAATCAGCTGAACTGTTGGAACTATTGGAAGTCAAAGTGTTTATAGTGTTGATTCATTTGCCGAGCTTTAACACACCGCATCCCCCTTCCAACTGATTGCTTGGGATTTTAAAGTCACAGCGACCATATTGTTTAGTTT
Organism: Apodemus agrarius; assembly: GCA_964023405.1. Taxonomy (NCBI): domain Eukaryota; kingdom Metazoa; phylum Chordata; class Mammalia; order Rodentia; family Muridae; genus Apodemus; species Apodemus agrarius. Next base: position 37,527,573 of record OZ030028.1, read on the forward strand.
CTGATTATATTATTATACTCTGTCTTAGTGATGAAGTAAAACAAGAACGCCTCTGGGCACCCTCATTTTAAGAGAAATAATCATTTCCCCCCATTGGGATATTGATTATTATTTAAGAGTCATTTTATCCTCTTCTTACTAATAAATAACCACTTCAGTATTACCTTCTCCATACAGTTGTTGTTACTACAAACACAAGTGAGGCTGTTAGAGACTCAGCATGGCCCTCTTGCTCTCCACAGGGCCTTGGGTGTGACACTCTGGGAACTCTTCAGCAGTGCTGCTCAGCCCTACGCACACCTTTCGGACCTGGACGTCCTCAGTCAAGTCATCAGAGAGAGGGCTGTGAAGCTCCCAAAGCCCCCGCTGGAGCAGCCGTTCGCGGACAGATGGTTGGTAGCTTCCGTTCTGCTTCCTAATCTCCAGAAACACAGAGTGCTGGACAAGGAGGTGGCTTGTAACAGGAGGAGCTGAGAGTGGTAGTATGTACCTGTCATCCCAGGACTGCAGAGGTGGGAACAGGAATATCTGTAAGGCCCCTTGGTCTAGCTGGGACAGCCTCACACCCCCCATACCACACAGACCACACACTCATGAAGTCATATGGCCCTTATTTTTAGATAGTAGATGTTCTGAAATGTGGTCATTTTTACATTATTCATGACTAATTTTAGAAGTATCATTTCTGCATTAGCCTGTCTTGCTGATACCTATGCTTTCATGTACACACACAATTAAAAATAAAATCTTTAAAATAATAATTTAAAAAACAAAACAAAGCTAAGGGTAGTTGTTACGAGGAGAGTGTGGGCTACCAGGATGGCTCGGTGGGTAAAAATGCTTACCTCCACACCCAGCAACCTGCACTTGATCCCTGGTACCACGTGGTGAAGGAGAGCCAAGTCTGCAAAGGCGCCTCTGACCACACAAGTGCCATGGCATGTCCCACTCCCGACTAAATAAACACATATGTAGAAAAAGAAGAAAAGGAACAAATGTGACAGAAAGAACCCTTTCAGAATCAGCGGTCCACATGATCGGGCTTGTCAGCTCCCTGTCATGCAGGAACCGATGCCCACGGGCTTGCGCCCCTCCCTGGATGTTTATACACGTGGAGGATTGGTGGCAGTGGGACGGGCAGGGGCACATATCCTCCCACAGATGAAATAGAAGGGAGGCTGGTGGGGCAGAGTTGGAAAGGGACCAGGGAAAGGGCAGGCATGTGAATATGACCCTAATACAGTATGTGCCTCTGTACAGATGTCGTGAGGCCCGCTATTGTGCATAATTGATATATAATGATGAACATGTTAAAAAACAGGCATATCCAAGTGAGCACAAACATATTTTAGAAAAAAGGCTTTCTGCGTGTTTTTAGAATACTATCAACACATTAACAATAAAAATTTAGGACAGCAGGGGCTGGAGAGATGATGGCTCAGCGGTTAAGAGCACTGACTGCTCTTCCGAAGGTCCTGAGTTCAAATCCCAGCAACCACATGGTGGCTCACAACCATCTGTCATGGGATCTGATCCCTCTGATCTGGTGTCTGAAGACAGCTACAGTATACTTAACATATCAAAAATAAATAAATAAATCTTTTTTTTGTTTTTTTTAAAGTTAGAACAGTAATCAAAAAAGATTACTCTTTTTGATGGGAGACCATTAGAAGAAAACCAGAAAAAATGATCTGGCAGGATCTGCACCTGAACACTATGAAATATCCTGGGGAAAAAAGGGTGCCTCACCGCCTTCTTGTGCCATAACCACTCTGAGTTAAGTCCTTAATCTTGGCTGGCGGTGGTCGAGGTGTAGCAATCTTAGGAGAAGGGCATGTTTAGTTGGCTCTGAAGTAAGGTTATTTCTTACCTTAAGTCACTGTGCTCCCGGCTGTTAACGTCCCCTTGTGTGCCCCTCAGGTATGAAGTGTTACAGTTCTGCTGGCTGTCCCCTGACAAGAGGCCAGCCGCAGAAGATGTGCACCGCCTGCTCATGTACCTGCGGGTGCAGAGCCAGCGGGACTCAGAGGTCGACTTTGAGCAGCAGTGGACTGCTCTCAAGCCAAACGCCAGCAGCAGGGACACGTCAAGCAGCGCGGCCTTCCCCATCCTTGACCACTTTGCCCGGGACCGGCTAGGTCGGGAGATGGAGGAGGTCCTCACAGTGACTGAGACCAGCCAGGGCCTGAGCTTTGAGTATGTGTGGGAGGCCGCCAAGCACGACCATTTTGATGAGCAAGGCCGGGGCCACCCAGATGAAGCCTTGTCGTATTCCAGTATGTTCTTCCCCGTTGAAGTGTTTGAGAATTCACTTTCAGATCCTGGCCCTGGCAAGCAAGATGACAGTGGCCAGGAGGTGTCCATGAGGGCCCCTGGGGTGGTTCCTGTGTTTGATGCACACAACCTCTCTGTTGGAAGTGACTATTACATCCAGTTGGAAGAGAAAAGCAGTAGTAATTTGGGACTGGATTATCCACCTGCACTGCTCACAACTGAAGTGGATAATCCAGAAAGGACTGGAGCTGAGGCATCCCATCTTACGACCCTTAAGAACCTCGTGTCTGAGGAGCCCAGTACAGAGGAGGATTTCTTCCAGAGCAGTGCTCACCCCAAAGAAGCCAGCTCTGCCGAGGACCCACATGCTGCCAGCATCCACGGGAGCCCTTTCCACATACTTAGTGACCTTGACAAAGCAGATGACCTGCCCAGTCACCAAAAGCTGTTTGATCTGATGGAACTGAATGGCGCTCAGGCTGACTTGAAGCCAGCCGTCTTGCGCTCACACCTGGATGACCCCAAAGACACCTGCCAGTCTGACAGAGAAGAGCCCCGTAAGCTTTCGGACCAGGCCCCTCTGTGCTTACCAGAGAGTCTTCTGCACCAAGATCACTTTGATCCATTGAGTGTCCAAGAACTGTCAGAAAACTTTTTATTTCTTCAGGAGAAAAATCTACTGAAAGGCTCACTGCCTAGCAAGGAGCAGGTGAACGATCTTCAAACAGAACTTAAGAATGCAGGTTTTACCTCAGCACTGTTAGATTCACCCCAGAGAGGCTCTGTAAGTTCTGAACTTGAGTTCCTGGAAAATACACTAGACTTTCCTTTGTCACAGGAAAACACGTGTGGACAGAATGAAGGTACAGGTGTCATGCTTCAGAGTGGTACCTCACCACAGGCCTCCCCGGAAGTGCAGGTGCCTCTGGCCTCACCCACAGAGGAAGGATCTCCTAATGGCCCCCCAGACTCAATTCTGAGGGTAGGAGAAACCAAATCCTTTAATGATGTCAGAGTCCCTGAGAACTCCATCTGCCTGGATCTAAGCCCTGACCTTGTGACTGGCCCAGTTGAAATTCCTGCTACTGTTGCCAAAACCCTTGATGGGGGCGATGGACCCCCAGACGTCGCTTGCCAAAGCAAGGAGGCCTTGAAACTAACCAAAAGAGACCCCATCCTTGCGAATGATATTACTAGTCAGGGTAGCATGGAATCAAGACAGGATTTAGAAAATCAGCCATTTTCAGAAGACCCTCTTAGTGGCAGCTTACTGGAGAAAAATTCAGGTGCCGTGGAGACTTTAAATCAGCTTCATTGTAAGGTTGCCCCAAAGGATGCAGCCTTGGCATCTGCCCTCTCCTCAGATTCCACCAGCCAAGATAGCCTCTTAGAAGACAGTTTGTCAACACCCATCCCCACCTCAGAGCAGTCTGTGGAGACGCCAGACTCCCTGGATTCAGTGGATGTCCATGAAGCATTGCTAGAGTCCCTAGGCTCCCAGACCCCTCAGAAACTCTTGCCCCCCGATAAGCCTGCAGACAGTGGCTATGAAACAGAGAACCTGGAGTCTCCTGAGTGGACCCTGCACGCCGCACCCGAGGGCACTGCTGACTCAGACACAGCTGCAGCAGGTGACAGTGGCCACAGCAGTTTGCCTCCCAACCCAGTCATCGTCATCTCGGATGCAGGAGATGGCCACAGGGATGCTGAAGGTCCCCCTCAGAGCTTCACACTTGGTACCCAGAGTTCATATCGAGACTCTGCCTACTTCTCGGACAATGACTCGGAGCCAGATAAAAAGCCTGAGGAGGTCCCAGGAACATCTGCCAATGCCCTGGCATTGGTAAAGGGCCAGTCTCCACCCGAGCCAGTTGTCCCAGAAGAAAGCTCTGACATCAGAGAAGGCTGCCTGGAAGCCCCACAGGACAAGCCAGATCAAAGTCAGGTGTCTGCTTTGCAGAATTCTTGTCTCTCAGACCTACAAGAAACATTGCAGCCCACACCAGCTGATGCTCCCAGAGAGACATATCCTGTGGACGACGAGGCCAGCAGCCCCTTGAGTTTGTTGAATTCAGAACTTAGCAGCTGCGATGACCTGGAGACACAGGAAGATGGCCCATGCACCCTGGCCTCCACAGGCACCAACACCAACGAGCTCCTTGCATACATGAGTTCCACACTGGATACGTCTTTGCCCAGCCACTTCGAGGGCCCCAAGCTGAAGGAACCAGACATCGAAGGGAAATACCTGGGCAAACTCTGTGTGTCTGGGATGCTGGACCTCTCAGAGGATGGGATGGATGCAGATGAGGAAGATGAGAACAGTGACGACTCGGACGAGGACCTGCGGGCCTTCAACTTGCACAGCCTAAGCTCTGAGTCGGAAGACGACACGGAGCACCCTGTGCCCATTATCGTCAGTAATGATGATGGTAGGCACCTGCGGAGTTTGCTGAAACCCTCGGCCGTCGAGGCTACTGAGCAGCTGCCGGATGACTGGAAGAAGGAAAAGAAGGCAGTGACATTTTTTGATGATGTCACCGTCTATCTGTTTGACCAGGTATCTCTGACCTCTCTTTATATTGTAGAGCATTTCAGAAAAGTGAAGCTGTGGTCCGATTTGGTTTTATTTCTGTTTGTGTATGTGGCGTGTACATATGCATGTGTGCATGCACATGTACTTCTGTGTGGGACAGGCTGGTGCTGGGCGTGTTCTTTGTTCACTTCCCACATTAGAGAGAGCAGGTTCTCTCACTCACACCCAGACTCCCTGAGTCGGCTCATCTTAGCCAGCCCTTGCGTCCCGAGATGACTTGTGGGTGCTTCTCTGCATTGGCGTGGGGGCTGGGCACTTAGACTCCGTCCTCATGCTCGCTTGGCAGGTGCGGGACACATTGAGCCGTCTTCTCGGCCCCCTACTTTTATAATTTCTGACTCCAAAGGCATCCTTGTGGTGCCATGTTCTTCACGCCAGCCTCCCCTTGCAAATCCAAACCTTCTGCATCACCTCTTTCCACAGAGCAGTGTCTGCGCCCTGATGAGGACCTGTGCTGTGGCTCTCCTGTCACAGTACGAAGATTCTAAGCCTTAGACGTGACCTTCATAATGACTGCCACCTGGGATGGCTGGGCTCCAAGTTCCCACATTCAAGGCAGGCAGTGACAGCAGCAGCCATTGGCTGCCTATAGCCCGTGGCATACCCATGAGCTCAGGACAAGCGATAGCTAAGCTCTGCAGGGGGGCGGCACAGTGCCATGATAACTTGGGGTCTTTTTCTTGTTTCTTTTTCTGAGACAAGAGTATAGCCCTGATTATCCAAGAAGTCACTCTGTAGACCAAGCTGGCCTTGAACTCAGAGATCCCCTTCCCCTGCCTCCTGAGTGCTGGGTCTAGAGGTGTCCTCCATGCCTGGCTTTGTCATGGTATTAGCATGTAGGGATGTGGTAACGGGATGAAGCCCTGGGCGCTCTTGGGTCTCCTAACAGTTCTGCTGGAATCAGTTGGCCGAAGTTTAGTATTGGACAGTTGGCAATAACATGCAACTCTTGGGGTGCAGGCCTACTGCTGGCAGGAAGCTCTGGGACGGTGGCCCAGCATCCCCTGCGTGGTGTGGATGGAGAGTGTAACCTGCAGCAGCAGGACAGTGCTGCGGCTCTGACCCTCGGCGGCTTAGTGTGTGTCCTGCTTGGTGGGTAGAGAGGCTTCTCGAAAGTTAAAACTTAAAACTGGAGCACGTTTTCTCTCTCTCTCTCTCTCTCTCTCTCTCTCTCTCTCTCATATGCACACGCACGCACACACACATGCACACGTGTCTGCTTACATGTGGAGGTCATAGGTCAGTGTCACATGTCTTCCTTGATTGCTGTCCATCTTATTTTCTGGGCATCTTACTGAACCTAGATCTCGCAGCTTTAAGTATCTGTATATAATCTTTGTATGCCACTTGCATGCCTGGTTCCCTAAGAGGACAAGAGGGCTCCCCTAGAACTGAAGTTACAGATGGTAACTTCCGAGTTCCTGTGTGGATGCTGGCTTTCAAACCCAGGTCTTCTGAAAGAACGGCCAGTGCTACGCCATGTCCCCAGCCCAACTTTTTATATGGGTGTTGGGGCTTGAATGTGGGTCTTCAGGCTTTCACGGCAAACGCTTTACCAAAGGAACCATCTCCCCAGCCCCTCCCTCCCTCCCTCCCTTCCTTCCTTCCTTCCTCCATGTTCTGTGCTTTCTGGTCTTCATAAACTTTGAGTTACTGGTTTATGTGGATGTTATTGGAACCCAGGGCCTTGGGCTAGCAGTGTACTGTCACTGCCATACATCCCTAGTCTTTGTGGTTTTGAGACAGGTATATAGTTCAAGTGAGCTTTAAACTTTCTTGTGGCCTAGGCTATTCTTGAACTGGTGGTCCTACTGCCCAGGTCTCCTGAGTGCTGGGGTTGAAGGTGTTAACCATCCCATGCTGACCCTGAATTTGCTTCTTGAATCCGTTAGATTCTAAGCTCCCAGGTTGTGGGGCCTGAGAAAGCTTCCTACCATATGCTGGAAGGCCCAGGGTCCTTGCCGTCTCTGACAGTGCTTGCCCTCTTTTTTTGCTTAGTTCTCAAAGCAAGCTTCATTTTGGCCTCTGGGAAGCATCTTCTCAGAGTCTTGTGCCTATTCCTCCCAGCACTATTCCCCCCTCCCCTCGTCCCTGGGATACTGGGCTCTAGTCTCTTTCTTACCAAGTTTCTCAGGACTGGGGTCACAACTCAGCTATAGAGGGTATGTGGCCAGCAGCAAGAGATCAAAAGTGAACTACAAACAACCCTCTTCTTTATTGCTGCCTGTGGGGTTGCCCCGGCTGAGCCTGACATGTGGTGTGCTAGCCAGCTGCCTGCCCACCTCCCGCTGCTTCCGGGAGCTGCCCAAGGCCCACCTCCAGGAGCAGAGGCAAGCCTGCCTCTCCTGTTTGTAGAGTTGGTTTGGGTTTGGGCTTTCTTTGTTTTGCTTTGCTGTTTGGTGTTGTCCTTGGCTGAGCTATTAGAACAGTGGCTAGATTGATGAGTCGGGAAGTGGCTTCTTCCTCAGGGAGCCTCTGGAAGAGGCTTAAGATCTGCGGACCTCTCCAAGGAATGGCTTTCAGTTTGCTGGGTTTTTTTCTTCATTGTTTTCTCTTTTCAATTTCATTGTTATCTCCTTCATCTGTAGTACATCCTTCTACTCACATTGGGTTGGGTTTTTTCCCTAGTATTTTTTTAGTGAGTATCGGTGCTTTACCTGCATATATGTCTGTGTGTCACATGCATGATGTGCCCATGGAGACCAGAAGAGGGCGTCAGATCCTCTGGAGCTGGAGTTAGAGAAGGTTGTGAGCCACTGTCATGTGGGTGCTAGCAATCAAATTCAGGACCTCTGAGAGGGCAACCAGCACTCTTAGCTCCTGAGCGAGCTATCCAGCCCCCTTTCATAGATTCTGGGACTTGGGACTTTTTTCTATTAGCCTTTAATGGTGTAAATTTCCTTGTTGCTGCTTCAAAGATTTTAATATGTCGTATTTCTATTTCATCCAGCTCAAATTATTTTCTAGATTTCCTTAAGACTTCTTCTTTGACCCATCAAAGATTTAATATTATTTAATTTCTGAGAGCTAGAGGTTTTTCTTTTCTTTATGGTTAATGCATTTATCTTATTTATTACATTTTTATTATCTAGTGTGTATGCGCTCAGCTCATGCCACAGAGTACATGTGGAGGTCAGAGAGTAAGTTATCTCTGATAAGAGATAAGAGTCATCTCTTTACCCTGGAGTATATCCCCCACTTTTCCCACTTACTCGTCTGTTTTTGCAGCGTGTTTGTGTGTGTGTGTGTGTGTGTGTGTGTGTGTGTAGATGTGCAAACACCACAGGCACATGTAGAGGTCAGAGGACAAAGTGGGAGAGTGGGTTCTCTCTCTCCACTGTGTGGGTCCCCGAGCTAGAATTCAGCCTTAGCCGTGGGCGCCTCTCCCTGCTGAGCTAACTGGCTGGCTCTGGTTGGGCATTGTTTTGTCTCTTTCTGGTGTGGACTGGTAGTCTGATTCTCCTGTGGGACCAGTGAGATGAGCGCTGAGGTTACGGTGTTTGTGCCAGGGCCTGGCACACGGGTGTCTGGGATCCAGATCCCCATCGGCTGGCTCGCCAGGCAGGTCTTGATGAAAGAAAGCGTCTGTTTTCGGTGGTGTGCCTGGGCTTGGGCGTGCTGTTTGCTTCTGCTGCTGTGCTCAGCTCCTGTCCTCCAGGGCACTGCTGTCAGCATGCTGTTCTCTGCTGGGTGCCAGTGCCTTACACTTTGGAGGAGGCTGCCCGGGGCTTTCAGCATATGTACTACCTTCAGGGCCTGCTGGAAGCAGTATCTCTCCACTGCATACGGAGTGGAGGTGTTCCTTCTGGGCGCTGCTTACTGCCCCTCACCCACGACGCGACCACGTGCATTATATATCTACAGCCATTGAAAACCCCCATTGGGCAGGACAGGGGTGGCACAGACCTTTAACCCAGCACTTGGGAGGCAGAGTCAGGTGGATTTCTGTGAGTTCAAGGTCAGACAGGGCTACACAGAGAAACCCTGTCTCCAGAGATGGGGCGGGGGGATGTAGCTCAGTGGCAGAACACTTGCCTAGCATGTATGAGGCCTTGAGTTAATCCTGATCACCATGACCCCCTCAAAAAAATGTATACAGTCATCCAACATTTTAAGAAATGCACAAGCAGTGCCGGGCGGTGGTGGCGCACGCCTTTAATCCCAGCACTTGGGAGGCAGAGGCAGGCGGATTTCTGATTTCGAGGCCAGCCTGGTCTACAGAGTGAGTTCCAGGACAGCCAGGACTACACAGGGAAACCCTGTCTCGGGGGGGGAAAAAAAAGCATGAGCTAGAGGTAGAGTGCTTGCTTAGCGTTCGTGAATACCCACCACCTCCTCAGATGGACATGGCGTGTGTATCTGTGAACGCACCACTTAGGAAGTGAGAGCCCAGGACTGGAAGCTCAGGTCACCTTGGAGACATAGCTAGTTGGAGGCAAGCCTGGGTTTTATGAGACCGTCTCAACAGACGGGCATGCACGCATGCACATGGGTGAGGGAGAGTAACTAGGGCTAGCGGGATAGCTCAGTGGTTAAAACGTGCTTGCTTCCAAGGCTGCTGACCCAAGTTTAGATCCTCGGACCAACATAGAGAAGGAAGAGAACTGATTCCCACAAGTTGTCCCCTGGCTTCCACGAGTATGCTGCAGCATGTGCCACTCATATCCCCACAGAGTAAATAGACGATAGAAAAGCAGTGTGGTCCGCTTTGTAAAGAGAAAGGAAAGAACACAAGGTAAATGGTTTTATATTCACCCAGTGGCTCGTCTTCAGCATGGGCTCCAGGCCGCTGTCTGAGCTCCTGCTTCTTGTCTCAGTGTCTTTTGCCCTCTGTCCACTGACAGCCAGTTCCTCGGCTCCCACTTACTCCTGAGGGACACTGTCTCCGACTGTGGATCCTGAGTTGTCAGCCCTTTCCTGTCAGCACTTGGCCCCGCTGTTTAACCTCGTCAGATTATCCCAGTACTTGTTGTGACATTTGGCACCTGAGTGGACCATTTCTTCTCTGCCGTGAGGTTGTCCTGGCTCCTTGAAGGCTGCATCACTCCCCGTGGCGCCACGGGAGTCTGTCTTTTCGGGTTGGAGATTGTTGGTCCATCTCTCTTTAGGCCTTCACAGCTGACTTAGGCTCAGCCCCTGAGAGCTCAGTGTCAGTCCTAGTTCCTCTTTCTGCTCTGGCCTGCGCATGTGCCCCTGGGTCTCTCATCCCATAGTGTTTCCACGGCGTTGGTGCATTGTGGTTGGTTCAAGGGTAGGCCCAGAAACCCCTCAGTGCCTGTCCAGCTGGGCGGGCAGCTTTGGTTCCGCTGTGGAGTCTAGGACTCGTCCCTCCTGCACCTGCCTGCTCATTCCTTCTCAGAGGTCTCGGGACGGTCTCACATGCCTTGTGCAGGTGCTGGAGCTCTATTTGAGGGGCCTTATACAGCAGGACCAGGAGATTGATGCCGGAGCTGGAGAGAACTGGTCTTGGTGATGCATACCTTTAATCCCGGCAGTCTGGAGGCCAATGGCAAGCAGATACCTAGGTTTTGAGACCAGCCTGGTCTCTACAGTGAAACCCTGCCTCAAAAGGGTAGTGGAGACGGGGGCTGAAGAGATGGCTCATGGTTGACTGATTGACTTTGCAGAGGACCTGGTTCCCAGCACCCGTTTGACAGCTCATCATGATCTGTAACTCTGAATCCGGGGGATCTGCTGCTGCCTTCCACTCGGAAAGTTAATGACTCTTAGCATGCCTCGCCTATGATCCCGTCAGCCTGGCCCGGGGTGTAGTGGACACGTGGGCCCCGCGAAACAGACTGACTGCAGTATTTGTTCGGCTTTTCAGGAAACCCCTACCAAGGAGCTGGGGCACTGCGGAGGAGAAGCGCACGGCCCTGGGCCCGGCGGCCCGGCAGCATCCTCAGACTCCCCCTTCCTAGGCAGGTGTATGAATTCCGAAAGTTCCACGGATGAAGAAGGTATTTGTGCCGTGTTGGTCAGTTGCAAAGCCATTATGAGGGGGTTTTGTTTTGTTGCTTGTCTTTGAAACAGTTTCACTATGTAGAGCAGGTTGACCTGAGACTTCTGTCTCCCAAGTACTGGGGATTAAGACATGTGCTGCCATGCCTGGCTCATGGTATACTGTTGAGGAGGATCCCCTGTTGTTCACTGACCCGCGGAGCCACACTTCCTGTGGCCCTGCTGTCTGTTGGCAGGCTGTGCTGGTGTGCCCTGCTCCTTCTCCTTATCAAGGATTGATAGTGTGATGATAACAGGTGCTGTTCTCACTGCAGGCGGAGGCTTCGAATGGGATGATGACTTCTCCGCAGATCCTTTCATGGCAAAAACAACAAGCCTTCTGGGTTCCAAGCCTTCTCTTCAAACCTCCAAATACTTTTCTCCTCCCCCACCGGCCAGGAGCACAGAGCAGAGCTGGCCGCAGGTGTCCCCCTGCTCCCGCTTCTCCATCTCTCCTGCCAACATCGCCAGCTTCTCGCTCACACACCTCACGGACTCGGACATTGAGCAAGGAGGTGAGAGGAGTCCTGCGTGTGCGGGGGGCGGGGCCATGGCCGAGGCGTGATAGCTGTCAGCCAGGACCACTCTTTTACTCTAGGCCCAAAGGATGATGTTCTTCTGATGCTATGCTAGTCTGTCCTGAGTCGATTATAAATCTGTTAGAAAATTCTCAGTTTGAAAGGATGGGGGTGGTAGTGGGGTTCCGGGGTATGCTAAGCACGCTGTAGTTGTTCTACCATTGAGGCACATTCTTCCCTGGGGGATTCTAGGCAGGGGCTCTACCACTGATCCACGCCCCAGCCCCTCACTGGGGATTCTAGGCAGGGCCTCTACCACTGATCCACGCCCCAGCCCCTCACTGAGGATTCTAGGCAGGGCTTCTACCACTGAGCCACGCCCCAGCCCCTCCCTGGGGGATTCTAGGCAGGGGCTCTACCACTGAGCCATGCCCCAGCTCCTCACTGGGGGGATTCTAGGCAGGGGCTCTACCACTGAGCCATGCCCCAGCTCCTCACTGGGGGGATTCTAGGCAGGGGCTCTACCACTGGGGCTCTACCACTGAGTCAAGCCCCCAGCCCCTCCCTGCTTTACCACTAAGCTCCATCCCCAAGTCTCTTACGTTTTGTTTGTTAATGAGACAAAGTCTCACAGTCAGGTTGCCCCGACTATTGTTGAACTCACTCTTGAAGTCTAGTTTGGCCTCGAACTTTCAAGCCTTCCCCCTCAGATTCTAAGCAGCTGAAATTATAGGCCTGGAGAAGCCCTCACCGTCCCGACCGGGCATATGCGGCCACTTCCCACACTGGACTCACCCCAGCGCCCATTTCTGTCCAGCCCTGCTGGACCAGCCCTGGAGAGCTGGGAGGCCCTGGGCAGACTCTGCCATGTCTTCCCCTTCACTCCTTTGCTGCCAGTCCCGCTTCCACAGGTCACACACCTGTCCCCGAGGGGCACCCTGCACAGGCAGCCGCTCTAGCCACACTTGACCTGCGGTTTGGACTTGAGCCCAGGCTCTCCGGCTCTTCCCCAGCGGTGTTGATTTTACCATTAAGTCTTGGTCTCTGCGATACTGGAGGGCCAGCTGGGAACTCACAGCAGGGGCCATTTGAAGTAGCAATACCTGAGCATATGGGCCCCTTTCCCTATACCAAGATCAGGAGATAAATATTAATAGGTACATTTTTTATTTGAAGTTTACAGATCAAATAATAAATGCAGGCTATAAAGCACTTTTATTTGTTTACTCGGTTTTCACCTGTGCCGATGAGATAATGCCTGTGCCTAAGGCTCTCTGGGGGGCAGGTGCGCAGGTCAGGCGCGTTGGCTTTAGTGCCCCTGAGTGTGACTGTGGAGCCACTGTGGGAGCCAAGCAGCTGTGTGTGCAGAGCGAGCCCTGCAAGCTGTGGGAAGGAGGGACGACAGGGCAGCACAGGAAGGCACCAGCCCCGTCCCCTTTCCCACCGTTCTGGTCTGGTCGCCACCATGCTGTTACTGTCTGCATAGTCAGCTCTTAGCCTGACCTGCTCTGTCATGTTGCTTCTGTCTGCAAACAGGCAGCAGTGAAGACGGAGACAAGGACTAGGTGGCTGCGGACACTCTCCCAGCCAACAGCGCTCCTGCGTGTCCACCTGAGCAGCGACATCGACTCCGTGCTGACTGGCCCCAGACAGTGAGCGGCTCAGGAGTGATGGAGGGCTGCCGCCACGCCAGGCCTGGGCGTCCTGCTGAGGTGGCACCGGGTGTTGGAGGGCCCAAGCACCTCAGGCCACGGGTCTGTGTCCTGTGTGGATGCCTGCCTCACCGCACCTGCGCCTCCAGCCCGGGCATAGGTGCCACGGAGGGGCACTCCAGGGGAGTGGTCACAAGTGAGCCATGTTCACTGTCCTTAAGGAAATCACTAATTGCTCTTTGACCGCACTGTGGGTGAGTGTTCTGAGCTCCCAATATTGTACAGCGTCGTAAATTATCCAAGGCAAACATGGCCGGTCAAGCTGCTGCTGTCCACTGGTTTGATTTTGTTTTGTTTTGTTTTATTTTGTTTTGTTTTGTTTTGTTTTGTTTCTGTCTTGTGTGCTTGCTCTGCATGGTACTGTAAAGCTTCGCTGTACTTTTTGAGTGTTGTTCTGTCTTGAGACCTGTGGGAGCCGTGCACATCTCCCCAGGCTGTTCTGATTCTGGGCATTAGTGTTTTATGTTCTTAGAGGACATAGTTTTGATGAGGCCAGCACTGCTGTTCTGTTGCATTGATTGCACCGAGCATGCTTCTGTATAAGGTGGGTTCTCTGAGCAGCCGGCCCTGCCTCTCGTCCTTTTAAATTCCTTTGGTAGAAGTCCCATAAGAGATGCACCCAGAACTCAGTGCCCAGGGTCCTTTTCTGACCAGATGAGGCCTTGCACCGCTTCCTCTCCACAGAAGCCAGCCTGCAGGAGCTGTGTCCCTCAGGCAGGTGGGACCTCGGAGACCTGGTTCCCCAGAGCTGCAAGGGAGAAGAGCGTTGTCACTCAGTGCTGCTGAAAGAGCAGTTTGGAAATATCTGGGGTGGGTTTTTCCCATTGCTGGCCATAGCACCCAGGATCAGGCAGCACCCTGCAGGCAGCAGGGCAGGGACCCCAGCAGCACTCATGGCCACCCTTCCTGTGTCCAGCACCCAGCATCCTCTTGTTCTGAAAGGGATCTCACATCTTCAGCATAGCCTCAGTACATCATCGAAGGAATCTGCTGTCCCCAACACAAGAGTGAGGCCTCGCTCTGCTGCCCCACAGTCCTGCTTTAACAAAGGAAGTGTTGGTGGCCAGTGCAGCGTGCTAATGCCATGATGAACAGGGAACTGCACCTGCTGGGGTGGGTTCTCTCCCTTGGGCTCCTCACCCCAAATACTTCCCGGTGCTGCCCCAGCTATCCAGACTCCAGTGTAACAATGGGATGGGTCTCCAGGCTCTGGCTGGGATATCGTGCTGTCAATCAGGACCTGGGCTCTCCTGCAGAGTGCAAGTGTGGATGTCGACGTGAATTTCCATAGCAAATTATGACCTTTATTATCAACTCTGATTCGATCCATGAATTTTTATACTAAGCAATAACTTTACAGAAGAAATTTGAGAACAGAGAGTCTCCTTTTCCCATACTTGGTGCAGACATAGCATGCCTGGACTCCATAGAAAGCACTGGATCTTGTGACATGTATATTAAAAACAGGGCATTTGAAAATAATTTTGCCAAAATTGTCATAACTGAATTTTTGCTCTGTGAACTTTCTGATTTTTTTTTAACTTTTACCTCTATCTATCAGTTTTAGTTGAGAAAGGAGAGGTAATTATAATAAGTTTTTTTTTCAAATTATAGGTTTAAGAAGTTCAGATTCACTGATTACAGTCAGGTGGATACATATATAATAGCCTCCTTTGGAAGCCAGCCTGGCCTAGACTTCTGACATCTGAGGGCTGGCCGTCTTTCACCATGTTGAGGGGATTTTAACAATTCCCGTTTATATTTATATCTATATTGCTCTCATGGTTAATTGCCAAAACAAAAGCATTTTATATATTGAGTTGGGGTGGGGGTGGGGTGGATCTTTCTGTGGCGTCGCATGGAAGGGAAGACTTTGTATAACACTCGTCAACACATCTCCCAAAATCTCAAGCAATATACAGACATTTCAGTAGACTAAACTCCAGTCCATTCTTAAACGTGAGCATGCGCTTTGCCATCCAGTGTGGGTTTTGGTTTGGTTTAGGTTTTGGTTTTTGTGTTTCAAGACAGGGCTTCTCTGTGCAGCCGTGGCTGTCCTGGAATTTGCTGTATAGTTCAGGCTGGCCTCGGACTCAGAGATCCACCTGCCTCTGCCCCTGATGCTGCCGCCATACCCGGATGGTTTTCTTTTCTAATGCTAACTTGGTGGCCCTTAGTGGGCTTCCAGACTTGGTCACTAACGTAAGCAGTGAAATGAACTGGTGGTGCTGCGACTGGCCTGCCGGTGGGCTCGGTGACATCCCCTTCTGTCCTTCCTTGAGTGCTCCTCCTCCACCTACCAGACTGGAAACTGGCCGTCCTCTAATAAAAATAATGAGCCCCCCAAGTCCTTCTTGATATCTTCCACTTGTTATAAGATAATGTAAGTCGGAAAAAAGTAGTTCCCCCTCCCTGAGAGACTCAGACTCTGTCTGGGCTAAAGCCATTCGTCACAAGGTTGCGACAGCACACAGCCTCCGTTCTTTTTTTCACACCTACAGACCTGTTTTTAGAGAGATGGGTTTCTCTGAGGAAGTCTGTCTCCCTGCTGTAAAATGCCTTTTAAAACCTTCCCCTTTTCTGTACTTCCCATAGGACATTTGTAGAATTATTGGCCTGCTGCATGTCTGTCCCCAGGGCCAGGAAGAGACAGGCAGCTCTGAAACGGATGCGACCAAGGGTCAGGCTCTCTGTGTGCCGGGCTTCAGGGCGCCCCCCGTGAGAGAGAGAAGCCACCTCCTAGTAAGACTGGGCACACACGGCTACAGCAAACGTACATCTCAATATTTCTTAAGCAGCAAACAGGGCACCAGTCTTGGCTTTTAGGAAACTATTTAACTTACACATAAGTTCTTAAGATGTGTTGGCAGTATTGCATCACCCACGGCCATCGCAGGGGTTGGACGTACGGTGTTTGGTTACTGAAGCCTTCACGGGCGAAGTTGGGCCTTGATGACCAGACTTGTGCATGTATCCACTGTTTTCCTCCTGTCCGTGGCCAAGGATCTGGGTGGGGTCGTCACATCCACGGCCTGCCACCTACCAGGTCATACTTAACACAATCAGAAGGGGTTCATGGCAATATAACAGTTACCGAACTTGGAGTTTAAATTGTGTACATTTTTAAATTGTAAGATTTTTACTGTATATTGAAGCTTAGTGTGATTCAATAAATTGCTTGTAATTTAAAAACTATTTAATATTCAAAATAAATATAGTTATATATTTATAATAATCTCTGTTGCTACATTTATTCCTTATTTTTTCTATGTGTGGGTTTGACCCGGTGCTGTGGGTCTCTGAGCTCCCCACAGTCCTAAGGGCATGCGCATGGTTCTCAGGGGCCCTCAGAGTCTGGTACATGTGCGGCTGTGGGTTCTGTTCTCCAAGCCTTTCTACTTACTGAGGAGTTCTAGTGAGACTTAGAAGGATCTGGCCTTGGCCCAGGCCCCAGCCCCAAATGCTACTCCAAGAGGTCACAGCTAGCCTTTCTGGCTTATTTGCTGAGAAGACTCATGTTCCATTTCTAAAACCAATGATGTTTAAAAATAAAAAGGTCAGGTAGAGCGGAGCCTGTATGCTTATTGTACAGTTCTGGGGACGCAGAGGCCGCAGACCGCTGGGGCTCACTGGCCAGCCTAGCATACTATGCCAAGTCCAGGCCATGAAGAGATCCTGCCTCAATAAAACAGAGTGGTGCACCTGAGGGTGACAGTTGATGTTGAACTCTGACCTTCGCACCTCGTGCACGTGCACTGGTGCCACAACACACACACACACACCAAACAAAACAGCCTTTCTGGCCGGGCGGTGGTGGCGCACGCCTTTAATCCCAGCACTTGGGAGGCAGAGGCAGGCGGATTTCTGAGTTCGAGGCCAGCCTGGTCTACAGAGTGAGTTCCAGGACAACCCGAACTACACAGAGAAACCCTGTCTCGAAAAAACCAAAAAAAAAAAAAAAAAAAAAAAAAAAAAAACAGCCTTTCTCTGAGTTTGGCATGGTGCATGCCTTTAATGCCAGCACCTGGGGTGCTAAGGCAGGAGGATTGCCATGTGTCCAAAACCAGCCCGGGCTATGGTACGAATGAGGTCCTGTCTCAGAAAACTGTAGCAGTTCTGTGCAGTCTGGGGGTGTCCCAGTTCTGACCCCTCTCTCTAGTTCTTTCACTGAAGTCCACGTGGCATGAGGGAGGGGACATACTAGAACCATAGCCCACATGGCTGTCACAAGTACTGATACCCAAGTCTGATGGTCTGAGACCTCACCCAGAGCTGTTCAGAGTCCTGGCTGCATTTTGACTTGTCCTATTAGCCCGTGGAGTGGAGGGGGCGGGGCTCCTATCATTTGAGCATAGTGACCAGTTTCCCTTAATTCCTGCAGCAAGAGGCTGAGGTGGAAGGGTTGCCATGAGTCTGAAGACAGCCTTGGCTTTAGAATCTCTGTCTCTAAAAGGGAAAAGCGGGGCGGGGGTGGGGGTGGGGGGTTGAACGCACATGAAGCGCTGGGTATGGTCCCTAGCACCACACAGCCCAACAATCATCTCTAAGTACAGCACTCACTGGGTTAAAGAATTTATATCTCATCAGGGTTTAGTTGTGTGTGCCAGTTGCAGTTCTAGCACTTGGGAGGCAGGGGGATGCCTGAGGATCGGGCGAGCAAGGGCAGCCTGTGCTAAGCCAGCAAAATGGCTCCGCTGGTAAAGTCACTTGCTGCTCAA
This sequence comes from Apodemus agrarius, assembly GCA_964023405.1. NCBI lineage: Eukaryota > Metazoa > Chordata > Mammalia > Rodentia > Muridae > Apodemus > Apodemus agrarius. Next base: position 37,545,391 of record OZ030028.1, read on the forward strand.
CCTACTGACTTGAGTTCCATCCTGGCACAACATGGTGGAAGTAGAGAACAGACTCCTGCGAGCTGTCCTCTGACCTATGAATATGCACAGACATCAAAAATAGGCAGGCAGATAAAGGCTAGCAAAACAAAAAACAAAAAAAACACCAAAAACAAAAAACCTGTTTTCTGTGAGCTGCATGACACATAGAGGTCAGAGGACAACTTGGGGGAGTCGGTTCTCTCCTTCCACTTCCTTGGTCTCAGACTCGGTGTCAGGCCCCTCTACCCGCAGGCATCTTACAGCCCAATAACCTTTTATATTGTAATCCGCTTGTAACCTCGGGAAACCAAGACAGGAGCTAGCCACAGATAGGCTGTCATGTGGTTGGCTGGTAGGCTTTCCTAATTGTCCGACTCTTGAAGACTGTGACACCCTGTCACTAGAAGCTCTGGTGACCTGGGTGTCATCCCCAACGCACCACATTTCAGTAAAAGACAAAAAGAGCATTCCTTGAGCCCTCTGGACTAACGAGAGTCGGCTGGAAAAATCAGGGTGCTCCAGGGCAGGGAAGAGGTCTTGCCAGCTTTGCCCAGGGAGGTGGCTGCGGTTCCTGTAAGCCTATGCAGGGTGGCTTATCCTAGACACTGTTCTGAGTCTTAACCCCAAGGCCAGGTGTCCTGGCCAGGTGCGATCCGAGGTTCCCCGCTGTCCCCGCCCGGGCAAGTCCCCAGAGAGGCCGTGAGCTCGCAGACCCAGAGGGAGGAAAGGGGAGGCGGGTCCGCACGGGTCCTCGGAGCGAGGGGCGTGGCCGCAGGTGCCGCCCTGGCTCCGCCCAGCGAGCTCATTTACATGCTTCCCGCAGCCCCGCCCGTGGTGGCTAAAGCGACGTGTCCTTGTCCCCCCTTGGGCAGCCTCTGCGCGAACGGCCTCGGATCCCCAGGTAAACCAAGGGGTTGGAGGAACTGGATGGGACCGCTGGGAGGGGACCTAGAAGCGGGACCAGCCGGCCGGCAGCTGGAGGGGAACACATAGCTGATGGCTTCCACTCAGACTGGCTGGTGCCGTCCACGTGGTAGAACTGGGGGCTGCTGCCGGGCCCTGGCATCTGTCAGTCTGACCTGTGAGCTGTCTCGTGCGCACTCACTGCGGGTCTGGCTCTGATCACATCTGGACCTGTATCATGTCCAGCTGTAAACATGTTATCTAAGGGGTGCTGCCTGTCTGGGACAAATGACAGCGTCGGGGGAACCCATAAGCCAGCGTCAGGGGAATCACTGGGACCGGTTCCTGGCAGGCTTAAACAAATTGTTTAAAGTACGGGAGGGCTCAGGAGGTACTTGCAATGGTTAAGGAGCAGGGGACTTGAAAAGGGTTCCCAGATCAGTGGGGATTGAGGGGCTGTAGGTTAGAGAAAAGTGGGTCAGTGTGAATTCAGCCAGGGCTTTGGGAGCACAGGTGAGTCGGCTCAGGGTTGAGTGTGAATAGGAGGGACCTAAGTGTCCACTATGCACCAGTGGGTCAGCTGCACTGTCTAAAGAGGCGATGAGACAGCCTTGCCGCATGCCCACTGGCCACGCTGAATGACTGCAGAGGGGCTGTGTTCTGAATTTCAGTTGGAAGGGCCTCTCCCAGCCACCACCTCCTGGGAAAACCAACCTGGAGCTATGAAGACCAAGAACCGGCCCCCTCGGCGCCGGACACCCGTGCAGGACACGGAAGCCACCCCGGGAGAGCAGACACCCGACAGACCCCAGTCAGGCTCAGGGGGGTCAGAGCTGACAAGGGGTCTCCGGAGCAGGACAGCCCGTGCAAGCGGGGCTCGCGCAGAGGCCAGCCGCCGGCGACAGGGCTCCGGCGGCCGCAGGGAGAACAGCGTTCAGAGGCGGCTGGAGAGCAACGAGCGGGAAAGGCAACGGATGCACAAACTCAACAACGCCTTCCAGGCGCTGCGCGAGGTCATCCCGCACGTGCGGGCTGACAAGAAGCTCTCCAAGATTGAGACCCTCACACTGGCCAAGAACTATATCAAGTCGCTGACGGCCACCATACTTACGATGTCCAGCAGCCGCCTCCCCGGGCTGGAGGCACCAGGGCCTGCGCCGGGCCCTAAACTATACCAGCACTACCATCACCAGCAGCAGCAGCAACAACAGCAGCAGCAGCAGCAACAACAACAACAGGTGGCTGGGGCCATGCTTGGTGTCACTGAGGACCAGCCCCAAGGCCACCTGCAGCGGTACTCTACACAGATCCACAGCTTCAGAGAGGGGAGCTAGCACGCGCTTCAGGCTCTGGGGTGGGTTGGCAGTGCCGGCCCGGCCTGCTCACCTCAGCCGCCACACGCCCCAGACTGGTAATGACACGATTGAGGACCTTGAGGGGATTTTGTTGTTGATGAAAGCTCGCTCTGCCTCTCGTGGCCCGAGCTGGCCTTGAACTCCTGCTCCTCCTGGCCTCCAGCTTTAGGGCTGGGATAGGCTTACACCAGGACGCGGTGCCACGCCGGGGACTGAGCTGGGGGCCCTGAGTGTGCTAAGCAAGCTCTCCCACGGAGCTGCATCCCCAGCCCAAGGTTGACTCCAGCGACTTCATTTTCCTGGAAAGTCAGCTCAGATACCAACATGTGGCAGTTTTTCCACGCCACCCAGGGGACAGGGAGTGATCTGGGCCTTCAAGGCGTGCATACCGAGGCCCAGATCTCCAGGGAAAGCCTACCTGTCCTTGCTGCCTTTCACAGAGGATGGCCCGGGAGGGAGAGCTCTCGAATTCCTTATAATTCATGTGTGGTGGCCAAGGGTTGACTCCAGGAAAAAAAAAACAAAAAAACTTGACTTACAAATGCCCCTGCGACTGCTGAGCCTAAGGTCCATCCCATATTGTGGGACTGCTGGGAAACTGGACCCAAAGTGTCACTCATTCCCCTCAGGAATACAGCAAAGCCAAGATGCTCTCTCTCTCTCTCTCTCTCTCTCTCTCTCTCTCTCTCTCTCTCTCTCTCTCTCTTTTTTAAGCATTGCCCTGGGCCCAACTCAACAACTGGAACTAGAAAGACCTAGCCAGGCCCAATCCCATAGGACTTTAAAAGAAAGCTCGCTCGCTCGCTCGCTCGCTCTCCCACCCCCTCCAATAAGACTTCTTAAAAAGCTGTCGTGTCCTAGTCTGTGGCTTCCTAAAACTACAACCTTAGGACCTAACCCTAGGATCTGAGGCCCTGTGTGGAGACCAGGCAAGGACTTTATGAAGAGGACCCTTGAGCCTCTTCTCTATGAGGAGAGACTCGTCCCGGGCCTCATCCCGGGCCTCCTGCGGAATTCCCGCCGTGCCCCCTCCCCCTCACAGGGCTGTGGCCGCCCCCCCCCTCACATCCCTCAGCCCTTGGTACCTTTGGTGTTTTCTCTGAGGTGGAAGCTGGAGTGGCAGGCACGCCCCTCCCCCAACCTGCTCATTAATAAGGAGGGCCGGGTGGTTGGCGGCCGGGTGGCCTCCAGCCCAGCTTCCGCCCTGGGCGTTCCTGCCCCACTGGCTCTGCCGGCCTTCAGTTCAGACTGCTTTACTGTCACCTGTCCTCTTCCTTCCTCCCTTGTCTGCCCAGACCTGACCTGGAGTTCCTTGGGGTTCATACCCCCCCACCCCTACTTTTAGAATGACTGGAGTCTTACTATGTAGCTCAGGCTGGCCCTAAACTATTTTGAACTTGTGCTTGGTCCATCCTCCTGCTTCAGCCCCTCTCTCTGCCCCCAAGTACTCTAAACACAGGATAGGGGGAGAGCCTTGGCACCCCAAGAAATAGATGACAGCTGCATTAGGCCTAGGGGTGTTGGTCTCCTCATCCGGCGAGACTTGATTTGTATAGCTCTCCAGTCTGGTCCCTCCCTAGATCGCACTGAGGTCAGGTAGGGCCTGGGGGCCTGTGTGCCTGTCATTTGGGGATGACTTCTGGAAAAGGTCAATAGTCAGGGAATTTGCCAGTGTGCGCGGAGGCCAGGCACAGCTCCAAGTTGGAAAGACAGAGCCCAGATATCTACCTTGCTATGGGGACTTGCCCAGAGGAACACAAAGGCCTCTGCGACAGAACCGCGAGCCCTGTGGCTGGCTTCCATGCGAGCCGAGGCCACAGCTGGCCTCCTTGCCTGGCAGCACAGGGAGAAAGGGAAACTCTCCAGCCAAGCCTGTGCCCTAACGCCTGGCGACAGCCCAGGGCTGGCCAGCCCAGGGTCACGTTTGGCAGGACCACAGCCTCGTGGGTTTGTCCACAAGCTTCCATTTGCAGCCCCCCCTGCTTCCCAGGGGGTGACATGGGCCTAGCCGTCCGTTCATTCCCGGGGACAGACAGGCAGGACCTATACGTCCCTTAGCCACATCGCAGAGGATCTTTAGGGACTCCGTTCCCATTAGGAGCCTGTGACACCAGGAAGTCCTGTTGCACTGTCTCCCTGCCCCAAGCCCAGGGCGATCTTTTTTTTTTTGGAACTGGTGTACGGGTTGACCTCTCACTTATCACATGGGAAAGGATGATGAACTTGTGCCTCTATCTCTTGTGCTGAGACTGACTAGAGGTATGTGCTTCCACACCCCGTTTAGACAGGGCTGGGAACTGAACCCAGACCTTGGAGCACCTTCAGCAAGCAATCTACACCCCTAGTGTGGTCTCTCCTGTCCTACTGGGTAATGGGGCTGAGTTTATTCAAGCCCCTGGGCAAGGGCTGGGGCTGCCCCATGACTGGCACACTTGGGATCTGAGGCCCTGTGTGGAGACCAGGCAGGCCCTTTATGAAGAGGCCCCCTGAGCCTCCGCACACCGCGAGACTTGTCCTGGGCCTCCAGATCTCACCGACTTCACAGCAGCACAAGCAGAAGAACCTGAAAAGTGGCCTGTCAGGAAGAAGTCATGACGAGCAGCACGGCCTGTGCCTTGCCTGTCACCTCGGTGAAAACATCCCTTAAATGACCTGGACTGGCTCTTTTTTTTCCCTAGTTCCCTCAGAGTACTAATGAAATCGCCAGCTGTATCTTAAAATGAAAAGGTTTCACAGCCACTCTGCTCCGGTCCTAGGAACGGGTGCCTGGAGACCTGTGCCTTTTTAACACAAATGCCTAATGTAATAAAAATCCGTCAGTCATGCTGTGGTATAAATTTTTATTAAATAGAACATCTGGGGGAGTCTAGACAGTTTGGTGCCACTGAGGGGGTGAACTGTTCGCTCGGGGATGCGATGTGTCGCCCTGGTGACACCCTGGCGGGACTCAGCTGAGAGTCAAGTGCAGAAGAACACAGAGGTCACAGCTGCTGGGGACAACCCTGGATGCCCCCTGGGAATCCTGACACTGACATCCATGAGGCCGAGTGACCCCTTGACGCCTCTGCGCGTGGGCATGTCTGGTCCCACCTCTGGAAATTCAGAGGACATGGGACCACTCATGTCCTCGGGATGGGACCCCTCCCTCCAGAGCAGTTTCCTCTTAGCTTCTGGGGATCCCCCTCCTGACCACGACACCACAGGGGGGGGGGCTCTGGGGCCTGTCCTGTTTGAACCTAAGTGGAAAAAGGCTTGGCTCTGCCACTCCTGAGCAGGGTCCCCTGCTGGGACACACGTTTGCCAAGGGCCGGTGCTTAGGCCGCACGGGGCATGCTAGCATTGTCATCTTGGGGAAGAAAGTCCCTTCTGCCCAGCCATGGAGCAAAAGACAGCCTGGATTCAGGCCCTAGCCTCTCCACGGGCACAGATTTCTTCCTTCAAATTCAGGGTGCAAGCTGCCTCCGCCCAGACCTGACCACCTGCAAAACAATCCTGTGCAAGGAGGCCTCTGAAAGGGGCTAAATCGGAGTTCATAACAGTTGGATTCTCTACAAGGAAACTACCTTCCAGTGCACCACAGGAGGGAACCCCAAACCTCCAGGAGAGGACCTGTACCCATCTTGTTTTGTTGAGGCAGGGTCTTATGTAGCCCTCAAACTTCTGGGGCCTGAGGATGCCCTTGAACTTCTAATCCTGCCTTCACCGATGGAGTACAGTCATGCACTGTCATGCCTGGTTTATTTATCTACATATCCATTTTTGTGCCAATCTTGCTATGTAGTCCTGGGTAGTCGCAAACTCACAATCCTCCTACCTCAGTCACCCGAGTGCCAGGCCTACAGGCATCCAGCCCTTTGCTGAACTTCTGAGGCAAAACTCCATTTGGAAAACCTGCTGAGGAATGGGCCTGACTGAGGCCTGCAGACCTGGACCCCACGGCTATTTCTCCTGGAGGGGATGTGGGGTCTCCAGGTGTGGAAGGGTCCTCCCTGTCTCTGCCTCTCTAGGGCAGTGCATTTCTGGAGGGCTCGGAGTCCCTGGCCTGGAAGGATGGGGCTACTGCAGGCAGGGACGGGCTGAGGCCCAGAGAGTTGTTTGTTTTCCTGGTTCTTCCCTACAGCATCCCTCACAGACTCAGAACACGCTCGCTCGTTCGGGAGCGCCCCCCGCAGTTTCACATCTCTGGGATTTTGCCAGTGCTGCAGACTCCCTATGTGGGGGCCCTGGTGACGCCCTCCCAGACTGCACAAGAAAGGCTCAGTCCTGGTCCAGGCTCAAACCGTCCTTGCCTCCAGGTGTGGAGTGGCCTCAGCAGCAGACGGGCCCCGGACCATGGGCCTCCTGATCCCTGGACACGTTCCTAGGGGCCCTGGTGGCATTGGCCCGGACAGAGATGTGGTCCCAGCCTCCCTATAATCAGAAATCCGTGTCACTTAGGGCTTAAGTATTCTACCAAAGGCTCCCCCACAACCCGCCATGCATAGACAGTGAGATAGAACCATCCCAGAGTGCCCGTGAACTCACACCAATGCCATAGTCCCAGCCCTGTCCCTTGGGCTCCCGAGGCTGGACACCCATGCGGCGACACACCGTCCCCCGGCTCAGGCCGTGGCTCCCCTGGACTTTGTTGGCAATCACCCAGACCTGGAACAGACTTTCTTTGGCGCTCCTGGCCCAGGTACAGAGGCAGCTGGATACCAGGGGGAGACCAGGAAGGGAACCCCTCTTCCCACGGCCAAGTAACCCGATCTCCTCCACCTCACCTGGTCCAGCGGCCCCACAGAAACTTTGCGTACATTGTTGGACACGTGCTCCCAGCTGGAGCCCTGCGGGTAGCTAGGCGTGATCCCTGCTCGGTACCACAGGTTCCCTGGGGGAGAGAAGCAACCAGGGTCATCGGAAAAGTCCTTTGGGCCCATCTTGGCAGGCTGTGGGGTCAGTCCCTGGCTCCCCCTCCAATCCTTCACACCCAAGGGCTCTTGAATGACCTACAGCCAGGAGTCTGGGCTCCGGCCAGGCCTGTCTATGTGGTAGGCTTTATAAACTCCCATTGTGCCTGTTGGGGCTCACAGCCCTAGCCTTTCTGCTGAGGTTGAAACTGAAGACAAAGAATGTTTTAAGCAAATAGAAAGAGAACCGGATCTGGAGGCAAAGCCCTGGACTTCAAGGCTGGCTTTTACTGTTGTTTTGTTTTGTTGTAGAGTTTGTGTGTGTGTGTGTGTGTGTGTGTGTGTGTGTGTGTGTGTTTTCTTTTTTCTTTTTCAGTCTCAGCCTAGGCCGTTTTCGAACTCCTGATCTTGTTCTATCTTCTTCCAGGACTGAGATTACAGGTGTGCGTACCACACCACACCCAGCCCACACAGTGCTGGGGACTAAGCTGGGGGGCCTTGTGTGTTTGAGGCAGGTGCTCCACCACCCACCGAGGTGGGTGTTCCTCTGGGTGTTCTGAGATGGAGACTCACTATGTGGCTTTCTGGTATCGGGACTCACTATGTGGCTGAGGACAGTCTCCAACTTGACCCTTTTTGACTGAGCTTTCCCAGTACAGGAGTAGAAGACACGCCCCACCGGACCTGTCTTCACGGTTTGAGGTCTCATGTGTTCCAGGCTTGCGTTGAACTTACCATGTACCTAGGATGGTCTGAATGCCTGATCTTCCCGCCTCTGCCTCTCAAGTGCTAGGATTACAGGCCTGTGCCCCCAGGGCTCCGAGCCATCTACCCATCCCTACCCATCTCATCAAGACGATCAGTACAGGCCTGAGAGGAACGGGCCAGGGCCCTGTGCGAAGTGACACAGGGGTCGGAGATGGCCAGTGGCCAGCCCTGTGCGGCCTATGGGGCTCCTGTGTCCCACGCCCAGCTGGAATCGCCTAGATGATGGTCTAGCGCAGTGCTTCTTACCCTTCCTGACGCTGTGACCCTTTAATACGGTTGTGGTGACCCCCAAACATAAATTTCTCACTGCTAATTCACAACTGTAATTTTGCCGTTATAAAGCATGGAATCATGTGGGATTTCCAATGGTCTTAGGTGACACCAAAGAGGTCACGACCCACAGGTTGAGAGCCACCGTTCTAGATGCACCTGTGCCTGAATGTCACAGACTGAGCAAGGCTCGCTCTGAGCCCATGCTTCTGGCTTCATGTAGGGGGTCCCAGGGGCTTTGCTCTTCTGTCTTGGTCCGAGCCCTGGGTGGCTTCTGAGGGTCAAGGCTTGAGCTGAGCTCCAGCGTCCCGTTTCCATGGTGAAGGCGATGCAGGAGAGCGACCTTAACAGCTAAAGTTCCTTATCTCCAGGGAAACAACACAGAGGGGTCTGGACGCTTCTAAAGGGATGCTTTGAGAAGGGAGGGCATCCCAGCCTACGTGTGGCCTGGTCATGACCCAACTGGCTATCCCTGGGACCCCATCCTTCCCTGTGACCGCGCAGACACTCAAATAACTTGCCGTTTTCATCCAAGGCATAAACGGATGTCTGGCCCACAGACACCTGTGTCAGCTTCTGCTTGGGAGGGGACGGGATGTGGTACCAGCAGTCACCTGTGTTGGGAAAGCGGAGACAGGAGGTTACCACCGGAGACCCCACACCCATGAGGCCAGACCCAGGCCTGTGCAGTGCTCTAACGTCTGGGTCCTTGCAGCTAACCCTCTGAACCAGCTGAACAGGTGTGTGACTGGGGCTTGGTGTATGAGCTGAGGGTCATGTAAGGCCACCTCAGGCTCTGCCATCCCCCCAGTATCCCAGGTTTGCCCAGAGGCCTTCGGGGGTCCATCCTGGGTTCTGATATTAAGCCCACTGCATCCATGTGACATGAAGATGCCCAGCCTGGTACATGGGTAGGAGATGGACTCAGTGCCCACCCCTCAATTCCCTGCAAAACCCAGCAAAGGGCAGACCGGCACAGCTCTCAGCCCGAGATACCACAGCTCGGGAGCCCGCCCCAGGGGTGATGTCCCAGCCTGTCCCTGTGTGGATGAGTTGGCCTCCGGTGGAGGAACCCAACTCACACCCGGAACTGTTCCAGAAGATGCCCTCTGAACTGAATAAGAGACATGGCCACCAACCTAACAGGAACCCTCCCACCCATACTCCACCAGAGTGCGGGTGTGGGGGATGGGTGTCACTCACCAGCTGGCTGGGAGGGAGACACGGAGCCCCGGTAGAATGCAGAGCCATCCCTGGCCACAGCCCACACCTGATGGCAGGCTCCGATGGAGACGGAGGCGAAGGGCTGGTCAGTGCCGACATGCAGCCATGAGGAGCCCTGGAGACGGATGGGTGAGGGAGATCGCTGAGGGGCCGATGGGACCGGCTGGCCTCTCCTCTGAGAGGTGAAGGGTGCCCGGGGCCTAGCCTGGTCTGACACAGCCCTGACTGTAGTGTCACCGTGGCCTACTGTTGAGGCCCTGGACTCAGGCTCAAAGGAAAGATGACACCATGTGCACTTCATCAAGGGTGCTAAAGAACCCCCATGTCGCCCCACTGCGCCCCCAGGCCTAGAGAGATGGCAACCCCCTGTGCCAATCTCATCCTTGGCACCACCTGCCTCATTTGGATTACACATGATGTTCTGCCAACCCAGAGACCCGTTCTGGGCAAGTCTGGGGAACCCTGAGGCCAGGTGCCTCTTAAGGAAGACTCCCGATGTCCTGAAGATTCTACAAGACCAGGGACAATCCCAGAAGGCCGGGGGGGGGGGGCTGGTGCTCACCGCGGGGTTGAGTTCAGACACACCCAGGCGGCACAGAACGTCGCCCTTGTCACTAACGGCCCACAGTGCGACATGGTGTTCTCTCCCGTCAGCATCTGCGCTCTCCGGGATGATGGACACGTCGCTGAGGGTGATGGGGGCCACCTCCAGCCACGGCCCGCTGGTCACCAGCTTGCATTTTCTGTGCAGGGAAATCGGAGTCTGGGTCGGGGGTCCGGGTGTGACAGGGAACCTGGGGACTGCTCACCGCTACCTGCTGCTGACACAGCTCAGCTCAGCAAGCATTAGCCCAGACGGATGGCCCCGACAGGGCTGGGGGTAGCCAGCACACTCGGACTCTGGGGAAGGGCAGGGCACCCAGTGGACGGGAATGATGGATTCCTCCCTGTCTGCCGCCCTTCCCCCAGCTCTCCCTCCAAACTATGGGCAGAGTCCAGCCAGTGACATTTCTCTATTTGTTCTTCAGAACAAACTTCAGAACGCAGAGCGTGGGGAGCCCGCAGGCATTTCCTGGGCTGACATTTACTTTAACTTCTGTTTCTCCCTCCCCGCTTCTTTCCTGGGGACTTGGGTCAGAGGCCAGCAGCTCTGGGGACTTGGGTCAGAGGCCAGCAGCTCTGGCTCGAGAGAGACCAGTGTCCCCTTTCCTGGCCACAGAGGAAGCGCGGGGCCCGACCCCGTCACCCTGAGGGTCTGTCTCTCACCTGGCCCAGCACCGTCTCCTGACAAAATCCTTCATGGTTTTGTATCCGTGGTAGGAGCTGCCAGAGGAAGAAATGGTGCAATCAAGGTCACTTCGTGGAACATTCTGGAAAGTGACACTGCATCCATTTTTTTCAACTCTCGGTCACATGAGCAGAGCCCGTGGCTGTGCACAGTTCTCCCAGCGGCCCCTATGTGGTCAGGGGCTGAAACGCAGCTTTCTGGGGTCCCAGGCCTCGACATGGCATCTGCCATCCAGGGTGTCAGGCTCAGCGTCCCCAGGGCCTGTCCCCTCCCAAGTTACTATCAGAGTGTGCTGGGGCAAGGGGGGCCTTCAGTGTAGCTGAGGGCTGGAGAGTCCGTCTGAGAGGCCTTATTGCTACCTCAGGGGATAGCCTGGCCTCTCACCCTTGTCTGCTCAGAAGCCATATTGGGGGGGGGGGGGCTGGCTTAGGTTTTCCTGTCCTATTCATTTGTCTTCGGACCTCTGCACTGCGCAGGGCCTGAACTAGCCTTGCGGGCTCTCAGGACAGTGTGACAGCTACCAGTCTCAACTCTCTGACTTATCATCTGCGTGTGTGTGTGTGTGTGTGTGTGTGTGTGTGTGTACACATGTCTGTGTGCATGCACATGTGTATGTACATGGAGGACAGAGGATAGCCTTGGCTACCGTTCCTTGGGCACTCTCCACTCTACCCCACCCCCACCTTTGAGACAGGGTAGGCTGGCTCTCTCGCCCCAGGGATCCTCCTGCCTCCAGCTCTGGGGAGAGGTGGGATTACGGGTGTGTGAGTAGGTTACGGGGATCACACCCAGGCCCCATGTTCGTAAGGCAGGTTGCCCTTTGCCAGCTGAACCGCCAACCAGGCCTAACACACCAGCGGCTTCACCTGGTACCCACTTGCCCAGCCCACCTGACTACCCAGGATGCCCTCTGCCTCACTCCAAAGGACGCCTGCCGCCCCTCCAGCAGGAATGCTCTCCCTCCTGTTACCCCTCCCACCACCCAGCATGCACACTCGGGCTCCAGCCCTCCCCTGCTCCACCCCCCCACTCCAGTGGGTCCCATCCCTGCACGAATCCCTCAAGGCCAAGGCCACATTATTGGGCCTGGCTGGAATCTTCAGACCTGGCATGGCAGAGACAAAGCCTTCTGCCACAACCAGGGTCGCTCCCACTCCAACCCTGACGCAGCTCGGGAACAACATTGGGGTGGGGTCTGCTAGTCAGCCAGGCTGGGGGCAGAGGCACCCAGCCCCGGGGCTCGGGGCACGGAGGGGGAGACGCTCACGCAGGGAAATCGCTGGCGTACTGCCATCCTTCCTGATCGGTGCCTCCGGGGGCACTGAAGTCCACACACCAGTCAGAGACCTGGGGAAGAGTGGCTCTATGAGTGGGGGAGCCCCTCCCCCCAAACCCACAGACCTGGGGGATAGGACCCTACACACACACACACACACACAGAGGGAGGCAGGACTCACCCAAGTCCACTGCAGGGATGGCGGCTTTGTGCCGGCCTTTGTGCACTCCTGAAGCCCCGTGGCATCGCTCCACATGTACCGGTCGGTGGGCAGACCCCTGTGGGACAACAGGGGGAGGCGGATGACAAAGGAGTCGGAATGTACCCTGCCCTGGCACTCCTGGCAATAGGCTCACACCTCATGGCTGGGGACATGGCAGAACTACCCGACCCACCGGAATTCTCCCAGGGTAGGGAGACCAACTGGAGTCACCCTGCGTCGCCACAGTGGCTGGGTCATAGCAACCAACCCGTCTGCTGAAGCTCACCGTGCGAGTCAGCTCTCTTCCCCTAATGCCTCGGTACTACTAGTTGCTGCCCCGGCCCCTGGGATGCTGCAGGCCCTCGCCCAGTAACCTTACATGAGACCTTAGCTGGAAATGATGGTTAATCTTTTCTTTTGCTTTGAGACAGAGTTTCTCTGTATAGCCCTGGCCAACTTGAACAGGCAGACACCTAAGAGATTGCCAAACTGTCCTTTCGAGCTTTCCCAGAATTCCTTTCGGCCATGAAGACTCTGACATGATCTACCGATGGATTCAAGATCTGAACTGACCTCTGGGAGGTGGTAGCACGGAGGGGGGGGGCATGGGAGAGGAATGAGGTCATAGGAATGTGTTGTCCTGGTTACGTCTCGCTGAGGACTCCTGCCGCTGCCTCGCTGCTGCCTGGATCGAGGAGAGCAGTCTCCCACCACTAATTTTAAAAACTAAATTTAAATTTTTAAAAAAAATGTCTTCCCAGCCGGGCAGTGGTGGCACATCTTTGATCCTAGCTCTTGGGAGGCAGAGGCAGTCAGAGCTCTGAGATTGAGGCCAGCCTGGTCTACAGCGTAAGCTCCAGGATAGCCAGGGTACACAGAGAAACCCTGTCTCCAACAAACAATTGCATTTTTAACTGACTGTGTGTGTGAGTGTGTGTGTGTGTGTGTGTGTGTGTGTGTGTGTGTGTGTACACCTGGGGAGTCCAGAGGAGTCCAGGTGAATCTAGAGGAAGGTGCTGGGTCTCCTGACGGTAAAATTACAGGCAGTTGTGAACTGTCTGTGGGTGCTGGGAACCAAACTCAGGTTCCCTACAAGGGCATTAGGCACCCTTAGCTGCTGTGCTCGCTCTTCAACCCTTAGATTGACAAAAAATGTTATGTATATGGATGAGTGTATGCCTGAGTGTGAATACGCCATGTGTGCAGTATCCTCGACGGCCAGAAGAGGGCATTAGATCCCCTGGAGCTGGCATCAGAGCGAGTCACGTTAGCAGCTGATATGACAAACTCAGGTCTTTGGCAAGAGCCATTTTGCACTCTCAACCACTTAGAGATCTTTGTATGGAGACACGATCTAATAATAAACTTTAAAAAGAAAGGGAAGAGTCTGGAGAGAGAGGGCACTTGATAAAACGCTTGCCTTGCAAGCACAAGGGGTCCATTTCAATCCTCAGAACCCAGGTGGAAGAGTTGGGCCGGGCTGAGAGATGGCTCTGTGACAGCGTGGACTGCTCTCGCCGAGGACCTGAGTTCGGTTCCCAGTACCCGTGTCAGGAGGCTCCCAACTGCCTGCAACCCCTGCTCCAGGGACCTAACTCTCTCCTCACCGCCACAGACATCTGCACTTGTATGTACAAACATGTGTGCGTGTGCACACACACACTCCTAAAAAACAAACGCGGTCCTGTTATTCCAGGCTAGAGGCCTGACACCAACTCCAGGCCATGCTGGACATCAGCGTTTGTAAGGTCTGTGGCCTGGGCCAGATAGCACGCTCACCAAACCGAAACCCTAATCCCCTAACCCTAACCCTAACCCCCTAACCCTAGCCCTAACCCCTGAACCCTAACCCCCAACCCTAACCCTAACCCCCTAACCTAACCCCCAACCATAACCCTAACCCCCAACCCTAACCCCCTAACCCTAACCCCCCTAACCCTAACCCTAACCCCCTAATGCTAACCCTAAGCCCCTAACCCTAACCCTAACCCTAACCCTGACACTAACTCGAGCCCATGCTGAACATCAGCGTTTGTAAGGTCTGTGGCCTGGGCCAGAAAGCACGCTCACCAAACGAAAACCCTAACCCCCTAACCCTAACCCCCTAACCCTAACCCCCTAACCCTAAACCCCTAACCCTAACCCCCTAGCCCCTAACCCTAACCCCCTAACCCCCTAACCCTAACCCTAACCCCCTAACCCTAACCCTAAGCCCCTAACCCTAACCCTAGCCCCTAACCCTAACCCCCTAACACTAACCCTAACCCCATAACCCCCTAACCCTAACCCCCTAACCCTAGCCCTAACCCCCTAACCCTAACCCTAACCTCCCCTAATCCTAACCCCCTAACCCTAACCAGGACACTCACCTGCTGGTATAGCCCGTGACAGGGTTCCAACGCTGGTTCTCGTAGATGTAGACGCTCTTCACGTCTGACTGCGTGTAAATGTTGCTGGTGCTGCTGGCCAGGCCTAGGCGTGAGGGGGACAAGAGGCTGCTGGGACTGAGGCCATGTAAGTGCTGAGGCTGCCAGGGACTTGGCCTTTCTGCCTGAAGCCTCTTGGCTCAGTAGAAAATGCTTTGGGGAGGCAGATCAGAGCCAGGGCAGCTGGGGTGGGTTATTAGATCTGAGGGACCAGCCTCGCTTGGGTCTCTCTCTCCTCTGTGTTCCTCAGCTCCTCTGGGACTGCATGGCTTCCACGGGGGCAATCTGCAGCAGGTCTCACTGCATGCCCCAGGCTGGCCTCAGACACACAGGGATCTGCCCGCTCCTGCTTCCCGAGCGTTGGCGGTAAATAAGGGCCTGCTACAGAAGCGGCCCTCCTGCACTCTGACCCAGGCCTCACCTTTGCCCCAGCCTTCTGTCTCAGACCCTTACATCTCCACCTTGGCCCACACATAGAAGCTCCGAGAGCCTGAAAGTCCTCAAGGCAGGACAGACCAGAAGTGAGTCCTGCCACAGGGTCCGGGAAGCCAGCGGCCTGCGGGACTGCAGGTTCCGATGTCTTAGTGGACCACAGCTCTCTAGGGCCAGCTGCGTCCCCACCATGAGGGGCTGTGTTGGGACTGTGGCACAGAACAGTCTGTCTTGACGTCTGCTTTTGTCTCTACTTTCCACCCTAAACTTGGGGAACCCTTGCTCTCCCTGGAGACTCTGGGGTTTGGCACAGTTGGAGAACAGGAGCTCCCTGATGCACCCTGGGGTGTTATCTGTGAAACGAGGTACTGAACAAAAGTAGAGGCCCCTGGCAGCTGCTATTCCAGAACTTTCTCAGGCCCGGTGGGCTGGCCCGGGACTGCCCTCTGCAGAGGCTGGCAGTGGTGAAGGTCACCTGTCAGCCCGCTGTTCAGCGTCCGTGCTGGGACAGCAGCCCTAGGCGCTGGGAAGGGTGGCCAGATGGGGATTAGGGGAGGCTATGCCCAGAACGTTCTGGGAGTGAATCTGGCCAGCCTTGGGTGCTCAGAGCCACCTCACCTTGGAAGCAGCCGCCGCCATAGCCGCCCGTGTACACCCACGCGGTGTGGTCATAGCCAATGCCCCATACCACGCCTCGGCTGTTGGCCTCTATGACCCGCAAGTGGCCTCCCATCTGTCGCCAGAACCTGTAGGGGTGATAAAGGCCCCTCAGCCCCGTCGTCCAGCCAGTCACCCATCCGGGAGTTAGACCTCATGGGGCCAAGCTGAGACCTCCAGGCCAGTGGGACAGACAACCCACGTGGCTGTTGTCTGAGTTGACTGATTCTGCAGAGCATGTGAGGGGGCATACAAGAGGCAGGGTGTGTCCCTAATAGTTTGTCCCCCTCACCCCTGGGCCATAGTGACCATGGGGCAGGTAGGACAAGAGTCTAACCCACAATGCTCCCCTCTCAGAGCTGGGAAGTGGAGTCGGGGTTGGTCACAGTGTGCTAGGTGCAGACAGGCCTAAATGTCAAGGCGCACAGCAGGGCACGGGCCGTCTAATCCTCTGTGTGAGGGACAGCGTGGCCAGCTGGCTCCCATGCTGTCCCGGGCAGGCTACCCAGGGACAGCCACCTCCTGGGCAGGAGGATAGGTTGGCTTTCGGCGGGCTCTGCCTCTGCCACTGGGAGGGGACACTGTGCATGGCTTCCCGTGGGACATTTCCGTCTATGATTCTGGGTTGTGATCACTTCTAAGACTGTCCCTTGGAGTCCCTCTCCCATCCTCTTCCTCCTCAGAGCTCCTACCTGTCCCTTAAGAACCTCTTGTCTCAAGTCTCATGGATCTCAGGCTGTCCTCAAACTCACTCAGTTTATGGGGTACTGGGGGGATGAACCCAACGTTCCTACAGTTTAGGCAAACACTCAACAACGGGGACTACAAGCTTCCCCTCGCCCCCTGGTTTTAAACGTCCCAACAGAGGAACTCCATATCCGGAGGCAATGGGAACCCATCCCCCTCCCACAAGCTTGTCCTCCACTCCCGAGACTTCCACCCTAAGACACACTCCAGGCCCCTCCCGTCCTCTGGGCTGCCAGGGCTCCCACACTGCAGGGTCTCAGCTGAACTGGAAGGCACTGAGCCCCTGGGTTCACATCCGGTGAAGATGTGGTTCCTCTGATCCGACCCTTGAAGTCGCTTGGGGTTGGGACCAGATCCAAGTACTCCAGGCTACTCCACAGCTGCTTGGTGGACACCTCTGATCTCCAAGCCCAGCCCTGAACAGGCCCAGTGGGTTTCGGGGTCCAGAAGAGCATCTAACCACCTTTCTGGCTAGCCGGTGAGAAGGCGCGGTGTATGGGTTCAGTTCCCGCTAGTGGAGCCCCTTTCAGGAGCACAAGCTCTAGGGGAGTGGTGAGGGGAGATGAGGCACCAGGGCCATTTAGGGCACAGTGGCCCACTCACATCTGGTCGCAGGGCAGCAGATGCTCACGGGCTTCCAAGTCTGGGCTGGGTTCGCTCACGAAGATGTCGCCCTTGCAAGTGACAGACCAGATGGCCTGCGGGGACGGGCGTCCGTGAACCTTCCGGCTCTCGCAGCAGGACAGGCTGAGCAGGGCGAGCTGGCATGGGTAAGAGCTGGTCACTGCGGGGCAGCCTGAGGCCTGGGCGGTCTCTTCTCGCTAAGCCCCCGGGGACCCCCGGTCACTCACCCAGTCATTCATGTCTTGCTCCGTGGCAGCAGCCAGGCGTATTGGCCACCGCTGTCTCGTCCTCTCCGGGGTGTAGAGGGCAAAGGAGTGCTTGTTCTCGTTAAGCACGGGGACCAGCACGGTCACCTCGTTCAGGAACACGTGTAGGTACTGTTTGGATAGGGGTACACAGGGTGGCTGTCACCCCGGGTGAGGTACCCTCGGCTACATCTCCTCCCCGGGCCTCGCGATCCAAGGGCTAGCGCTGAAGCTGTCCCCGAGGAACAAAAGCTTCAGGGCTGAAGGTGAGTGCTTGCCCAGCATGCGCGCACGAGGCCTGAGTTCAGTCCCAGCCCCAGGCCGCATGGTGGGGCCCGAGAGCCTGTTTCCCACCTGCCCTTCCTAGAAATCAGAAACCGCTTTCGGGAGTTGACTGCCTAGCACGTGTCCACAAGGGAGACTGGGATCCATCGTCTCCCCAGTCTCCAGCCTCCTCTCAAGGCTAAAGTCTGGCCATGAGTGGTTCAATCAGCTACTCTCGGAGGAGAGTGGTCTGCAAGGCCACAGCACAGGCTGGGCTCTGCCCTCGAGGCAAGCACCTTTCGGGGGGGGGGGGCCCTCTCTGGGGAGCCATCCCCCATGAGTCTCCTCCCCTGACCAGTGCCTCCCGCCTGTACCTTCTTCTCCTCATGGACCACGTAATAGATGAAGAGGATGCTGTCTCGAGCCCCGTCGTGCCCCGTGAACTGCTCCAAGGCCACGCGGACATCCACCCACTTGTGGGGCTTCCAGTCGCACCACCACTGCAGGGCCCCGGTCTTCACCCACACCGACTGTGGCACCGACAACCAAGGACAGAGGGGAAAGGTCATGGGCAGCTCCTTCTCGGAGCCCACCAGCTAGTCTAGCCCCTGGTCTGTCCCCGTGGCCCAGCGCTCCTGGTTCTCCATCCTCCCTGCTTCCATTAATGATGTCAGTGCTGCAGCAGGACACTAGGTGGCGCCAGCGATGTTGCTGTATTATCTCTGTGTGTGCATCATTAGCCCATGTTCTGGATAGGAAAACTGAGGCTCGAGGAAGGGGTCACACCTGGCCCAAAGTCAGAGAGGGAGTCAAAGCTGGCTCTCAAAGTCTTGGGCTGGGTGCACAGGCCCACTTGGGACACAGAATAGACGCTGTGGGCCAGCCTAGGCTAACATTTCTAAAGACAACCAATCTTGTGCTCTATTTAATTTCTCTTTCCCTGGACTGACTGTCTGTGGCATCCAAGGCTGGGTGACCCTTGGGGAGGGCAGTGGCTATGTACCAGTCCATCCTGACCCTCTTCATCAAAATATCAGAGCTGCGTGTTTAGGTTCCTGGAAGCTCAGAGTCTAAGCCCGGTCAAGTTGACTGTCAGGACAGGCCATCACAGGAACAGAGGTGTGAGGACATAAGGTAGACATGTTTTGTCTTTCCCTTTGACCATTCTGGGTCCCCAGGGCCCACGTGGTGTCCAGACAGAGGAGTAAGCTCCCCCCCCCCCCACTTGATTCCTTGTCCTTGGACCTGCCCTGGGGTCTGCAAACCCCGCTGAGCGGTTAGGGTTAGACACTGAGGGACCAGTGTCTGCTCTCACCTCCCCCCTCCCCACCCCCAAGGACTGGCGATCCCAGCAGAAATGGTGAGTGCCTGTGACCCCAGTGCTCGGGAGGCTTAAGCAGCTGGATGACCAGTGTGAGGCTAACCTGGGCTATGAGTAAGTTCAAGGCTAGCACATGGGGGGGGGGTGGCAGTACAGTGAGACCCTAACTCCAAAGGAAAAAAACCCCAAACAAACAAACAAGCAAGCAAGCAAGCGGGCCTACCTGCTCCACAGCCTGCTCGTAGTGCCTGAAGCTCTCCAGCTCCCGCTTGGTCCTCTCTGTGAGCTGCTGGAAGATCTGCTTCCTCCAGGCAGCCGTCTGGGTGGGCGTGATGGACAGGGACAGCGTCTGCACGGAGGGGGACAGGCCTGCGAGAGGCCAGAGCCTTAGGCCGGGTGCCACCCCGACCCCTGCGAGGGCCCGTCCTGACAGTCAACCTGACGGGGTCTAGACCCGGTGACGGAGTTACTGGCTTGACTGAGGCGGGCAGCCCCGTGCCATGGGCTGGGGCCCCGGCCTGAACAAGGGGAAAGTGGGCTGCACCAGCATTTACCCCAGCTTCTCGATCCTGGGTACAGGGTAACCCCCTCTACCACGATGGACCGTATCCTTGAGCTAAGCCAAACGCTTCTCCACCGCTATTTTGTCCCAACAGTGAGACAGAACTGTGACAATCCCCAAGTCGGCCTGTTTTTCTTGTTTTTCTTTCCTTCCTCCTCTTTGTGTGTGTGTGTGTGGATGGTGGGAAATCTCTTCTCGGTCATTTGGCGTTTCCACCTTCGTTTCTTGAGACAGGATCTCTTGCTAAGCCCGAAAGCTCGAACTTTTAGTTGCCCGGACAGTGAGCCCCCAGCACTGGGGTTAAAGATATACCCCGTCACACCCCGCTTTTATGTGGGTTCAGGTCCTCATGCTTGCATGGGAAGAACTTCACCCATGGAGACATCGCCCGGGTCCCAATCTACCTGCTCTTGCTAGAAAGTTCCAGCCTGCAAACTGCCCTGTGAGTCTTCCTCCCTGGAGCCGAAGGCTGGCCCAAGGTCTTAGTTAAGGTTCTTGGGTATCTCAGAGCTTTGAGACAGGGGGTGAGCCTGCTGTTCACCTATACCCCACACCACGCACCCACAGACAGCCATGGGGACACTTTGGGTACACCGGGGGCTGTGGGTTCCCGTACCTGACTGGACAGTGAACCACTTGAGAGCAGAGCCTGCCTCCACCGCACATCCGCCTCCAGACACCCAGGCCCACAGAGGATGATCGTCCGCCCCATAGGGCTCCTCCATGCCCAGCGGGAAGGGCCCCAGGGAGGAGAGGCCCGGAGCCTCAGGAAAGCCGGCGGTTGGCTGGCTGGCTGCCTTCTTGGGCTCTTTTAGGTCGATGTTAGTCCAGGGTAGCTCGGCTGGCGTGGAGGCCGGGCCACGGCGCTCATCGGAGCCAGAGGTCTCGGGAGCCTTTGCGTCCCCCTCAGCCAGGCAGGCGTTCTCTGCGCGGTGTTCGGTGCTCCTGCTGGTCCCGTGGCCCCCGGACAAGCTCCCTTCGAGGTTCCTGGAATTGTCCAGAGAGTCTCTGGGGAGAGGCTGTTCGGCGCCCTGTCTCTCGGCTTCCGAGGAGGCGTCGGTATCGCTGGGTGCGGATTCTGTGCCACTGCCCCTGACCTCGTCACCGAAGAAGCAGCCAGCACTGGGGACAAAAAAAAAAGACAAACTCTCACTTCCTGTGGGAGACGGGGACTGTGTGAACCCAGGCACGTCACAAGCCCACTGGGCTGCTGTCTACTGCCCCTGTGCGACACACATGGGCTTGGCTTCTCGGGGACGGAAAGACCCCATCACATCTCAAACCTGAGGGCAGGGCTGTGTGCGTTTGCTGTTTTTAGATGAGCTGGGGACGTGGCTCAAATGGTAACGTTGCCATCCGGAATGGGCGAAGCCCTGAGTTTGATTCTCAGCACCCCATAAAACTGGGTGATGGTGCATGCCTGTCATCTCGGGGTGGAGGAGAGAGGGGCCATCCTCCGGCACAAAGCCAGGCTATATTCCATGTTGCTTGGGACTCACCCTATAGCACAGGCTACCCTTGAGTTTATAGCAACCCCAAGTGCCAGGACTACAGCACTTGTCTGTTTTGTCTTTGAGACAGGGCCTCAGGTATCCCAGGGCCTCTAACCACTCACTAGATAACCTTAAACTCCTGATCCTCCTGCCTCCATCTTGCAAATGCTGGGATTACAGGTATGTACCACCATACCAAGTCACGTGGTGTTGAGGATGCACCCCAGAACTCTGTGCTGGAATTTCTTTGGTCAGAGGTAATAGCCTTAATACATGGACCAACAAACAGGCCCGTCTTCAATTTCCAGTTTTGACTTCCCTAAATGATGGACTACGGCCACCAGGATGAAATAAATCCTTTCTTCTTACCAAATTGCTTCTAACTACAGAGATTTTTTTTGTTTTGGGTTTTTTGGTTGTTTTTTTGTTTGTTTGTTTGTTTGTTTGTTTGTTTTTTGGTTTTTCGAGACAGGGTTTCTCTGTATAGTTCCGGCTGTCCTGGAACTCACTCTGTAGACCAGGCTGGCCTCGAACTCAGAAATCCGCCTGCCTCTGCCTCCCAAGTGCTGGGATTAAAGGCGTGTGCCATTATTTTGGTTTTTTTGAGACAGGGTTTCTCTGTGTAGCCCTGCTGTCCTGGAACTCACTCTGTAGACCAGGCTGCCCTCGAACCACCTGCCTCTGTCTCCCAAGTGCTGGGATTAAAGGCGTGCACTATCACTGCCCAGCTGCTACGGAGGGTTTTTTTTTCCTTTCCTGTTTTGCTTTTGTTGGGACACAGTCCCACTGTGCAGTCCAAGCTGGTCTGGAACCTACAATCCTCTGAAAAGACTAATTTTCTGCAGGTCATTGGCATGCATCCCGCGGGGCCACAGACAGTCTGCCCACCTGACTCCTCTATGCCCCGGGCCCTGCGTCACCTGAGGAGACTGGAGGAGCTGCCGGAGTGTGACCGGTCACTCTCTCGGCCCACGACGATGGCCTTCCACGTCTTGCCGCTGAGCTCACTGGGGGTAACACCCTGCCGGAAGTAGACAGCCCGGTCCTCACAGCTGATACCCCAGACCTAGAACAAATGGGGTGCCACTTAGAGGCAGCTGGGCACACGCTTGGACTCCTACCCCTCCCACAGATGCTGGAGAAGAGCAGAGCGTCCAAGGACGCCCAGGGGGCCCGCAGGACAGGCATGCAAATGCAGGCAGAAGTCTCTTCATCATGACACAGAGATGCTGGAGAGTGTGTCAGGGCCAAGATGGCCGCTGGGGCATGGGGGGTTGGGGGTTGGCTGTAGAAACCCGAGGTAGGAGAAGCAGCTCCCCTCCCCCAGCCAACAGAGGTCAGACGAGGTGCTTGGGTCCCCTAGAACTGGAGTTACAGACAGTTGTGAACAATGTGGTGCTGGGACTCGAACTTGGGTCCACTAGGAGAATAGCCATTGATCTTAACCACTGAGCCATGTCTCCAAACCCAAACCTCATTATGTTTTAGAAAGAGTCCACACTGTCAGACTGTGCAGATGATGAGAAGGTGGTAACACGCAGTCAAAGGGAAGTACCCCCGTCGTATCACTCGGCGATTCTCAGTGCTGTCTTCCTATGTCCAGAATGCACACCCCACCCTTCCTCACGGTGAACAGCCTTGGAGAGTCCTCAGTGAAGTAACTCTGAGCCAAGCAGAGGCTCCTAGACTATGGAATACCAGCCCCGGTGCGCCTTCCCCCCCCCAAACAGGGTCCCCAGTGTCCCCATCTGCAAGCCCTGCCGGGGAAGATGGGACAGCGGCACGGCAGGTGGACAAGCTGTACGGCGAGTCCCTCGAGCCCTGAGCACATCTACCTGGTCGTTCAGCCCCACGTTCACCATGGTCATCTCTCCGACCATCTCGATCCAGCTGGTGCCGCAGGGGTTGTGGGAGTTGACGCCCCTCCGGAACCATACCTGGAAAGGCAGACAGAAAGAAGCAGGTGTCCCTGGAGATCGTGTGTGTGTGTGTGTGTGTGTGTGTGTGTGTCCACTCGGGTCTCTCACTAACCTAGAGCCTGCTTAGATGGCTGGCTTGCAACCTCTAGAGAGCCATGGGCTCCCAGCCCGCCCGCCCACCCACCCACCCGCACTGGGATTACAAGCACACACCAGCACGCCCAGCATTTTCATGTTGGTCCCAGGGCAGGATGTCACGTCCTCGGCATCATAGGACAAAGTGTTTTACCAACTGAGCCATCTCTCAACCTGAGGAAGACCTTTTCATTGTATTTTTATTTATATGTTGTTGGTTTTTTTTTTGGGGGGGTAGTGTTGAGGGGTCCATGTGCCATAGCTCGCATGAGGAAGTCGAAGGGGCCTGTGGGAGCTGGTTTTTTCCTCCCCTCGTGTGAGTGCCAGGCATTGAACTCTGGTGGTCAGACTGTTCCCACTGAATCATCTCACAGGCTCATTCTAGAAAACCCGTTTCAGGGACTGGGTGGATAGGATGGACCCTACATGTAGTTAGAACAAACTCATGATGTACAAGGCCCTAGCTTCCTTTCCCCAGCACAGTAACAGACAGATCGATTTCACAAAAGCATATAAAATTGATTCACCCGACTGGAACCTGCCTCTGATAAGATACGAATGACAAAGGAGAGAAGCACTTAATTGCCTTCTGATTGTCTGACAAGTCTGGCCTCTAGAACAAACATGGCGGTTGAGCATTTTAGTCCAGGGGTGTGAGTGTGGGCACACCCTGGAGAGAGGGGATGATTTCAGCAGGGCCGGGGATGAGGTTTGGCTGGTATGATGCCCAAGATTTGGTTCCCAGCACTTCGTAAACCAGGTGGGAGGACATACGTCTGTAGTCTGAGCAGGAAGGTCAGAAGTTCAAGGCCAGCCTCTATCTGCCACATACTAAGTTTAGGGTACCATCTCAAAAAGAAAGGCAAACTCACAGGACTTGCACTAGTGGCTTTCGCCGATGCACACCCCACCCTTCTTCACCAAGGACACCCGTGGGTGGTGTTCACGGGTGCCCTACCCACCCCGGCTCCGGCCCCCAATGCTTACCTTTCGGTCCTTCGTGATGGCCCAGACCACACTGACTCCCACGGAGACGTGCATGATACCATTTTCAGACCCAGGAGCCTCCACTATGGACCAGGAACTTCCTGCCAGTCCCCAAAGAAACCCAGGTGGCCTCCATCAGCCAAGATTCCGGAGGGCAAGCACCCCACTTCCTATTATGGGGCTGGCTACCTTTTGGGTTGTTCCTGCAGATTCCTTCTCTGACCAGAGCCTGCCCCTCCCAGAGGGTGGCCCATATAAGGTCGTGGGGCCCACAGCTGATCTGGACCACCTCCCCTGGGGTTTCCACAAGAGACCAGGAGGAGCCTTCTGGGTTGGGGTGGCTCACGTCCTCTCGGTACCACACCTAGAAGGGGAAAGAAAGCATGGTGTTTGCATCAGCAGGTCTGACACACTCTCTCTCTCTCTCTCTCTCTCTCTCACACACACACACACACACACACACACACACACACACAACTTGGTGAGAAAATGCCGGGATTTTGGCGGGCCTAGGGAGACAGACCTATTCACTTCAGCTGTCTGTGAGAGCTACAAGCAGATTCCAGCGTCTGTCCGAGGTGCTCAGCAGCCCTCGGGCCGTCCATAAAACCTGCGCCCCCTAGTGGCAATAGGCTCCCAGGACACGGTCAACAAGGGAAGGCTGGGTCTTGATGGTTAAGCAGGGGAACCTGGCGTCTAAAGTGTCCATCCTTTTGCTCTGTAACCTGAAGAGTTTTGCTTTAACGACAGAACCCCTCCTTCCCCACACCTCCGCCGCCATCTGTTGTCCATTATCTTCCTGATGACAGCACACAGCCTACAGAATGGTTTCGGTATGACGGCACATACCTATGCAACTGATTCAGTCCAGGTAGAGGAGGCCAGGGAAGGATAGTTCCAGAGAGCCATCTTCAAACTGTGGACCTGGACTTCTCTGGTCTTGCCAACCGACCCTTGTGATGGGGTCCTGTGGGACCCGCCCACCAGCTGGGCAGCTTCGGGGAAGAGCCTTCCCTTTCTGGAGCACAGGGTGCTGGGGCCACCTCTCTCGGCTCACAGCAGTGCTGTGGGTAATACCAGCTCACAGCTGATACTCAGAGAGCGCAGAGCAGACGCGGCTCGGTGGCCCCTCCCCTCTCCGGGCGTCCAGGTGGGCGGCCCCTCCCCTCTCCGGGCATCCAGGTGGGCGGCCTTGGGCTAGCCCTCTCACCCTGCTAAGATCCTTTCCACTGCCCTCCAGCAAGGCCGAGAGGAAGTGATTGTGGTTAACCTAAACCCGAGCGAGCATGACCCCAGCCAAAGGTAAGCCCGCAAAACCCACTCCGCTGGGACTGTTCCAAAGTCAGTGGAGACTCCTGGTTAATGTGGCTAACGCAGGAATTACTGAACAATAATAAAATAAGAGCTAAAGCCATGCGGACGGCATCGGACCCCTATCGGCATTGGGACCATCTTCCATCCGGTTGCCATCGAAGCTTGGCTAGTTTGTAAACAAACTCTCTAGAAAAGGATTTCTCTCTAAATATGCATCTATCCATCATTTACCCATTTACATACCTACCACTCACCCATCCATCATCCATCCATCATCCATCCATCCACCCATCCATCCACCCGTCCGTCCGTCCGTCCATCCGTCCATCCATCCACTCACCCATTCACCCATCCGTCCGTCCACCCACCCATCCATCCATCCATCCACCCATCCATCCACCCATCCACCCACCCATCCGTCCATCCATCTGTCCATCCATCCGTCCACCCATCCATCCATCCGTCCACCCACCCATCCATCCATCCATCCACCCATCCATCCACCCATCCACCCACCCATCCGTCCATCCATCTGTCCATCCATCCGTCCATCCATCCATCCACCCATCCATCCGTCCACCCATCCATCCATCCGTCCATCCGTCCATCCATTCACCCATCCATCCATTCATCCATCCATCCATCCATCCATCCATCCACCCACCCGTCTGTCCGTCCATCCATCCATCCATCCATCCATCCATCCATCCATCCATCCACCCACCCATCTGTCCATCCATCCACCCACCCATCCATCCATCCGTCCATCCATCCATCCACCCATCCATCCATCCATCCATCCATCCATCCACCCATCCACCCATCCATCCATCCGTCCGTCCATCCACCCACGTCTTCTAGCCATCCATTCACATCTGCTCACCGTACATCTGCGCACCATCCATCCACCCATCCATCCATCCATCCATCCGTCCATCCACCCACGTCTTCTAGCCATCCATTCACATCTCACCGTACATCTGCGCACCATCCACCCATCCGTATACGCATCATCATCCATCTAGACACACACCAGCCATCCACCCACCCGCACACCCACAATGCTCCTAGGAAATGGAAGAAGGGGGCTGGAGAGATGACTCAGCGGTTAAAAGCACTGACTGCTCTTCCGAGGTCCTGAGTTCAAATCCCAGCAACCACATGGTGGCTCACAACCATCTGTTACAAGTTCTGATGCCCTCTTCTGGGGTGTCTGAAGACAGCCATAGTGTACTTAACATAAAATAAATAAATAAATGTTTTTTTTTTTTTCTAAGAGGATGGAAGAAGGAGCTGGCAGGGAATCAGAACTGTCCAAGGAGACAACACTGATAGCATGTGAGGCTGAAGTGGGCTAGGAGGACGGACAGGCCCCAAGGCGTCCAGGGTAGGCACTGTGGAGACTCTGGTAACCTTCTGCCTCCTCAGGAGTCCCATTTCCAGGCACAGGAGGTGATTAGCTCTCGTCCCCCACCTTGGGGAGCCCCTCCAGCACCCCGGCCTGTGCCCCTTCACCATACGAAATCTTCGGCAAGGTGGAGGGGTGGTGGTGGAGGAGGTGGCGGTGGTGTAGACTTACCTTTCCCTGCAGGGACACCGCCCACACTGACAGGCGGCCCACGGGCTCCTCTGTGACCTCCCACCCGCCCACAGACAGATCGTTGAAGGGGTCGGGGAGGTCATTGGGGTCATCCTTTGAGGGGATCTGAAACAAAGGGGAAGACTGGCTGTCACTACCTGGTGGCCCACACTGCGTCACCCTCCCTCCCTCCCCTGCCTCCCCTCCAGTCCTTCCAGTCCCCAGCACAGCCATGCTGCCTGACTTCAGGAAGAAGGCAGCCACGGGCCGCAGGCCTGCGTGTCTGGCCGTGGATCCTCTGGTCTGTCCCCCTCAACAGACCTCGGCCGGAGCCACTGCTTCTGAGAAGGGTCATGGGGACAGCACTAGGCAGAGGAGGGGATGTCTAGGAAAGGACAAGTTCTGTGCTAACTTCGGCCCCTGTGTAGTCGTCTCCCAAATGGGGGGGGGCCTTGTAGGGCTGGTTACAAGGCTCTGTGACAGCAAACAAGTTAAAGGCCAGGTCCCAGGGTGGGTATGGTGTCCCCTTCTGCCCTGGGGGATGAGGATACCTATCCTTGTGGGCCTCCTATGAAGGATGCCCATGCCCCGCCCCCATGTCACAGCCCATACCACACCCCATGTCCCGCCCCATTCCCACCCTATGCCACAGCCCATACTCCCCCACCCCTAAACACACACACACACACACACACACACACACACACACACACACATACTCCATGCCCCGCCCCATGCCCCACCCCCCTGCCATATTTAGGCACAAAGACCTTGGCCCAGGTGTCCCGGGATTTGTATCTCCTATACCGGATCCACTTCCGCCTTCGCACGCACGAATTCCATTTCTTGTCTCTAGTGTACGTGGCAGGGAAGTCCATAGCGTATGTCCACCCCTGAAATACCAAGGCGGGACCCTCACATGTCTTGGTGAGGAGGGGGTGGGAAGAGCTGGCAAAGTGTGGGATGGAGGGAGGGGAGGAGGGAGGGAGGGAGGAGGGGGAGCATGGGATTCAATCCCGCAGCGAGCGGAGGTGGGACACCAACGGGGAGGGTAGCACTGGAGGACACGCTGAGCCCAACGGGCAGCCGTGGAGGGGCGGGGGGACTGAGTTCACCTACCCCTTTCTCGGTGGGCTCCCCTCCAAAATTCTCATCCACGTACCAGTCTGACTCCCACTCCCAGTGTGGCGAAGGCAGCGCTACCCCATCCAGCGGCCGGTGCTGGAGCCCACTCACGTCACTCCACGGCCAGCGGTCACTCGGCAGGAGCTTCTCGCAGAAGCCTCCCATAGGGTTCCAACGCTGAGGCGGGGCGGGGGGGGGGCGGGGGCGGGGAGGGACACACAGAGAGGGTCTCAGGAGCGAGCCGCATGGGAGCGGAGCCAGGAGGACACAGCCTCGCCAGGCCTCCGCGGCCCACGAGCTCAACTCCAGGACGGCAGACAAGGAAAGGTGGGATGCGGGTCCCAGGATGATAGTCTCCGGGAAAAGCCACAAGGCCCCCACAGGGCGGAGCACCCACCCACCACCACGGTGCTTAGAGGACACAGGACAGGTGCTACCCATCCTAGGCTTCCGAGAACCCCAAAACCCAACCCTCATGTGCACCCGATAGCTTTCCAGGTCAAAGACACGACCAGGACTCCAGCTGCAAAGACCCGGGATACTGTAAAACTTGGGATTACTTACTTACTTACTTATCTATCTATCTATCTATCTATCTATCTATCTATTTATTTCAGTGTCGAACCCAGAGCTTCGTGTATGCTAGACAGGTACTCTACCAGTGAGTCACACCCCCAGGCCCAAAAACTTAGTTTTTTTTTTTTTTTTTTTTTTTTGGTTTTTCGAGACAGGGTTCTTTGTGTAGTCCTGGCTATCCTGGAACTCACTCTGTAGACCAGGCTGGCCTCAAACTCAGAAATCCACCTGCCTCTGCTTCCCAAGTGCTGGGATTACAGTCGTGCGCCACCACGCCCGGCTGATTTTTTTTTTTCTTCTTAAAGATAGGGAGTTAATAGGATTAGCAGTTAACAGTTAATAGCTCAGGCTAGCCTTGGATCTGCTATGTGGATGGCCTTGAACTTCTGATTCTCTAGCCTGTCTTCCCCGGAGCTGGGATTAGAAGTGACTGTGTCACTCATTCGATGTAGTTCTGGGGATTCTAGAGGCACCAGGCATGCTAGGCAAGGACTCTGGCAACTGAGCTAAATCCCTAGTCTCCCCCCCCCACCCCCCACACGACCCCCCACCCCTTCTGAGGGAGAGTCTAGCTACACGGTCCAGATCAGCCTTGAACACATGATTCTCCTGTCTTGCCACAGCCGGGATTACAGGACCATGCTCCCACTTCAGGGCGGCTCAGATCGTAAATGATGAAGTGGATTATGGGATGTGGGGGGAGATCAGTACCCCAATTCACCCCTCAGCTCATTGTAATACTGCCAACCACCCTGACAATCACACACACACACACACACACACACACACACACACACGCACACAATCACATGCACGTGCATGCGCACACACCCAGCACTACCTGGTTCTCATAGGCCTCCTCGCGGCGGCGGATGGGCACGTCACTGGAGCACACGTACAGGTAGACCTGGTTGTCGCAGGCGATGCCCCAGCAGCACTGGGTGGCCGCGCTGACCCTCTTGAACTCCAGCTGGACATCCTTGCAAAGCTCCCAGTACTGACCGGCCGTGGACAGGGTATACACTCTCCCAAAGAGGTCCACTGCCCACAGCGAGGAGGTGGGCATGGCCGCAGTGCTGCGGGAAAGTGGAGGGAGAAGAGAAGGTATCACCGTCATAGCCTCTGGACCAGGGACATCATGAGAACCCTGTGTGGGGACTGTATCTACACACACACACACACACACACACACACACACACACACACGACCAAATGAGGTCAGGGGGCTGGAGAGATGGCTCAGTGGTTAAGAGCACTGACTGCTCTTCCGAAGGTCCTGAGTTCAAATCCCAGCACCCACATGGTGGTTCACAACCATCGGTCATGGGATCTGTCGCCCTCTTCTGGTGTTCTGAAGACAGCGACAGTGTACTCACATATAAACAAATCTAAAAAAAAAAAAAAAAAAAAAAAAAAGAGGTCCCAGGCAAGCAGTCACCATAGCAACCAGAAGCAATGTATGTCTTCCAGTGTAAGCTTCCGTTTTGCCTCTTCTTCACTCTCATATGGGGGTGCTTTGTTTGAGACAAGGTCTCATGTACCCCCAGGCTGGTTTCAAATTTTCTATGTAGCTAGGGTAATCTTGGTTTCCGATCCACCTGCCCCCGACTCCCCAAGAGTGGGGGTTACGGATGTGCGCTACCACACTTCAGTTTCCGTGGTGCTGCCTAACATCCAAGAGGTGCTGGGTTCTAGCCCAGCATCCTACAGGCTAGGCGTGGTGGCTCACGCCTGTAATGCCAGCACTCAGGAAGTGCAGCTGATGGCCCACCGGGCTACGTGAAAACCTGTCTAGAGTCTAGCCTGAGAATTGGAGCTACTGGGAAAACAGGTAAGTTTCTTTAGGGACCCAGGGAGCTCTACCCTTGCCGTTGCCATAAGCACGGGGGTGGGAGGTGGGGGTGGGGGGTGAGGGGCCCTCCAGAAGGCAGTGTGAGGAGGACTGGAGATGGAACAGTTCTGAAAATAGAGCCATCTGCCTCAGGCAGAAGCAGCCAATTCTTGGAACCCAGGGAGAGTCCGACAGTGACAAAGCTGCAAAGGAAGCCGGGGGCAGGCAGGGCCGAGTTTCAGGAAATGTCCATGACCTGACGTAGAGAGAGACTCCAGGAGTGAGACCGGCCACCGGAATGGCGTGATTTTAGCGGGGAATGGGGTGGGTGGGGTGTTCCCCCAGAACCAATGACCTCTTCAACTACAGGGCGCCTCTCTCTCTCTCTCTCTCTCTCTCTCTCTCTCTCTCTCTCTCTCACACACACACACACACACACACACACACACACTTTTGGAGGAGGGAAGTAGGAATCAGGATACTAGTTTTCTGGGATCCTCTGAAAAGCATCTCTGTCTAGAGACGGTAGTTGGAGCCCACAGGCTTCCTCTGAGCCAGGCCTGGAGGCCCCTCCATTCACAGTGACTAAGAGGGTCAGAGCCGCCAGACCCCGCAGCATCCAAGTTTGGGGGCCCGGCTCCGTTAGTTCTTCTCTTCATTGTTTTGTTTGTTTTCTTGTCTTTTTTTGTTTTTGTTTTTGTTTTTGTTTTTGTTTTTCGAGACAGGGTTTCTCTGTGTAGCCCTGGCTGTCCTGGAACTCACTCTGTAGTCCAGGCTGGCCTCGAACTCAGAAATCCGCCTGCCTCTGCCTCCCAAGTTCTGGGATTACAGGTGTGCGCCACCACCGCCCGGCTTGTTTTCTTTGTCTTATTCTGAGACAGCGTGTCACATAGCTCGAGGTGGCCTCAGACTCGCTGTGTAGCAAAAAATTCCCATCTTGAACTCCTAACTCGACCTCCGGAGTGCTGGGCTTCCTGGTGGTGCTTCTAGCCTCGCCAGAGCTGGCTACCCTCTCTGCCTTGGTTGTGTGGACTAACATGACGATCAGAAAGGAACAGTGAACTACCTGTGAAGAGCTGAGGGAGATAACACAGACCCAGAACTTACTAAACACGGCCCAGCATCCAGCATGGTCTCTGGGACTGCCCCTGATGTCACCTAATCACTCGAGACACAACCATTAATCCCTCATCTCAGAATCTGGTTATATGTTTGAGTCCAGGTCTCACTAGAGAGTCCAGGCTGGCCTGGACCCCACAGTCTTTCTGCCTCAGCCTCCCTGGTGCTGGGATTACAGGTCATCTGCTGTCTCACCAGGATCCTATCTCTTGAGGAGAAGAATAAAGCCAGAGGTGGGTAACATAGCTTACTAGGTAAAGGCCATTTGCCACACAAGGCTGGCAACTTGAGTTCAACCTCTAAAAACCACATACGGTAGAAGCAGAGAGAGAACCGACTCTCCAAAGTTGTCCTCTGGCTACAACTAGTAACATGCACACACAAACACAAAGTATTCATAAATACAATTAAAAAGTAATTTAAAAAAATTAAGGGCGGTGATAGGGTGGTGCTGAATGTATATTTAATCCCAGCACTAGGAAGGCAGAGGCAGGTGAATCTCTGTATTCGAGGCCAGCCTGGTCTACTGAGTAAGTTCCAGGACAGCCAGGGCTACACAAAGAAACCCCCTGTCTTGGAAAAACAAACAAGCAAGCAAATAGCATTAGGCTTTAAACCTGAGACAAATGGCTCAGATGCCTGTTAAGACATCAAAGCAGCGCTGGCTGCCAGCTTCTCCCAGCATCCTTCAGTCCTTCCTGGCTGGCATACCCTACCCTTTACCCTAAACTTTCCTACATACTCCTACCATTTTGCTTGCCCGACCTCTTTGTACCTTCGGGCCTCCTGACTGCTAAACCCAGATGCCCCGTCTCCTCTCTCCCTTACCCTCAGGGCTCAGGGTCAGATCCACGCTGGACTCTCCCAGATGTCTCTGGCTATGCTCTCTCACGTTTCTACAATAAACCCTCTCCTCCACCATGCCTAGGACACGTCATACGCTTTCCTTCTATTTCTTATTTTCACTCATCACATGCCTGTAGTTCGGATCGAAGGCCAGCGGAGGCCACATTGTAAGACTCCCGTCTCAATGTCTCCTCCGAAAACAAGTCACAATTCAAGGTAAAAACAATCAGTTAAGTCAAGCTGTGCCTGACGGTTGAGCTCAAAAGGTAAATATATATTTGAAACACTTTCCTTCCAATAAATGACTAAGCAATAATTTTCTTTCGGATGTAATTGAACCTTCTGGGCAAGAAATGCTGCAGAGACAGGGTGGGGCAGGGGCTGTGTTTATAAACTCCCCTCCAGGAGGGGACTCAGGGCCAGGCACACCTGAGCTACAGGCCACCCAGGGTAAGCATCCTTAGCTCCAACCACAGCTCCCTTCTGCCTCCACAGGATGTCCCCTGACTTGTCACACGCCACTTCCTGTGAGATCACCATGCAACCTGGCTTGGGTCACTGGGTCACAGGAATCTTGATGTGGGTGTGTGGAGGTCTTGTGATTCAGGGATTCTGAGATATCTTGGTTTCGCAGCAGCGAAGGCAGAGAGAGAACATATCCCATGGCTTTACCTCGAACCCCCCAAAACAAATGCAACGTGGTCCTTCCGTCTGTCCTTGGGTTAAAAAGGACTCACCGCCACAAAAGCCACTCGCTGTTCTGGGTCAGTTTATTCACAGGTCCTTTCAGAGACCAAAAAAATAGCCTGATGTAGGGGCACGTGCCTGTAATCCCAACACCTGTAAGATCAAAGCAGGGTTGCCCCACGTCCAGGCAGGACTGGTCTACATAGTAAGCCCTTGTCTCAAAACAAAAAACAAAACAAACCGAAAACCCACAAAGACGTCTGGGAAGCTGGTCAGCTGGTAAAGTGCTTACCTTGTGAGGAGGAAGACCTGAGTCTAACCCATGCTTTAAAAAAAAAGGTGTGTGTATGTTTGGGGTGTGGCGGGCATGGTCGGCTACATGGCTGATCGGGTAAAGACTGGTTGTGGAGCTGAAGAACCTAAGATCGATTCCTGGGATTCACTTGATGGAAGGAAAGTACCTACTTCCGCAAGTTGTCTTCTGATCTCCACATGTGAGTCACCGCAAGCACGCGCACACACACACACACACACACACACACACACAATCCTAGAACTGAAGAGGTGGATCCCCCAGGATTCCCTGGTTGGTTAGCCTAGCCTAATCAGTGAGCCCCGGCTAGTGAGAAATCCCATCTTTAAAAAAAAACAAGGTAGATGGTGCAGGTTGACCTCTGGCCTCCACATCCACTTGTGCAATTGCACACACAAAGAAATTAAAAAAAAAAAAAAGCCGAGGGTAAGTAGTGGGCAGTAGACGCCCTTGAGGTCACAGCACAGCACAGCACAGCACAAGGAAGCCTCAGAACGTTTACTTCTCCAGACCTGTCTTCAGGCTTCAAGCCTTCTGGTTTTTCTATTTCAGCCTCACTCCTGTCTGATGTGCACTAGCTATTAAGGTTGTTTCCTGGCTGCCGAGCGCAGGGACCACTCCAAGGCTATATTAGGGTTAAAAAGAGGAGACAGGAAATAGCAGAGGTTGTATGGGAGTGGGGGCCCTTCCTGGAGAGTAAATAGTCTGCCCAGCCCCAGCGGGCAGGAAGCGACCTGGCTTTGATCCAGTTCCTGCACTTGGGCGACAGGTGGGTCCCCTGCACTGCCACCGGGAGCATATGTCGGAGCTGTAGGGCCCTGACCATCTGCCTACACTAATCCTAAAGCGAGCAGATTTGCTCCCAACGTCAAGGGAGAAGGCTACAGGCAGGCCCCTGGACGCCCCATTTCTCTAAATCATTCAGGCTCTGCGATCGGCTTCTTCAAATCTCTGCGGTCCAAAGGCTGCAGTGGGGGCGTGCTATGAAGCGGGTCCACGAGCAGGCGTTTAGGGGTCCCAAGGCAGGGGTAGGGGCGGTGCCCGGCAGGTGTTCAGCACAGAACACAGGTACCTCTCCCTCCCTCGATCCTCCCAGCTAACGCAGCCGGTGGAGAGGGATCGGGAAACCGGGGACACCTCTGGCCTGCGCCACCCCAACCTCCCCGATTGGAATCCCCACGGCCGGTGTCACCGGTGTTACGGGGACACCGCGCTGCACTTACCTGGGCCCACGCCCGGCGGGGCGGGTTCCCAGCGGAGGCTTCTGAACTCCTAGGTTTTAGCTACAGTCCGGCCCTCCCCCGGCCTCAGGCTAGAGGGCGGGCCGGAAGCAATAATCAATTCAGCGCTGATTGGCCAGATTCGGAGTGACGCAACTGCCTGGGAGCTCACGATTGACTGCTGCCAGCGGCCCTCTAGCCGGCGCTCGGAAGGCGCGCGTGCGCACTCTCGAGGTCGCGCCGGGTCCCGCTAGCCGGCCGCGCTCTGCGAGCGAGGATGGAAGGCGCGGGGTGCTGCGTCCCCTCTCTCGGGACTCGGCGTCCGGAGCGGTGCCGGCCGGTGTAGAAATGCGTGCTTCAGGCGAGGAGGCGGGACCGGCCGGAGAATGTTGGAGCGCAGGAAGCGGGCACGTGAGGATGCGCACAGCCTGGGACCCGCTGAGGATACGTGGCTCGATGGGTCCCTCGGAGCTAGAAAGTAGCCCGTGAGTACGGACTTTACTCTTTTGGAGAGGAGTCCGCGGGAAACGTGACTTCTGTGACTGAACCAAGGCGTCGTGGTATTTATTGCTCAGTCTTTTGGGGTTGTGACCTAGATAGACACGTTGCATAAAATTGATGCCGATATGTGATAATATGAATATCCCTGGATAGACTGGTGTCTTCCTACTTTGTTGCAAGAATTGCTGCCTGGGAAGAAAGGTTAAAAACAGTGTCTTCCTCCTCTTAAGATCCTCGTGGCAAACCAAACTGATCGTGTACCAACGTTCTTCC
This sequence comes from Apodemus agrarius, assembly GCA_964023405.1. Lineage (NCBI taxonomy): Eukaryota > Metazoa > Chordata > Mammalia > Rodentia > Muridae > Apodemus > Apodemus agrarius. The sequence continues at coordinate 37,580,783 of OZ030028.1, forward strand.
TGTGGATCCAGTGGGGAGTTTTTGGGGCTTGCAGAGCACAGCGGAGGAGTTGCCTGCAGGAGTGTGGCAGACCCTAAAGTTGACTGCCTGAAAGTCCGTACCGTGGTAGCTGATGGCTTTTCCGTAACCTTCCGCAGCCTCTCTCCTCTCGCACCTCCTAAAACCCCGTGCAATTAGGACTGGGGGCGGGACGGGGGGGGGGGGTACAGAAAGAGCTTCCCGGAGCTTCTAAAAGCCGATCGTAGAAGCACTAGTGTGGTCATAGGAAAACCTGGCCTCGTTGTCTGCGACATTACTTTGACCTCAGTTTGCTCTCTACTGATGTAGAGATCTGTGTGGACCCTGGCAACGCCCCCCCCCAACAGTCAGGGTTTTTTGGTTTTTTTTGTTTTTTGTTTTTTGTTTTTTTGGTTTTTGGTTTTTGGTTTTTGGTTTTGTTTTTGCTATTAGCAATAAATAGTCTGCCGAGCACACTGTGAGAATCTGGGACCATATAGGAAAGATGGCCAGACATACAGTACTTTATGTGCAGACATGTAAAACATATGTGTGCCTCGTTCATTCTGTGCCCGTGTCTGTACACATGCATGTTGTTGCAGTCATACCTGCAGGACATGTGGGGTAGGTTCATTTCTGCTTGCTTTGTTTTGTCGTGGTGGTGATTTTTTCTATCTAGTTGTTTGTTTGGAGAGAGATTTCTTTTCTCCGGGTAGCCCTCTCTGGACGTTTTCGCCTTATTTTGCCTGCATGCATGTCTGTGTGAGGGTGTCATATCCCCTGGAACTGGAGTCACAGGGGTGAACTGACAGCCGCGTGGATGCTGGGTGTTGCTCCCGCCCCCCCCCCTCCTCTGGAAGAGCAGCCAGTGCTCTTAACCGCTGAGCCATCTCTCCAGCCCCTTATTGACTTTTTTATTTTCACATTTATTTGTATGTGAGTGTGTTCCTGTGTGCTCATGCGCAATGCTGTGGTTGCAGAGAGATCAGAGGACAGCTTTCTAGAGTTGATTTTTTTTAACGACCACTGCAAGGGTCCCAGGGTTTAAACCCAGTACCTCAGGCTTCCCAGCCTTTACCTACTGAGCCGCCACGCCGGCCGGTGAATTCTGTATTTTTTTTTAATTAGTGTTTTTTAGACTTAAATTTATTTATGTGTGAGTATATGCAGGTGTGTGTGTGTGTGTGTGTGTGTGTGTACCTGTTTACAACTCACATAGGCCTGAAGAGGGCGTCAGGTGCTCCCTGCTGCTACCCTGCCTGTTGTGAGACAAGGTCCTTGCCTGAACCTAGGACCCACTGTCTCAGTGAGGCTGGAAGCCGGCCAATCCCTGAGATCCCCTGCTTTCTGCTCACCTTGGGGTTAAGGTTATGGGCATTTGCAGGGACACCTGGTGTGATAAGAGAGGACTGGATCTGAATTCTGGCCCTCGCTGCAGAGCAAGTTTTTTTAAAATGTCTGAACCATCTCTCCAGCCCCTCATTAGTTTTAGGATTTTTTTTCTCCTTGTAACATTTATTTAGTGTGTGTGTGTGTGTGTGTCTGTCTGTCTGTCTGTCTGTCTCTGTCTGTCTGTGGTCAGAGGACAACTTAGTGGAATTGGTTCTCTAATTCGCTCATGAAGAAAGAGCCCACGTGCATACCTGTGGTTCAGGTAACGAGTTCAGGTTTTCAGGTGAGTGCCTTCACCCTCTGAGCCATCTTGCTGGCTTGCCTGGGTTTGGGGTTTTGACCTGGGATCTCACTGAGTTGCCCAGGCTGGCATGGAACTCACTGTTTTGCCCAGGTTGGCCTTAAACTTACGACCTTCCTTCCTCTGTCCCAGGAGTGCCGAGATTCCACTTGGATGTTTTGCTTTATTTTGGCATGTTTATTTTATAGTCGTTATTACTGTGTGCGTGTGCGACATTCCGCAGTGCGTGCGTAGACGTCGGAGAGCGCCTGTTCTCGGCCTCCGCCTGCACTTGCATTCCTCTGTGTTAAGCCCCTCCGTGCTTTGTCTCTTCTCCATTCTAATCTTGTCAGTTCTCTCCCTGGCCAGATGTTCGAGTCGCAGCTCCATCCACGCAGTGAGTGAGTTCCTCAGTCTGTGCTGCAGAGGCCCGTTATCACACCGGGCCTCTGGGGGTTGGTGGGGTGCAGGCAGGGGGCGGGGGGTGGGGGGGTGGGGAGAAGGAAGGCCTGCGGTCCCCGCATGCTGTTATGTCCCCGGCATGCTGTTTTGTCCCCGGCGCTGGGGATCGAACCAGGCTCTTGCTGGTGGTAGGCGGGTGTTCCGCCCCCAGCTCCCTCCTTAGCTTTTCTCTATAATCAGATGTGGGTCACTCGGCCATCATAGCCTAATGAAGAGTTCCGGAAATGCTTCAGAGAAAATACAGGGGCTCACCAGCCTCTCCCAGACCGACAGCTGATTCGTGTTCCCCACCAGCATGGGCTGTGCTGCTCAACTATGAGCCAAACGACCCCGTTCTGCTCTGGCCTCTAGATGGTCACACGCACGCATACCACACACAGAATACATAAAAATGAGATGAAAAGAGTGGGCTGGAGAGATGGCTCAGCGGTTAAGAGCGTTGACTGCTTTTCTGAAGGTCCTGAGTTCAAATCCCAGCAACCACATGGTGGCTCACAACCATCCGTAATGAGATCTGACGCCCTCTTCTGGAGTGTCTGAAGGCAGCTACAGTGTACTTACATATAATAAATAAATACATATCTAAAGAAAGAAATTAAAAGTGTGTCTGTCACTCTGTCCTGGGGGGTGGGGGAGGGAGGGACGCTCTTGGAAACTGCTTGCAAACATTAGTTCATCAATTTAGGTAAATGGAAGCAAAATGTCCTGATTTCAGTTTTGTTGTAGTTCTGAGACAGGATCTCAGAATGTAGCGCTGGCTGTGGTGGAACTCACCATGTAGACCAAGCTGATTCCCCAACTCACAGACATCTGCCTGCCTGAGCTTTGGGTGGTATTTTTTGACTTGTAATGTAACCTAGTATACAGGGTCCTTGGCCTGGTCTCTGGTTCTAACGTAGAGGAGAAAAAGAGAAAGAGAAAAAGAAGAAATTGGTTGGTTTTCCTTTTTTTCAATAATAATGATGATGATGGTGATAATAATAATGATAATATTGATAATGGTAATAATAATGCCACAAAACCTCTAAAATACGGACAGCGGGCCAAACCTGGACGTCAGCCTTAGTCACTCGTGGCGCCTAAGGACCGCAGGGGCCTCCCGACCTCATTACCAGGCCCTCAAGCACGGTAGACGAAGCGCGGGCATTTACAGGTTCTAGTCTGTATCAGCACAGTTGCCTTTTATAAAAAGAGCCAGGATCCGTTCTGTAGAGCCAGATATGGCCAGGTGGCGGCTGGCCCGCGCTGAGGCAGTCCTTCCCCCTGAGGGGGTATAGTACAGAATAGAGTTTATTTAGGGGCCAGGGAAGGGAGTGGAGAAGTGGGAGAGAAGAGGTGGGGAGAGAAGGGGCAGAGAGAGGAGGAGAGCGAGGAGGGGCCAGGCAGCACCCTTTATAGCAAGCCTGGCCCACCCGGCTGTTGCTAGGTAACTGTGGGGCGGAGCCTAGGAGGAATGTCAACCACGGTGGTTTACCCAAGATGGCCAAGAGATCTTTTCTCCAGGAGCCGAGAAGGTGTAGTGGCAAGAAAAAGGAATGGATGAGAGAAGGCCGGGAAGACGGCGGGCAGCCCTGAGGGTTTGAACCGGGTCCCCAGAGACGGCTGGTGAAGTTAGCGGGGAATCTGCGAAGGGCGGGGCAGGGATGGGAGGAGGAAACCCAGGTTGACCCACCTAAGAGGAACTATAGGAGACAAAGGTTGCACTCCTTAGTTGGGGTCCCCACTGTACGTAGATGCACCAGTGCCATTCAACTCTGCGAGTTCACTTAGTTCACTAAAGCTTACACTGTGGTGACTGCAGTTTAATTATTTTATTTTATTAAGTATCATTTACTTTTTTTTTTTTTTGGTTTTTTGAGACAGGGTTTCTCTGTGTAGTCCTGGCTGTCCTGGAACTCACTCTGTAGACCAGGCTGGCCTCGAACTCAGAAATCCACCTGCCTCTGCCTCCCAAGTGCTGGGATTAAAGGCATGCACCACCACCACCCGGCAAGTATCATTTACTTAATGTCTATGAGTACACTGTAGCTGTCTTGAGACACACCAAAAGATGGCGGTCAGATCCCACTACAGATGGTTGTGAGCCACTATGGGGTTGCTGGGAATTTAACTCAGGAGCTTCAGGTGAGGAAGTGCCTCCATGAGATCCAGCTGTGGGGCATTTTCTCAATTAGTGATCAAGGGGGGAGGGCCCCTTGTGGGTGGTGCCATCCCTGGGCTGGTAGTCTTGGGTTCTATAACAGAGCAGGCTGAGCAAGCCAGGGGAAGCAAGCCAGTAAGGAACATCCCCCCATGGCCTCTGCATCAGCTCCTGCTTCCTGACCTGCTTGAGTTCCAGTCCTGTTCCACTTCCTTTGGTGATGAACAGTAGCGTGGAAGTGTAAGCTGAATAAACCCTTTCTTCCCCAACTTGCTTCTTGGTCATGATGTTTGTGCAGGAATACAAACCCTGACAGTCACTCTCCCTCTCCCCCTCCCCCTCTCCCCCTCTCTCCTTATGAATGTCCCTCCGGGAATCTGAAATTCACTGATTTTGTGATACTATGTAGCTGGCTCAGGAATCCCCCAGTCTCTCCGGCTCCCAGTACTTGGGTCACAGTCCTGTGTCTGGCCTTTTACTCAGGTCTGCAGGTCGCATGGGTGCCCTTCTCTGACTGAACCAACGATCTCCCCACCCCCTCTCTACAAGATTTTGAAGTATGGTTTCATGTAGCCCAAGGCTGGCCCAAAATTCACTCCATGTTTGAGGATAACTGTTGACCTCTGATCCTCCTGCCTCCACCTCCTGGATGCTGGGATTGCAAGGTTTTATGCAGTGTTGGGGGTGGAGCCCTGGACTCCGGCTTTCCCAGCCATACAGTTAGCAGCAGAGCTAAATCTTTCCCCAGGTAGGATTTATTTATTTATTTATTTATTTATTTATTTATTTATTTTGGGGGGGTTAGACAGGGTTTCTCCATGTAGCCCTGGCTGTCCTGGAACTCTCTGTAGACCAGGCTGGCCTCGAACTCAGAAATCTGACTGCCTCTGCTTCCCAAGTGCTGGGATTAAAGGCATTCGCCACCACCACCCAGCTCCCAGTTAGGATTTAAAGAAACTGTTGTCTTAAAAACAAAAACCCCTGGTGGCTGGAGAGATGGCTCAACATTTAAGAGCACTGACTGCTCTTCTGAAGGTCGTGAGTTCAAATCCCAGCAACCACATGGTGGCTCACAACCATCTGTAATGAGATCTGATGCCCTCTTCTGGAGTGTCTGAAGACAGCTACGGTGTACTTACATATAATAAATAAATAAATCTTTAAAAAACAAAAACAAATACAAAAACCCCAGAGTCTCAATTTTACCAGTAAAGACTTGGGAGCCAGATGCTGGCGTGAAAGCCGCTAACACTAAGCCCGCAGAGGCAGAGACCTCCCTCCTCAGCTGCCGCCTTGACCTATCTGTGATGCTGTTGACAGACAGCTCTTGGGTTGAGGCTGTGTGCTAGGGCTGAGCCACACCACAAGGTTTTTTTCCAGTTCACACTCTTGGGGTTCACAGTGAGATCAGATATCCACAACCGTGTGAGTCTTAGGTGCACACACACACACACACACACACACACACACGTCATTCCTTCCCTTCCTCTTTAGAAAAACTTCCCGGGGATGAGCCTTCTAGCTCCACAAGCCAGGGGACATTAAAAAAAAATCCACACAGGGGCTGGGCATGTTGGCTCCTGCAATTCTAGTACTTGGGAGGCCAAGGTAGGAAGATTGCCGCAAACATAGTGCCAGACTCTGTCAGGCTGAGATTTTTATCTTAAGAAAAACAAACGTGTGTGTGTGTGTGTGTGTGTGTGTGTGTGTGTGTGCATGGAAGCCGCGGTCAAGGCCAGGTGGCTTCTTCTTAACTTTCTCCCTCTTTTTTTTTTTTTTTTTTTTTTTTTTGGTTTTTCGAGACAGGGTTTCTTTGTGTAGCCCTGGCTTTCCTGGAACTCACTCTGTAGACCAGGCTGGCCTCGAACTCAGAAATTCGCCTGCCTCTGCCTCCCAAGTGCTGGGATTACAGGCGTGCGCCACCACTGCCCTTGTTTTGTTTTTCTTAAGATAAAAATCTCAGCCTAAGCTGGGCGTTGGTGGCGCACGCCTTTAATCCTAGCACTTGGGAGGCAGAGGCAGGCGGATTTCAGAGTTCAAGGCCAGCCTGGTCTACAGAGTGAGTTCCAGGACAGCCAGGACCACACAGAGAAACCCTGTCTCGAAAAACCAAAAAAAAAAAAAAAAAAAAAAAAAAATCTCAGCCTGACAGAGTCTGGCATTATGTTTGCGGCAATCTTCCTACCTTGGCCTCCCAAGTACTAGAATTGCAGGAGCCAACATGCCCAGCCCCTGTGTGGATTTTTTTTTTTAATGTCCCCTGGCTTGTGGAGCTAGAAGGCTCATCCCCGGGAAGTTTTTCTAAAGAGGAAGGGAAGGAATGACTAAAAAGAGAGCTGAAGTCCAGGGGTGTTGACATTATTTGGAAATAAAGTTCCCCAAGAAGGCACAAGTGTCGAATGCATGTTTCCCAGCAGGTGGCGCTATTGAGAGATGAGCTCATAAGGCATCGACTTCACATCTGGCCTTTTAGGGAGCAAAGCCCCTAAGCTATGCATAGTAACACACATCTGTAATCTGAGCACTTGGGGAGGTTGAGGCAGGAGGGTCTTGAGTTAAGATCAATTTGGGCTTTATAGTGACACCGTGTTTCTTCTTTTCTTCTTCTTCTTCTTCTTCTTCTTCTTCTTCTTCCTCTTCCTCTTCCTCTTCCTCTTCCTCTTCCTCTTCCTCCTCCTCCTCCTCCTCCTCCTCCTCCTCCTCCTCCTTCTTCTTCTTCTTTTTCCGAGACAGGGTTTCTCTGTATAGCCCTGGCTGTCCTGGAACTCACTCTGTAGACCAGGCTGGCCTCCAACTCAGAAATCCGCCTGCCTCTGCCTCCCAGAGTGCTGGGATTACAGGCGTGCGCCACCACCACCCAGCCTTGATTTCTTGAGACAGGGTTTCTCTGTGTAGTCCTGGCTATCCTAAACTCACTCTGTAGACTATGCTGGCCTCAAACTCACAAAGATCCACCTGCCTCTGTCCTCAAACTCAGAGATCCACCTGCTCTGTCGAGGCTGGAATTTTTTTTTCTCTCGAGACAGGGTTTCTCTGTGAAGCCCTGGCTGTCCTGGAACTCACTCTGTAGACCAGGCTGGCCTCGAACTCAGAAATTCACCTGCCTCTGCCTCCCAGAGTGCTGGGATTATAGGCGTGTGCCACCATGCCCGGCTTTGAGTGCTGGAATTAAAGGCATAAACTACCACTGCTACTTCCAGACTGTGGCATAGTCTCCCCCCCCCCTTTAGGGATTTGTTTATTCTTATGTGAGTACACTGTAGCTATCTTCAGATGCACCAGAAGAGGGAGTCAGATCTCTTTACGGATGGTTGTGAGCCACCATGTGGGTGCTGGGATTTGAATTCAGGACCTTTGAAAGAGCAGTCGGTGCTCTTACCCGAGGAGCCATCTCTCCAGCCCAACATAGTGTCTTAAGAAGCAAAAGCCAGCCGGGCGGTGGTGGCGCACGCCTGTAATCCCAGCACTTGGGAGGCAGAGGCAGGCGGATTTCTGAGTTCGAGGCCAGCCTGGTCTACAGAGTGAGTGCCAGGACAGCCAGGGCTATACAGGGAAACCCTGTCTCAAAAAAAAAAACAAAAACAAAAACAAAAAAAAACAAAACAAAGAAGCAAAAGCCACCAAGTAGGCAGTGGGACCCGTTTGGAGGACCAGGTCTCTGGGGACATTTTTGGAAGGTCTACCTTGCCTTGGACCCTCCCAAAGTCCAAGCAACATGATGAACAATATGGAGTCAGGGCAGCCAGAGGTCAGGTGTTGGGCCATGGGTGAGTGCGTGAGTGTGCAGTGCATCAGGAGCTATCCATCCAGGGTGACTGGGGGCGGGGGCGGGCTTCTGTCACCAGCCGGTGCTACTTTGGCAGGAGAAATGGTTACACAGTGTATAGGATCTTCTGTCGGAGAACCCTGATATTAAGGTCAACGTCCCGGATGGCTCTCCTTCCAAGTCTGAGCAAAATGGAGGACTGCCTTTCTCCGTGGGACTTCCCTTCCCGGGACTGACTGGAGACTGTCCCCGAACACGGGTGCATGGCCTTGTCTGAAGAATGACCCTGTACAGGGCTGTATCACTCAGCACCCAAGGCCTGCCCTGGGCCTCCCACCCGCACGGTGACTAGGGCCTCTACTAATAGGACCCACCAGCCCTTTCCACCAGCACCCCGAAAAGCCCTTATACCCGCCCTGTCCCCGGAACAGGGAAGTGGAGGTCACCCGTCTCCAGAAGCCCTGCCGCCAGACTCACGCCATTGGAACCCTGCTTGCCACCTTCGCTCCTTTTGTCCTTGAAGGCCGGTGGTCCACAACCCTGTCAAAACCCTTTTCAAAGACCCACCATCTTAAAAAAGTACAACAGAGCTGGGCGTAGTGGCGCACGCCTTTAATCCCAGCACTTGGGAGGCAGAGGCAGGTGGATTTCTGAGTTCGAGGCCAGCCTGGTCTACAGAGTGAGTTCCTGGACAGCCAGGACTACACAGAGAAACCCTGTTTCAAAAAACCAAAAAAAAAAAAAAAAAAAAAAAAAGTACAACAGAAGTACAGGGCTGACAGTGAGCGTGACACAGACAAAGGAGGGCTACGACAGCTTTGGTCCTGTTTGGGGAGAGCTGTCTCTACACCTACTGCCTTATTTTTTTTCTGGGGATAGTCACTCATTAGCTGAGTGCGTAGTGGTTTTAACCTTAACTCTCCAGGGGGCTTCAGTAAGCCACTTACGGTGAGACTGTGTGTGTGTGTGTGTGTGTGTGTGTGTGTGTGTGTGTGTGTGTGTGTTTGTGTGTTGTATACTTATGTCTGCATGTGGAGGGATGTGTTAGAGAAGCTCAGCTTTGGATAGCTTACTCTGTTGCACTCCGCCTTACTGTTTGAGACATTAAACCTTGTCATTCTTAGACTGGTTGGCCAACAAGCCCCCAGAATCCTCTTGTTTCTGCCTCCCCAGAGCTGGGGCTATAGGGACACATTGCCACAATCATATTTTATGTGGGTATTGGGGATCTGAATTCAGGCCCTGCTGCTTATGTGACCCAGGGCCTAGATCAGTGTTTTGTTTTTTCTTGTTTTGTTTTGGTTTTGGTTTTTCAAGACAGGGTTTCTCTGTGTAGCCCTGACTGTCCTGGAACTCACTTAGTAGACCAGGCTGGCCTCAAACTCAGAAATCCGCCTGCCTCTGCCTCCCAAGTGCTGGGATTAAAGACGTGCGCCACCACCACCCGGCTGATCAATGTTCTTTAAGTGAGACATAAACCTGCAGCTCTGTCTCTTTAACTCAGGAGCACAGGGATAGTTAAGAATTCTTACTGTCAGTGAGGATGAAAGGGCTTTTAAGATGTTCCCAGTACACATAATCACAGGGTACAAGATCCTGTGATGGTATTTCTCATCTCCCATCAGTGTGCTATAAAGAGATTGTTCCATGAGCCGTGGGTTCGGTTTTGGAGCTCTTGTTAATTATAAGTAAGCATTGGGGACTTGCACAGGTGTGCAGTTAGTGTTAACTGTCAGTTTGACAGATAAAGACTCTCTAGAACTCTTGATGGGTCTCTGAGTGTAGGAGCTAAACCTCTGCGCATGTCTGTAGGGGGTTTTGACTGTGTTGAGGTGGGAAGACCTGCCCACTGTGGGCGGCGCCATTCCCTAGGCTGGAGTCCTGGACTGTGTGTGTGGAGGAAGGCAGCCGGACAACGGCATCCTTTCGCCTCTGCATCCTGACTGTGGATGGGATGTGACCAGCTGCCTCAAGCCCCTGCCTCTGGGACTTCCCCCGCCATAAAGGACTGCACTTTAAAAAATGAGCCAGAGCCGGGCAGTGGTGGCACATGCCTGTAATCCCAGCACTTGGGGAGGTAGAAGCAGATGGATTTCTGAGTTTGAGGCCAGCCTGGTCTACAGAGTGAGTTCCAGGACAGCTGGAGCTACACAGAGAAACCCTGTCTCAAAAAAAAAAAAAAAAAAAAAGAGAGAGAGAGAGAGAGAGAGCCAGAATAAACCATTTCTCCTTTAAGTTGCTTTTGTTGAATTTTGGGTTTTTTTTTTGTTTTGTTTTGTTTTGTTTTGTTTTGTTTCCAGATAGGGTTTCTCTGTGTAGCCTTGGCCGTCCTGGAACTCTGTAGACCAGGCTGGCCTCGAACTCAGAAATCTGCCTGCCTTTGCCTCCCAAGTGCTGGGATTAAAGGCGTGCACCACCACGCCCGGCTTTGTTGTTGTTGTTGTTGTTGTTGTTGTTGTTGTTTTTTAATCACAGCAACAAGAAAGAAACTTAAGACAGTAGACCTGTATCTAGTCTCACTAGTAGCCACTGGTGGTTTAAACAGTATGGCTTTAGCTGGGGGGTGTAGATCTGTGATTACGCAGCACCGAAGTAGAAAGCCGGGGAAAATGAAAGGTTCAGTCATTTGAATTAGCACATTCCATCAGCCCCGAGCGCCAGGAACAGCATACAAAACGGGCATGTTGGAATGAAGGCCAGAGTTTGCAAACAGACTGAGCAAGTTGGTAGAATAAATCCCCTATCACAGTACAGCTGGGTCACGCCCTGTCTCCGTCTAAATCTCTGTTCTGTTGCTGGGAAGAGACACCACGGCCAAGGCAACGGTTACAAGAGCAGACTCTTAACTGGGGGCTTGCTCACAGTGCTAGAGGGCGAGTCTATTCCCGGTGGGATGCGGGCAGGCACTGGAGCTGTACCTATGGGCTACAGGTAGCAGGTAGAGAGAGACTAAGACTGGGCTCTGTGTGGGCTTTTGCAACCTCAAAGCCCAGGACACACTTCCTCCAGCAAGGTACACCCCGTAACCCTAATCCTTTCCAATAGTGCCACTCCCTGGTGACTAACCATTCAAATGTATGAGCCTAGGGGAGCTGTTCTTATTGGAACCACCACACTCCCTAAGCAAGGGCGATCTTTGTGGGTAGTATTTTACCGAGTACCCAAGAAATAACCTTGTGACTTAGGACTTCCACCCAAGGAGAAGCTATACAAAGCAACACAGATAAACACAACAGATTTGAATATCTAGAGCCCAAGGATAAACACTGTGTAGCCACGGATGGCCTCTGATCCTCCTGCCTCTGCCTCCCAAGTGTTGGGATCACAGGTATGTAATCCTGGGGCTTCGTGTATACTAGGCAAGCCCTCTACCACTGAGCCACGTCTCTGGCTCCCTTCACACTGTGTCCCTGTAAGACCTGAAAGAAAAATGGGGGGGGAACCCCAGCACCCCACGCCTCGGAAGCCGGCACCCCAATCACTCACGAGAAACAGTCTTGATGTAAATAGCAAGAGGTTTTAATTCCAGAGCCCTGGGGCCACGGCCCTCTCCCACGCAGGGTAGAGAACAGTGAACACCGGGGGCAGATACACGACTGCTTTTATAGATTTACAGCAAAGCCCACCTATACAAGCCACTCTATACCTTCCAAGCCAATCAGTTCAAACCATCCAAGCCCGCGCTCTCTGAGAACCTATCAGCCTCCCACAGAGGACAGATGAACTAGTTAAATCATTTCCGCTTACGCGCCCACCCTCCCCCCACTGGCAGTAGGTGTTGGGGACCTAAGCGCCCCCAGGCATGAGCTCCGCAGCCCCCGAGGTGATTCTGCCAGCCCCCAGCCGCGCTTGTCCTTGCCATAGCTGCTCTGTGGAGACAAGACGGGAAAAGGCGCCAGGGACACTCCCAGAGGTTCGCGGCCGGACCCTGGAGGCGGGTGTGATGTGTGCACACTTCCAGGACAACAAAGAGTGGACTGAACCTCTGCTCCTTTGGGGTCACCCACGACTCAGGCACGGGGGATTCCTAGCTTGCAACCTTATCCTTTCATCCCCTTGAGAAGGAAGGTCTCACTCTGTAACCCAGGCTGCCACGAAATTCACTGTGTACGTTAGGCTGGCCTCAAACTGGTGATGTCCTTCCTGTCTGAGCCTTCTAACTGCTGAGACTGTAGGTGTGTGCCATCACACCCGGCCAAGCTTCATTCCCATGTGTGTATGTGTATGGGGTTGTGTGTACACCTGGGTGTGTACAGGCCAGAGATCAACGCCCAGTCTCCCGATAACTATCACTTTATGTTTTAAGACGGCATCTTTCACTCACTCGCTGACTTCAATGGTCCCGTTTCCCTCCCTAGTATTAGTATCACAGTGCATCCGT